>VDFB02272352.1:0-366978 GCA_007258455.2 Sequoia sempervirens
TATTTATTTATTTATCATTTCCACAATCAATTTAAATAAACACATGCATATTAAAATAATTAAAAACAACTATTTACAAAAATTTTCTTCAAAACACCATTAATATTTTTGCAAACTACTACAACTTTTATTTATTTATTCTTCATATTCTCCAATTCTCTTCGACTTCCAAATGCTCTATAGGTGAAGTTTCATTTTTGGCTTTAAAACACTTCAGCTTCCTATTTCCTTATCCATTTAAATTTCTCATTAAAATAATTATCTTTTCAAGACTATTTTGTTCATAATGATTATTAACTTCAACAATTTAAATCAATTTATCTAATAATATCACCTTTACTTATAACGAATTATATTAATTTGATCATTTGTTCTAAATCATTTGATTTGATTTAATTGATTATTATTTTAATTCCTAATTATATTTTAAATAACCTTGCAATTTCACTTATGATCTAATTAATTATTTAAACATGACTACTAACATATTATATTTTTCACACAATCAAATAACATAGTAACCAATGAGACACACACAAAAACTCACACACACAAGTTCAGAACAACTGACATGGAGGGGTATTATGCATCACACATCACCCAAAAATACTTTGCCTTCATATTTCCCATTTTTGGTGTGTGTGGGGAAATTTAGGCAGATTGATAATTATTGTGCTTCATTTGCATTTTAATACCTGTTGCAATAACCTATATTTTAGAGGATATAAAAATTAAGTCAATTGGTTAACAATTTAAATATGGATTTGGGTATATAGGCAGTTGTTTGAAATAAATATTTAAATGTAACGTGCATAAATTCCCAGTCCATGCCTTCTAGATAAATTCATATACAAAATAGGTGCACCATATGAAAGGGAAAATTTTGGAAAGACAAAAGACAAATTACATTACAAAAGTTGAGGAGTCATAGCCAAAAGGCAAGAGGAAAGTTTGTTTTAATAAAAATAGTTTTATTTTTTGAGTAGGAGAATTGAAAAGAGGAATGATAGACAAGGGAACATAGGATGGGTGGACAAGAGATAAGGGAACAAACCTATGACAAGTTTGGGTAGATTTTGAATGTGAATAAATAGGGGGTGCATGATGGTGGAGAGGCACGTTTGGAAAAGGAGCATGTAGCGTGACTTAGAAGGGTATTTGGATTTTATGAAGCAAAAGAGGGAGGAATAAAAGACACTTAAACAAGTAAGAAACCATGCCTTGGAGATGTTGCATTGTTCATGAAAAAATCAGCAGATAATAGAGATTCTCTCTGAGAATTAGCACAGGAAATTGGTGTAATTTTGCACAATGTCAAAGAAAATATGGCAACCCAATTACCTATGATATAGTTGATGTGAGGAAAAGAATACTGATAAAGAAAAAACTAGCATTTGAAACTTAGTAGGCTGTAGTATGGGGTTGATCCAATAGAGTAGATGTAGACTCAAAAATGAAGGAGATTTCTATATTGGAACAAGGAAATTGCAGCTAAAAATGTAAAGGATTTAAAGCATAATGTATTTCGTTACTCAATAAATAAATTATAAATGAATTTTAGAGCAAGAAGCATTGTTGTTGATAAGAGAATTGTTTAGAGTAAGTTTGAGAGATGAATTAATGTTGTTTACAAATTTCCTGTGTAAACTTTAATTTGTTATAAATTGACATATGAAATTGTCAATTTATACTGTCATTGGTTTTGGACAGAGAATTACCTATGTAATGTGTGTTTGAATATGATGAAATTGGGAGTTAGATTGTGTTTCTACACCAAAATGGTATCAAAGTTGGTTGTCTTGAGTGTGAAGACAAACCATTGAATGTGAGGCAGCCTACATCAGGAATTTTGGGTGAGGATTGGAGAGGATTGTTGCAAAGAGTGTAGTGAAGTGTGAGGACTTTTATTCAAAAAAATTCCAAGATTCCACCTCGAAGAGGAATGCCCCAAATAGAGGAGGTGCTAGAATGATTTCATGAGATGATATCAGAAATGATATAAGTAATGAGGTGAGGATAGCTACTAGAAACACAAGAGACCCTACGAGTGAAGAAGAAAGTGAATTGGAAGAATAGGGAAGAGAGGATGAGTAGCAAGAGGATGTTGGAAATGAAATATTTTTTAGAGCTCTTTCCAGAATCATAAAGAGCAATGAAATGGATGTAAGAAATTTTTTTGTGACATTAATACAAAAGAATTAATTGAATAGATAGGAGAGTTGGAATAGTATTTCAAACTAAAAGAAATTAGAGATCTTCAGAGGGTAAAATTAGCTCCAAAAAATTAAAAGGCCATGTTGTGTTATGGTGGAGAGAATTGCAAAGAGAATGAGTGATGAATGGAGACCCAGAATAACAAGGTGGGATCAACTAGTGACCAGGTTGAAGAACAAATAATTTATTCCTAGGGATTAAAAAATGGAGTTATTCAAAATACTACATAATCTAAAGCATAGAGAGATGAGTGTAAAGGATTACATAGAGGAGTTCTACAAGCTGACCATTCGATCGAGGAGGCAGAAAATTGATAGGGAAAAGACAACCTGATATGTGAATGGTTTATAGTTTAATATTCAAGATGAAATGAGTATGTTGAAGATTACCTCAATGGAAGAAGCATACCAATATGAATTGAAGGCTGAGGAAAAGCTAATGAGGAGAAAAATAAATAATTCTAGAAGTCATGAAAGAATTGCAGGAGAGAATGGACAAGCAGATTGAAGAGGAATCAAATCCCAAATGGAGTAAGGAAGTGGGGAAAATTACTAAAGAAAAAGAGTTTCTAGCAAGAGTACATGGTAGCAATAGTAGATAATTCCTTGATAATTGTTTCCAGTGCGGAGAATTTGGTCATCATTCTTATGAGTTTTTGTAGATACAAGAAGGTAACAAGAGGAGTGCAGCAAGAAACCACTTGACATAGGAGGATGAGGAAGGGTAAAAGAAAGAAGTTGGGTCCACGAAGAGGGGAAGTTTCGGCCAAAAAAACTCCCATAGAAAACACATACATTATTAAAATAATGTGTATGCATTATACTTCAAGTACCTGAGCCTAAAAAATTGCGTACACACTAAAACACGCATACTCATTTTATAACACGAACCAATCATTTATTTAAAAAAGTAAATACTTTTTAGAAATCCGTACATTTTTTAAAACACGTACACATTTTGTAATGCAAAAAGTGTACGCGTACGTGTTTCTAAAAAGTATTTAATTTTTAAATAATCAAGCTAATAAAGAACGCATATGTGTTTTGTAATGCGTACGTGTTTTTAAAACTTGGTTTTAGGGTCGGGAAAGGCTTGGCAACCCAACCCTTAGCCTTTGACCTGCAACTGAAAAACTAAGATAGGTTCAAGAGAAATGTCCAACTTTGGCAATATGGCTAATGGACTTTGTTTCTAAATCAATCTATGAAATTAAAACTTAGAGAAGACAATTTCTAGTTTCCAAATATATAAAAAAAATTAAGATTGGATTATAGTTGTTATTTTTTAATTAATTTCTATGCAAACTAGTCCATAAACTTGAAATATCAAACTTTTTTTTGGTTAATTTTCTTGTAAAAAAAATTGTATAGCATCAATCTTTAGAAATTTCTCTACACAATGAAAATAAAAATAAAAAAATGTTTAGTTTAGGTCCAATTATGTTGTCTGTACACGTTGATTTTTAAAACAATTAAGGCCAATAAAATTCAATAAAAAAATTGAGAAAAAATTACAAAAAATATCCTCATCAATATTCATGTTGTTAGCCATCTTTCCAATAATAAGAATTAGAAAAATACTTTATTTTGGTCAAAAAGTAGTTCGTATACGTGCATGGTATGGTAAAAATGACATTTAAAAAAGTGTTTTATCAAAATTCAACTTATCATGGGTATTTGAATAAATTACATATATTTGGAAACTAGATTCAAAATTCTAAATTTACAGTAATGACTTTTTTTAAGATTCATTGTGTAAGTGCCTCAAATTTTTAGTCCAAGAAAAATTTGGAAAAATAGTAAAACATTCTCCACTTTTGAGCTTTTTGTGGATCTACTTCTGCATCAACTCGAAGATGATGCATCCTAAAAGGTGAGGCCTTTTTAACCAATTATTGATTTTACAATATTTCCTATATCCCCTTTATATGGAAAAATATTTTAACAAATCCTCCCTTATTTACATATAATTTTCAACAATCTCCATTATTAACATATTAGGATTATATTAATCCTTTACAAGTATTTTTAACCCTTCACATTTTCTTAATTTCGAGCTTTGTTTTTCCATTTTAAAGGGTTTAGTTTTATTCTTTAAATTTGGTTTAATCGGCCTCCAACTATTTGTCAAAACAATTCGGCTTCCCACCACACTTTCAAAGGCATTAAGTGGTATGTTGGCGGATTATTCAATTTTGGAGGTGGGCGGTTAGGAGGTCGAGCCCCTCAGCTGTCCATTTTAAACAAAACTCTCCACTTTTAAGCAACCAATTTGCAATTTTTCAATAACAAAAAAAACCGCCAGCCATATATAGTTAAACGCGGACTATTTGGTCTACCAGTCTGCCGGATTCCTCGCATGCATGAGGTCAGGGGATCAAATCCCTTCTACCCCTTTTATCAGAACAAACAAACCACAAATAGTTGGGAGGGCCACATGTCACACCAAGAGGGTGCCACGTGGCAAAAGTTCATTCGCTGACGATGATGTGTCTGCGCCCGACCAATGACTAGACTGTCGACATGGAGGATGACTATACTAACGTATACGGATGACACGCGTCCATATGTGATTGATCCGTATAGTGCTGATGTGTATGCCACATGGCAGATTCTGATTGCTCCACTTCACTGTCTATACAGTACAGAATGCTGACATCAGCATCCGTACGGTCAAGTCAACCTTCAAAGCATGATTTTTGACTAACTATATCTCGAGCATACGATGTCGGATTTCGACGAAACAAGTTGCATTGGAAAGCTAGCGACGAGCTCTTTGCGATGATGCCAACTTTGACAACTTTTGATGACATCATTTTTTTCACTTCCTGGACACCCCCTGATCCCGGTTTGACCCAAGGTTTGACTAGCCATAACTTGCACAAACGGACTCCTTTTCGCTTCGTTTTGAGTTGCGTTGGAATCAGGATGCTGAGATCTTTCTGATGGTGTAGATTCTGAAGAGAATGGAGAGACTTCAATTTTCATTGAAAATATCCACCAAATCAGGCCTCCCCACTAAAGACCTTTTGGACCTCCAAAAGTGGCATTTACTCTGACATTAAGTGAGGACTTGGCCTCCCCACTTGTCCTGTATCCTTTGTACATCTGCATACCTGGCTCACAAGCACAATGAAGACTGCAATAACATTTTTGAACATAAACATTATTCTATCACTTCCATAAGCTTCTACATCAATTGTCGTAGCCACTAACCAACAAAAATTGACTAGCATCAAGTTGAACAATTATGCAAAAATGAAAGAGAATAAATCAACAAGATATTGATCCTTTACAACAGGAACATTTTTACCCAAGGAACCATCAATGCTTTCAATCATCATTCCCTCATGTTGTACTGTGGGTGCATCCTGCAACATCTGACCCTAGTTAGCTACTCCAAGTTCAAGTTTAGAACCACCTGTACTGACAGACATAAGAGTTAACTCATGAATTACCCTCTTTAACTGCCCTGTGTTTGCAAAAGAACGATCAGTCTTAATCTTGTGAGAATGTACAATATACTGAATGCCATCTTTAAACAAATGGTAATGATTATTTTCCCTGTAGAAAATTGATTTTGTCATAAAGATAAGGGCTACCAAGCACTATCTCATAGATATCCAGTGGAACCACATCAAACTGTACTTCATCCACAAACTTACTAGTGATTGCGAATCTTAAGGTGCATTGTCTTGTTACTTGCAACTTATCATTTTCACAAATCTAGCCTAGTGGATAAGGTTTCTTATGTTGTGTAGTTTTCAATCCCAAGTTCTTTACAACACTTTCAGAAATTAAGTTCACTTGAGAACCACTATCTATTAGTGCATCAATTTTAGTGTTCTTAGCAACAACCCTTAAATGAAATAGCTCATTCCTTTTTTTATCTTCAGAGAAATCATTAACTGTAGAAGTAGAAGCACAACTAGCAACAGAAACACTAGAATTAGGAGCTTTACCTTTCATACCCATAGCTGTTATCTTAGTCTCATCATCTGAATCTGAACCAAGATCCAAAACAACATTTGTGGCTTTCTCCTTACCCTTCTATTTCTGATTCTGTCTTTGAGCCCACTTAGGCTTCAATTCGGGATGCAACTTCCAACAATGATCTTCATCATGACCCTTCCTGTCACAATGAGTGCAAGAAATTTTCTCATCCTTCTTGACTGTAGCTTTCTTCTTTCCTTTCCCTGTCTCTGCAACCTTAGAAGATTTCTTTACATCATTATCAAACTTATCAATAAAAGATCCTTTACCCCTTGACTCTAAGTGTGTAGCTTGGACACAAACTTCATCCAAGTTGTTAGGATTCAAAACGAAAATAGAATGCCTAAGGTAGGAATGCAGACCCCCTATGTACTTCAACAAAGTGTCCTGGGTGTACAAAGGAACATTCAAAGCAATAGCCCATTTCCTAAATTCATGGGTGTACTCTTGGACAGTTTGACCTTTCCCTTGCCTAAACATTTTCCAGTCCATCATTAACTGTTGCATATGTCCTAGGGGATAAAATTGCTTCTTAAGAGTATTAACAAACTCTGCCCAAGTTAAACTGACTCTACCATGTTGTGAAATTTTTGCCTTAGTCTCACTCTCCCATTAGGTTAAAGTTGTACCTCCTAAATGAAGAGTAGCTAATTGGATCCTATCAACATCATCTAATAGGTTTTGGACTCTACAATAGACTTCAACTTGCTGAATCCAATCATCCAATTTTTCAGCATTTAGTTCACCACAATACTTAGGCAAGTCAAATTTTACATCCAATTTAATTTTAGGCTTATGCCCTCTCTTGAAAGGATTTAAAGAAGTAGAATGAGGAGAAGATGGAGAAGAAGGAGAAGGAGAAGAGGGAGGAGAAGAAGAAGAGGGTGGATCTGGTTGCTTGTCACCATCTCCATGATGTTTCTCTTTCTTGTCTTCACGAACATCTTTCTTCGACGAACCTCCTTCACGTTCTTTCCGCTCTTGTCTCTCTTGAAAAGGAATGTCCACCTTAGCCTTCATCTCGAGGAATGCTCTACGAAACTCTTGCTCACTGATTTCTTCAGGAACCTCCATTCCAGACAAGGACATCTTCAGAAAATTTCTTCGCTTCCCGATCTCAGGATTAAAGTCTTCGAGCTTGCCTTCACCCTTCTGAATCCTAGATCTCGTTAGCATTCAAGAAAATAAATAACTGCAATAATAGTCAACTGAGCTCTGATACCACTTGATCTGTATAGGATCTAGACTAAATTGCAGAATTGAATGCTCAACTTTTACAAGATTTATCCAAGTTAATCAGAACAAAATTAACTCATTGAAATAATTACAATAATAAAAATGACGAGGTGATAACAACATAACGAAAGAAAGTGAGAGAAAGAAAGAGAGAGATTCAAACAGAGTTTGATTACGGAGTTCGCCACAAATGTGACTACATCTCCGGGTCCGCTCCAAAAGAGTGAGACCGATCTGATTAATCTCCAAAAACAGAATTACAATTGCACCAAGATCATTTCCTTCCAACACTTCGGCAGCATAACAAAACTCCAATGTACAAAAATGATTGAAAAGCTCCTTAGAAAAATCTCCCTGTTTCTCACAGCTTCACCACCTAGACTTGAAAAATATGAGTCCAAAACTCACTCCTAAACTCCCCTTTTATACATCAAATTTACTCAAATTGGCCTTTAACCAATTGATTTTACAATATTTCCTATATCCCCTTTATATGGAAAAATATTTTAACAAATCCTCCCTTATTTACATATAATTTTCAACAATCTCCATTATTAACATATTAGGATTATATTAATCCTTTACAATTATTTTTAACCCTTCACATTTTCTTAATTTCGGGCTTTGTTTTTCCATTTTAAAGGGTTTAGTTTTATTGTTTTAATTTGGTTTAATCGGCCTCCAACTATTTGTCAAAACAATCCGGCTTCCCACCACACTTTCGAAGGCATTAAGTGGTATGTTGGCGGATTATTTAATTTTGGAGGCGGGCGGGTAGGAGGTTGAGCCCCTCAGCCATCCATTTTAAACAAAACTCTCCACTTTTAAGCAACCAATTTGCAATTTTTCAATAACAAAACAAACCGCCAGCCATATATAGTTAAACGCGGACTGTTTGGTCTACCGGTCTGCCAGATTCCTTGCATGCAGGAGGTTAGGGTATCAAATCCCTTGTACCCCTTTTATCGCAACAAACAAACTGCGAACAGTTGGGAGGGCCATGTGTTGCACCAGGAGGGTGCCACGTGGCAAAAGTTCATTCGCTGACGATGACGTGTCTGCGCCCAACCAATGACTGGACTGTCGACGTGGAGGATGACTGTACTGACATATACGGATGACACGTGTCCATATGTGATTGGTCTGTACAGTGTTGATGTGTATGCCACATGGCAGATTCTGATTTCTCCACTTCACTGTCTACACCGTACGGAATGCTGACGTCAGCATCCGTACGGTCAAGTCAACCTTCAAAGCATGATCTTTGACTGACGATATCTCGAGCATACGATGTCGGATTTCGATGAAACGAGTTGTGTTGGAAAGCTAGCGACGAGCTCTTCGCGATGATGCCAACTTTGACAACTTTTGACGACATCATTTTTTTCGCTTCTTGGACACCCCCTAATCCCAGTTTGACCCAAGGTTTGACTGGCCATAACTTGCACAAACGGACTCCTTTTCGCTCTGTTCGAATTGTGTTGGAATCAGGACGCTGAGATCTTTCTGATGGTGCAGATTTTGGAGAGAATGGAGAGACTTCAATTTTCATTGAAAATATCCACTGGATCAACCACACACCACACTTGAAAACAATCTAGAATATTCCTCAAACATTTTGAAATCCATCAAAATCTTTTACAATAACTTCCACATGAAGAATGTACAAGGTCTGTACACTTAGACTACTCTACTGGACACTGTTACTTGAAAACTTATCTTCTAAAGCACCAAACCTCAAATCCTCTTGACTGAGGTAAACTACCAGCACCATCAACAAACCTTCAAAATCATAATACCTGAAGCACAACTGTGAAGAAACATGGAGCAAAAACATTTCTCTCAAACATCTTTGTAATGCACTAGTGAACACAACTTCTATTATACAACGATCCAACATACCAACTATTGAATATAACATCTTTGAACATATCTCACTAACATATCTAAATTGCATAGGTAGATCTTCAACCTAGAAAAAATGCATAGCAAAACTAGAACACCTCTCTGTAACCCAAAACAACACTGCAACACATTGTTTCCTCTTTTTATCATTTTTTTCTCAAAAGAACTTGGAAATCAAGCACCAGAGACACATATGCAACATCTTCAAAACTACCACAACCATATATGGAATCTTATCAAAGAAACACTAGAGGTTAGCACTAGTAGCTTAACTGATGATAACATAATGCAACAAATCAAAGCATAGGCAACACCAACTATTCATCACTAATCTCTCTCAACACATAAATTTGACATCAATTCCAACAAAATCTTTTTGACATCAATGAAAACACCAATCTTATCATACTTGAACATAATCACTGTATTTTGTACAAATTTTTTTGGTTAAAAAAGGAATATGAGATGATTGTGAGTGAGTAGTGTTTGGTTAATTTGCAGATTGGGTCTTATAAGGAAAAAGTGTTGTGTGATGTAATTCCTATGATTTTTTGTCATGTGTTGTTGGAAAGGCCATGACAATTTGATAGGGAGGTCATTTATGATGGAAGAAAGAATGTGTACACCATCCAAAAAGATAGATAAAAGTGTGTTGAATTCTATGAAGGAGAAGGATAAGCAAGTAAAGAAATCAAACTCCATTGTTTGTTGTGGTGTTGAGAAACAATGTATAGAGGAAAGGGAAAATAATGATTATATTGATGTTCAAAGGGAATATTTCAAGAGGAGAAGATAGACTATATTTTTTGCAGCAATGCAATAAAGGAAAAGGAAACAACGGCTCAAGAACATGTGACGGTCAACAAAGTGGCATGTGTATCAAGAAGTTAATGAAGAAGAGAAGAATGGAAGAGGAAAGGTTCCTATGAACAAGGAGTAGATTTAGATCAGAAATAAACATGGAATTACCATTCCATGAATCTCCAAATATTCTTGAGTTTGGAAACTCATGGAAAATTTCACTTACCTGGCATGTCTGATGCAAGAGCACCCAAGAAAATTGGCGATCTTGCACCGCCTAAAAATACTTTGCTTTTATATTTCCCATTTTTGGTGTGTGTGTGTAAATTTAGGTGGATTGATAATTATTGTGCTTCATTTACATTATAATTCCTGCTCCAATAACCTACATCTTGGATGCTATGACAATTAAGTTAATAGGTTAACAATTGAAATATGGATTTGGGTACATAGGCAGTTATTTGAAATAAATATTTAAATGTAATGTACATAAATGCCTAGTCCATGCCTTCTAGATAAATTTATATGTAGAATAGGCACACCATATGAAAGGGAAGAATTTGGAATGACAAAAGATAAATTACATTGCAAAAGATGAGGGGTCGCGACTAGAGACAGGAAGAAAGTTTCTTTTAATAAAAGTAGTTTTTTTTTTAACAGGAGGATTGAAAAGAGGCACATTGGACAAGGGAACATAGGCTATGTAGAAAAGAGATAAGGGTGTGGACCTATGACACGTTTGGGAAATTTTTGAATGTGAAAAATATGGTGCACATGATAGTGGAGAGGTGTGTTTGGCAAAGGATCAGGTAGCATAACTTTCAAGGGGATTAAGCTTTTATGAAGCCAGAGAAGGAGGAGAAAAAGACACCTAAACAAGTAAGAAACCATGCCTTGGAGATGTTATGTAGGTCATTAAAAAATCAGTAGACAATAGAGATTCTCTTTGAGAATAACACAAGAAACTGGTGTAATTTTGTAGCTCAGTTACTTATGATATAATTTATGTGAGGAAGAGAAGACTGATAAAGAAAAAACCAGCATTTGAAACTCAACAGGTTGTAGTACAGGTTTGATCCAATAGAGTATATGTGGACTCAAAATGAAGGATATTTCTACATTGGAACAAGGAAATTGTAGCTAAAATTGTAAATGATTTAAAGCATAATGTATTTGGTTACTTAATAAATAAATTGCAAATAAATTTTAGAGCAAGAAGATTTGTTGTTGATAAGAGAAATGTCTGGAGTAAGTTTGAGAGATGAATTAATTTTGTTTGCAAATTTCTTATGTAAACTTTAATTCGTTATAAATTGGCATATGAAATTTTCAATTTAGACTATCATTGGTTTTGGACAGAGAATTACCTATGTAATGTGTGTTTGAATATGGTGAAATTGGAAGTTAGATTATGTGTCTACACCACACACCTTGATGTATTCCAAAATGATGAGGCATTTATTGAATTCATGGGTTTTCACAAAGGCCAACCTCATAGGGATCATAGATCAGGTTTGGTATACACACTTGATCAACATGCCTATTTTGAGGAAGATGAACTCCTTAACTATAAAAGTAAAAAATAAGAAAATAATTTAAGGTCTCTTGGTGAAAGCCTCTCTAAGGCACTTGTAAATCAATCAAAAGTAAAAATAAATGGTGTACTATCTGATGAAAACCTCCTTAAGGCATCAAAGAATGAGGATTACCATCTTCCCCTCATGGATATATAATAATCAAAAGGTTCCTTTATCTTGATAGAAGAGACTAAAGAGATCAACTTAGATAGTGCAACTAAACCATGGCTCACATATGTGGCTACCTCTTTGTCAGTGGATGAGTATCAAACATGTTCTAGCATTCTTAAAATAGTTTCAATCAACTTTGCATGTTCCTATTTCAATATTTCAAGACTTGATCCTACATTAGTGGCTCACCACTTGGTTGTCCATCTAGATGCCAAACTAGTCAAGAAAAAACTCTACAAGATGCATCCTCAATTCGCATTATTGGTCAAAGTGGAGCTATAAAAATTATTGGAAGATGGTTCCATTTAGCCCATAGATATTTTGATTGGATCTCAAAAATTGTTCCTATCACCAAACTGATTGGGTTTAAAGCATGTCTGAAAGATTACTTCTTGCTACCTAATATTGACATCCTTGTGGATTTGACAATGAGTCATGATATGTTGTCATTAATGGATGGTTTCTTTGGCTATAACCAAGTTTTCATTGTAATAAAAGACCAACATAAAATGGAATTTACACCATGGGGAACCTTCTACTACCAAGTCATGCCCTTTGGTTTGAGAAATGTTGGTGCCACATATAAACATGTCATGATAGTCCTCTTCCATGATCTTATCTACATTATTATAGAAGACTATGTGGAATTTTTTTGGGAAAATCCAAGACTAGAGAAGAACATTTGGTCATCATTGAATGCATCTTTTCTCGATTATAGCAATATTAGTTGTGACTCAACCCAAAGAAATATGCCCTTGGTGTAACCTCGAGTAAATTATTGGGTTTCATTGTGTCTAGGAGATGAATTGAGGTTGATTCCACTAAATTCAAAGAAATTATAGATATTCCTACCTCAAAAATACTTAAGCAATTGAGAAGCTTGTAAGGAAAACTACAATCCATCTGCAGGTTCATAGCTTAGCTTGCTAATTGTATAAGAGTGAATTTGCACCCCATGTGCAAATCCCCTTTTTCCTTTACCCACCTTAGAAAACCAAGTTCGAAGGCTTAATTCCACCTAAGCTTGTTGCTTGCATCACACTTGGCACCTATTTTGAGCATCGGTGGAGGCATTTCTGTTAGGGATGCCCATGCGGCACGTAGATGTCCACACAACACGCTTACGTCCCTGGCAGATTCCTATGGTTGAACCTACAGAGGTGTTACACTTCTCATTGGGAGTCAAGTTGTAACTCCCCCTTTGGTCGACCGACCCAAATATGGCCATTTTTCTCCATCCCTCCTTCAAATTCATTCCTTCCATATACATTGGATCTTCTAAGAACTTCTTCACTTCATTCACAAGCTTCAACATGCTCTTTTGCATCCACTCCAAGAATTCTAGCAGCATTCTTGCACCTCATTGCATCCAAAGCAACACTCCATCACTCCAGTAGAGCAAGTTTGGGATCACACCATTGCAGCAGAGGCTCAAGTACTCTCATATTCTCCCCCAAGAAGCCTTGAGTGCTCTCGGTGGAGGTGGTAAGATTCCCTCTCCTCTCCTCTATCACTTGGTTGAGTTAGCACTTTCCCAATGCACCTGTGAGACACCAGTGCACTGCGTTGTCATCCTAGAACCATGCCTTCATCCTCGGATAGAGAGCTTTTTGAAATGTTGTGTTGAGCTCAAAAACTAGCTCGCCTAGCCCCATCTTACAATTCGGGTCTATAGAGTGACTGAGGTAAGTTAGGGAAGCTGCTTGCATCTTGGTCCTTCATGACCTGGGGTCTTGCATGTAGTGGTCTCCCTCTCTTACATTTTTGGTGAACCCGATGTGAACCATTTTGGTTCCATTCTTACGATCCTGACAGTTCCTTTCCTCGTACTTTAGGAGTGTTGTAGGTGTGAGTGTTGTAAGGTTGTTTCCTTATAACCCAACCTTAGACCCCTAGTTGGCGTAGTTGGAAGGTTCCAAAGGTATTGCATAACAAAACCTTAATTAGGTCATTGTCTTATCATTTAACCTTTAGGGACTCTGTGGACGCATCGTCTAGTGTGCGTAATGGCCTCCTTTTTGCACAAACCTATCCCCTCTGTATAGCCTGTGGACAGTGGTACTAGTATAACTTTCACTTCATAGGACATGTCGATGGTTTTAACAAGGAACCATCTCCTCTTTACATTCCTGCACGGATTAATGGAAACATCGTAGCGGGTGTTCTCATTGATCTGACATCGTAAGTAAATGTAATAACAGAGGATATTATGCTAATCAACTTCCTACACAAGAATGGGTATGATGCACCTATGAGTACTATCCACACACATGACGGGCTTTTCGTACCCCCTTTGGGTAGTATTTTCCTATCGGTCTTGGTTGGACCTAAGTTCGTGAAACTCCTGTTTGATATCATTCCTGGGTCTAAGCTCTTTAGGGTGAAATTGGGTATCCCTTGGTTGGCGGCGATGAATGTGGTACCCTGTATCATGCATAAATGTCTAAAATTTATCCATGAGGGCTCTGTGCACGTAATCCACGACACCAGTTATAGACCATTGGTTGCATGTGGTAACTACTCCTTGAACCACTCTTGGCCTGCACCCATTGGTCCTCTTCCACCTAGGATGAACCTTCTGCATCGAACATATCAAAACTATAAGAAAGGGTGTCTAAGGCCAAAATTTAGATACACTCCCTCACCTTATGCCATTTCACATAGGGCTTGCTTAAACACTGACAGCAATGCCACTAAGGAACGAAAGAAGGAAGAAGAGAAGCAATCTCATGATCCTCCTTCTTCCTCTTTCACTGGTTAGTCTGGTGCTTCTTCTCACTCTATTGTGGTACCATCAGATTCTTCTCCTTGCTTATAGGAGAATCCTATGGTACCCACTTGGTGAAAGTCTAAGCATCTTACTTTCAAACTTCTTATTCTGCCAACGGAACCTAGACCCATTCGGTACAATAGGAAGAAGGTTTCCCAAGGAGAGTCCTCTTTGTCTCGACCTCTATGGCCTCCTAGTGTTCCTTCTCCTAAGGTAGTGAACGGAAAGAGGCCTATTATAGAGGCTCTCAAGAAACTCCTCCTGTTGCTCCTCAGCTTGTCCCTCCTGGTCCGGTGCAAGAACTTGTCCCTCCACCAAAAATAGTGGTAGTGGACGTTCATATGGTTGAGCAAGAACCTCTTGTTCCTTCACAAACTCTGGCCTCCAACTCCAAGAGTCATAGAAACCACCTTGTGCATGAGTGTAAGCACCGGTGAAAGGCTCTCTTGGCCAAGCAGGCCACCTCAGAAAGGAAGGAGGAAGAAACGATTGCCCCTACTTCAGGGCCTCCTACAGCATCTTCTTCCTCCCTTCCTTATGCCTCCCTTCAATCTAGTCACGTATTGCTCCTAGCTTCCATTGTGAGTACGAATGTGCCTAACCCTAAACAAGTACAGGTGTTCATCACTCCTTCGGTGGAGCCACCTTTGTTGATGTCTATTTTGGATATCTAGCCTTTCCTGAAGCCTGTGCATATGGTTAATACTTCAGTTGTATCCGTTATGGTTCTTTCCTCCTCTTCCTTTGCACCTCTAGCCTCGTCCATGGGGAGTTCATCTCCTCTGATGAAATAGGAGGTGGAGTGTGGTCCTTCTAGCAAAGAAGGACATAATATGAGTCTACCTTCTCCCCAAGGTGGCCCCATGTTGACTTTTTTTGTCTTGGTGACGGAACCAGTCCCAGCTTCCTCTAAGTTTTTCACCGCTCCCAAATCATTGGGCGAGCCTAGCAGTGAACCTTAGGCACAACCTGTCCTGTCCGCTGAAGTTAGACACGGCACTCCTATGGGGTGCATGTTTAACTCCATGGATGAAGTCTCAGCCTTGTTAGTGATCTTTGTGAAATTGTTGACCTTAGCTCCACAAGAGCTCGATGAAGAAGACCTTTTGGGGGCTTCTTCCTTAGCCCTTGTTGTAGGAGGGTTGGATGCTCCTCCTCTTAACATCCCACCATTGGAGGCTCGTCCTCCTTCCCCTTATGAAGATTTAGATTGGGAAGCGGATGATCTCTTGGTCAATCAATGTAAGGAGGAGGCCCCTTTCTTGATCTTGTGTGTATGTGTTTTGTGATGTGTTCCCCCATACTCATGCTATGTGTGTCTAGATGACCCCCATCACCCCTATTGGTGCTTGGATACAAGTGTGGTTTTTGTGTTGTAAACCTTCTTCTATTTGTATCATCATTCTTCCATGTTTGTGCTTGATTTTTGATAAATTAGGGATGATGAAAAGCATTTGGAGCATTTAGTCTTCCCTTCCATGTTGACCCAATTTTTTACTTTTACTTTGTTTTTTGTGCATTCTTCCTAATCTAGTTGGGGATTTGTTGTGCAGTTTTTCACACACACGCCCCGCTAGAAGCAGGGACCCTCTTTCGCTTTGATTTTGGTGTTTTGGCCCTTTTCTTTTAAGGTTTTGTCTTACTTAGGCACGTGCTTAGATGTCTATTCTAAATGCCTAAGTGTTTTCCCCAGGTTATTCATTGAAAATCTTAAGTTCTGGATGAATTTCGGGCTTTTGCTCTGATTCAGGACTTTCCACCCTGGTTGGATTTTCCCGGGTCTTGCATGGATTCTAGTTGAATCTTGTTGCTCGGGAATTCCTGGTCTTTGCAGATTTTCGCGTGGGCCGGATTTCCCCAGATTCTGCCCTGCTATCGGATTCCCGAAATCCTTCTTTGGTTGTCTTATCGGCTACATTAATGGCTTTGTACGTGCTTTGAAGGCTAGATTTTACTTGATTTTTGAGATCTTTTGCGTCATTATGCGCACTATTTTCCATTATCTGAGTTGAGAGCCTCATCCTTAGAGTTTTTTCTTTGAGCTTTTGGCTTTGATTTGGGCATTTGGGTTTGAATTGGTCTCATTTGGTGGTGATTTCTTGTACATTATCGCCTGTGTTCATTGTGGACCCCATTGAGCTTCGTGTTTGTTGCTTCTAAGATCAATTCCCGCTTTATAATGGTATGTGTCTGATTGCTTTGCTTTGAATTGAATTATGAATGGCACGTTGGTATTGTGAGGGCTTGTGGGATTTGAATTCCTATGTATTTGTTTATTTCATGCTAGGGTTGTTTAGTATTGCACCCTTTGTCATCTCCCAGGCGAGTTTTGAGTTCATGTGTCCATCTGCATTTTAATGAATCTTGCCTTAGAGTAATTAGTAAACCCTAGTGATGACTTAATAGTGGAAACAATTAAATTCTAAGCTTGACTGTGTGCTAATGGCGGATGAATAGGGTTTTGGACCTAGGACAGTGCCATATCAGGTGATTTCATCTTAGGATTGACCTAGAATGCAAAGAAAATTCACAAAAGGTCCGTCCCCGACTTGCCTTGAGTTAAAATTTTTGAAATCCATAGTTGGTTCAGTGTCTGGATGAAATCGGGACTCTCCATCCCTTCCGGATTCCCTTCGTTGTGACCATTCGAGATTGCTGAGATATCATATCGACCACCTTGAGGTTCGCCAAAGTGGTCTTCCTAGGTTCATGTTGAATCGTCGTGACACTATCATTTTTACACCAATGAAATCTTGTATGCACATCAGTCAGCGAGACCTTTTCTTTCACCGAGACCTCACCCCGTGAGAACATGTCTCATCGACATGGTTGTCCCTCATTGATGTTCGGCAAGACAAGCCCAAGTCAGCAGGAGCTCATGGCGAGCTCCCGTAGCTTCATCGATACCCATTCGTGCTTCGCTAAGACATTCATGCTTCGCTGAGACCTTTCAACGAGATCCCAACTCACGCCGAAGTCTTTCTTTCAGCAAGACAAACCTCATCGCCAAGAGCTCATAGCAGGCTCCTTTCATCTCGCCGATCTTTCGTAAGTTCACTGAGACCTCCCCCTTTTGGTGAGACCTTTCACCGAGCATATCCTGCTCTTACCGAGACCTTTTCCTTCGGAATAACTACTGGCTGTCACCAAGACCTTGTGGCAACCCTTCTTTTCTTAGCAAGCCCAGATCTTTTCGCTGAGACCTCTGGCTGAATTCAAACCAAGCCCTAGTTGGCAGGACATCTCAACTTCGCCGAGACTTCTCGGCGAAACGATTAACTCTTGCTGAAACCGTCATTCTGGGAATCCCCACTGGTTCAGAACTTTTCCTTGACCGCGGATTTCTTTCGGGTTTGGATTTCTTCGAAATCCATCGTCTCCCAGATTTCCTGAAATCCTCTTGGCTTGTTCTTTGCGAGAATCCGTCTCTAGCGGATTTTCCCGAAAGTTGATGAAACATAAAGGAACGTGAGATAATTGGACCTGTTTACAATTCATGATGCATTTGATGATTATTTCATGTCATATTTGAATCTCCCATGTGGTTTAATGATTAAGTAGGTGTTTCCAGGTTATTCCGTTGGAATCCGATCGGTCTGGAATTTCCTGGAATTCCTCTCTGGTACAGATTCTGTGAATGGTCTTGAAACCCAAAATGTGTTATGGTCATTCTATATGAGATTTAATGACACCTTGACCATACGAGATGCATTCTAATGGTGTTCTGATGGAATAACCTTACTTTCCTATGGTTTTTACTATGTTTTTCATGTTGAGTGCAGTTGAATCAAGCAAAGCAGCAGCTGGTTCCTCATTATCCGATGCTGAGAGGATTAAGCTGGACATTAAGAGCAAGGTCCCTGAGAGCAAGATCACTTTTGTCTAGTCAGAAGTCACTGATACAAATTTTGGCCTCTGGGAGTATGAGGAATTTAAAGCAAGAATGGTAGCTAAGGATTCCCCTTTGGTGACTAGAAGGATGATGGAATCAGGCTTGTCACATGTAGCCAGTTTCCCTTCTACAATACAATGTTATAAGCTGGTCCTTGAGTGTGCCAGGCACTATGATCAGGATACATAGAAGATAATTGGGCCTCAAGGGAGAGTTTTTGCAAAATCTCAACCTAGTCTCCATTGCCCAAACCTTTGATATGCCAGACAGTCTCATGTGATGGGACTCACCATTGAGGTAGCTCAGGAGTTCTACGATGAGCGGACTGTGAAATCACAACAGTTTATCAATTCTTGGCTAGAGAAGCCCAAGTCTCACTACTCCAAGTTTCCCAAGCAGTTGTTACAGGAAAAATTCAAGAAGGAATACTATGATGCCATCACCTTTCTTAGCAGGGTGCTTGGATTGAAGAGTGTTGGAACATTCGAGAGCTGGATGTGCCATATGATTGTGAGGATGGAGCAAGAGAAATTTAACTACCATTGGGCAGGGGTCATTAGCTAGGTAATTCACAAGCAGTTGTCCAATGTGTTGTAGACAAAGACCTTCACAATGACCTCATATTTGGTCTATGCACTGGCTAGATTCCACCCCTACAGAGGATTGGATACAAAAGGAATTTTTGGACAGGATATCATTTATGAAGTTTTCCCTCAGTTGTATTTAGGAAGCTCAGACTATAGGAGGGCAAATGATGCATTTACCATGCATATTACCAGAATGCTTCAGGAAGCAGAGCATGTTAGAATTTCAGATCAAGCAAAGGAGCTCATCAAGAAATATGGAGCTTGGTTTATTCAGTTCCCAACCTTCTCCTACATTCGGATTGATGGCTTCCAGAAAGCCCCATACAGACTTCCCAGGTATCCCACTAACCACATTATATTGTTGGAAGTAACAAGACAGATTTGTGATTTTGATGCCACTATCAAGAAGGACAAACATAAGACTAGATTTGGTGGAGACTTCCCCTTGAGGATTGGCACTGGTGAGGTTTGTCCTTCCATTGGTTCTGCCCAAGCTTCACAAGAAGAAATGAGTACTCTTGGCTTGTCTTTCTACTCCGAGAGATCCAGATTTGACATCACAGGAGAAGCTCAAAAGAAGGCCAGTAGGGAATATGGCCATAATGTTAATTTAGAGGAATACTAGGCCAATTGTGGTGATGAATATGAGGTCAGAAAGAAGAATTTCTCTTAGCTTCCAGTGGATGAAGTTCGATTGTATAATGTAAGGGAAATGCCTAATCAATTGGAGGATGATGGGAACTTAATTCAGGATCATGCCTATGAGGTAGTAAAAGATAGGCCGATTGATGATGTAGACTGGTTAGAGGAGGAGCAAATAGAACTGAAACAACTGATGGATCTAATTCTCAAAGTTACCAAGATGTGGCTCAAACACACTATGTGGGAGTTGGAGAATAAAGGAGTGAAATGCACATACGACCTGATGGGAGACTTAGATTCCCATTCTACTTCTGAGGAGTCCACGGGGCAGCAAGATCTTAAGGGTAAAGGTAAGTTGGACTCCCCATCCAAGATCAAGACAAAAGGTATTCAAGAGGAAGAGGCCCAGGAAGCAGAAAAATAGAGGAAGCCAAAAGCTAAGAAGAGGATAAGGACTAAGAAGTCTGAGCAGAAAGAGACTAAAAAGCAGAATCCTGGGACTGATGCTCCTATGCCGAAGAGGAAAAGAATTGTCAAATTTTCAAAGGCAAGCTCCAAGGCTGGGGAAGAAGAAGCTTCCCCACTGGTGGTAGATGTTGAAAGTTTGGGGGAGAGAGCAAAGGTATATACAAGGAGGTCTAATACTCCCTCTCCAAAGAATGATGTGCCTCCCGCTCATGATGTTCAAAGTGAACCTGGCGAGACTAAAAAGGTTGATGAACATCTGGACGTTGAAGAGGAGGAGTTTCATGAGGGTGATCTCCATAGTGCAGAGGCCGAAATTGAAAAAGAAATACAATCTCCCTTGGTTACATATGCAGAGTCACCAGTCACAAATGAAGTAGTTGAATCCCCTCCAAGGGAGGAGCACATTGAGGAGGAAGGGAATAAAGATGAGACTCCTAAGAAATATAATTTGGGTGAGGAGGCACATGAAGATCAACAAGAAGAAATGGGGCAGAGCCAAGTGCAATTCGAGCCCACTGTTCTAGAGTGGCTGAACAGAGAGATAAAGAGAAAACAAGTGGTTATGAAAGATAGCCCACCAAATTGGGATGCACTACTAGCCAAAATTGGGAAAGATAAAGGTAAGAAGAAGGCTAGGGTGATCTCGAGGATTGAAAGAGATGAAACTCATGATCGGGTTATTCATATTGCTACCTCTACTCCAGATAAAAATAGAGATGATGTGGTTGGAAAGGATTACCACATTCAGACTCTTAATCTAGGACCTACATCTGTGGAGTGGGATATTGAGGATTATGAGGGATCGAGTGTAGTTATTGTGGGTAGATTGAGGGAAGAAAGGAAGACCAAGTAGGAACTAAAGAAAGAAAATGAGAATCTCAGGAAGTGCTTGGAGGAATTAATGAAGCCACTATAGTCCATTAATCCTTCTTCCTCTGCTACAAATCCTCTACCTCAAGAGACCATCACCAAGCTAGAAAAGATGAAAGCCTCCACTGTTACCACTGTGAATTAGTTGAAAGGGGTGTAGGTAAAGGGTGATGAAGTTGTTAAGGAAATTATGTCGACTGGAAAGGATGTTGCAAGGACCATTGAATGGTTGAAGCAAGTAATGGCACAAGATAAAGAAGACACTGACCTCTTACTATGGAAAACCAAGATTATTATGGAGTACACCCAGGACAGGTTGGTGAGTGATGGGATTCTTCCTTCTTCTAGAGCTTCTGAGCCATGGGAATTGTTCGAGGTATTTCAAATTAGGCAGAAAGTATTGAAAAAGATTTACAAACAGAGAGGACACATTGATGACACCCTAGCTAGTGTCTACAATGGTTGCATTGCTTTTTTCAAGATAATGATAGGAAGAAGGAAGATCGCGCCCAAGTATTTGAGTCTGGAGCAGTTGAGAGAATGGTGGCAGGACGTTTATGCACCAAGTAATGATTATTTTGTGTCTGAGCACCAGCTTGATGATGTGGCCACCTACCTTGCAGTTATTGATAAGTATTTGGCATATAAGGTAGATTGGGATAAGTTGGTCAAACACTCAAGGGATGAGATTGCGTCCATCGAAAGATGACTTAGGGTTCTGCCCCTTCCACCAGTAGCCGACTTGGATGGGGCGTTCTTGAAAGTACATGAAGATCCAGATCAGAATAGGGATAATAGGGAAGGGAGCTAATGATAGGCTGCGGCATGATTTGTGCTTCCCCATTATCTTCTCGCGCATCAGTCCGAACTGCATTGCGGATCTCAGGCCGACTTGGACGGGATGTGCATTCAATGCTTATTTGACCCATTTCGAAGACTCTCTTGGTCGGGTTGTTGTGCCGAGTTATTGCTGCGAAACCCTTGCATGGCCGACGGTTTCTGGGGAATTCTATATATTGGGCATTTTACCTCTTTGTAAAGGGTTATAAATAGTTAGAAGATTAGAATTTGGAACCAGAATATAGAGAAAAGATAGTTAGAAGTAGAGAAAGTTAGCAAGTAGTTGTGCTCAAGCAAATATTGTAATAGAAAACCAGAATTGTTGCTACAGTGGATAATTCAAATACAAGTAATGACATTGTGATTTAGTGCCCCACATGTGTTATTTTTTCTTGCATGGTTCTTGTTATTTCATCTTTAAAATTGCTTTGAGGAGGTTAACATTTAGATTAGATTTGATTTAATAATGTTGGTGGTTTAATACTTGAATGTTGCGGCAATCCTCCATTCCATACTTTTCACAACCAACTGATTGTTAGTTGCTTTGGAAAGTTAGCCTGGACTTCATATTTTGTGTGCCTAGTTCGATTGTGAAGATTTGTTCATTTCAACTGCAATAGAGTTGTTGAATGAATGTTCATGATTTGAAAACCTTAACACCTCAGAAGATTGCACTGTTTTCTGTGAGATTGTAGATTTACCTTGGTCAAGCAGAGATCAGTTTTGGAGGATTGGTCCATTTCAAGTGTTGGTTATTTTCATTATTAACCTTAGGAGTAATATTAAATTTAGAAATCTCTTTAAAACCCCTTACCTCTTTTGTTGTTTCTTTGATTTATTGGGTTAAATCTAGGATTGAAGCACCATCAAATTGTTAGATCTGATAAAATTGATTCAGCATTTTGCTTGTAGTAAGGTCCCATTGTGATTACCAGCATTTTCACATTTTGTTACTGAGTTGTTTATGCACTATCAAGACCTGACATTAGAGACCTTGGGGTTATCTCTTGAGGCTTGCCGATAGATATTTAACTTTCAAGAGAGATAGGATATCATATTCTGTTTGGCTATTATTGTGCAGAAAACACGATCAACAGGATTGATGATCTTTCACCTTGCACCGTGGTTACCTATTCTTTATATGAGCTCGAATAGATCTAACCCCGCTAAACCAGATCCCCCTGTGCCCTTTATTTTTGTTTCTCTCTTTTGCTTTATCTTTTTCTCTTCTTTACTTGAGTTGTCCCTCACATGTGTGACAATTCCTTTCTTTAACATTTTTATTTTCAAAAAAAGCATTCATTTCCAATGAATCTTTTCTCAAAAATCCGCACAAAATTTTCTTCAGAATCGCATTCTCAACTTGGAACCCTAACGAAATGTGTTTCCTTCATCACAGGTTCATAAAGAAAGTACTTGAAAATATTCCCTTGAAGCAGGAACAACTTTAATCTTCCCCTCGCATGGGGGCATATCCTTCCTTTCGAATTCCTTGATGAAGTGAACATCTTTCGAAAGGATCCCTTGATGATGGACTGCTTTGAGAAAAGGAACATCCGATTTTGAATTGTGTGTCCCTTGAGTAGACCCCTCTTTCTTCACAGCGGGTTCCCAAGGGACCCCCATTGAAATTCCTTATCTCAAATCAATTATTTCATGTCTAGCTTGGGGGCAGCCCAACTAGACCTATTCCATTACCTTTCATGTCTAGCTTGGGGGCAGCCTGACTAGACCTCACCTTTCAAATAGTGTGTCCCTTGAGTGGACCCCCTCTCCTTTTAAAGGGTTCCTGAGGGATCCCTTTGAAATACTTCAGTATCATCGATGGTCTGCATGACTATTCGCTTACTTGCCTACTTGGCCACTTCTTGACTCTGTGGAGTCTACTTCCTTTGGGTGTCCTCCATGCTAGATTTTTTGGGGGATACCTTCCTTGCAGGTATGTGGGCCTATAAGGCGCTTACTTCACATGGCTTCCTTCATGCAAGAGATCTTGGGGGTTTCCTCCTTGTAGGTTTGTGGGCCTATAAGATGCTTTGTTTTTCCAATTTCATAGTTTCGAGCAGCTATGGAGTCCTTCGCTTTCCCTACACCTTCAGATTCACGAGATCGTAGTCTACTTCCTCGACAGTTAAAGTATACATTTCTAAATGTTATCTCTTTCTTGATCTACTTTACCAAGCACTCATCAGTATTTGTGCTCACTAAAGTGGGGGAAAATGTATAAGAGTGAATTTTCACCCCATGTACAAATCCCCTTTTTTCCTTTACCCACCTTAGAAAACCAAGTTTGGAGGCTTAATTCCACCTAATCCCACTGCTTGTATCACACATGATGCCTTTTTTGAGTGTTGGTGGAGGATTTTTTGTCAGGGATTCCCATGCGGCACACAGACATCCGCACAGCGCGCTTACGTCCCTGGCAAATTCTTGCAGCTAAACCTATAAAGGCGTTACACTTCTCATTGGGAGTCAAGTTGTAACACCCCCTTCAATCGACCGACTTGAATATGGCCATTTTTCTCCATCCCTCCTTCAAATTCACTCCTTCTGTATGCATTGTATCTTCTAAGAACTTCTTTACTTCATTCACAAGCTTCAACACACTCTTTTGCATGCACTCCAAGCATTCTAGTACCTCATTGGAGCCAAAGCAACACTCCATCACTTGGGTAGAGGAAGTTTGGGACCACACCATTGTAGTAGAGGCTCAAGTACTCTCATATTCTCCCCCAAGTAGCCTTGAGTTCTCTTGGTGGAGGTGGTAAGCTTCCCTATCCTCTCCTCTATCACTTGGTTGAGTTAGCACTTTACTGTTTTGTAGTGCTTTAGTGCTCTTTACTACATTGTTCTCTTTATCTTGTTCTCTTGGTTGTCCATGGAGGTGGAAACACCTAAATGAGGTCTGACTAAGGCAGGCCCCTATACAACACTCAACATTTTCCTCTCTTGTTGTGTGTAGGAGTATGTGCTTTCGAGGAGCTAGCTGGCAAATAGGTTCTTCTACAAAATCATCTTTGTCACCTTGGCTTTGGTATATTTACTTTATCACCTCTGCTTGTACTTTTTGTATTTCATAGTGTTATTTTTCTCTTTTATAAGTCGCTAGCTAGGTTGTTAGCTTGTTTTTTGATAATTTCACACTGTACTTTCGGTCCTTTGGTAGTACAGACGCCAGTGCACCTGTGAGATGCCACTGCGCCGCGATGTCGTCCTAGAACTGCACTTTCATCCTCAGACAAAGAGATTTCCTAAATGTTGTGTTGAGCTCCAAATCTAGCTCGCCTAGCCCCATCTTACAATTTAGGTTTGTATAGTGATTGAGAGGCCTCACGGTCCTCGTTACTCTTGCTTTGCATTTCCTAACATTACACTTAGTTGAGGTAAGTTAGGGTAGCCTCTCGCATCTTCACCCTCTGTGACCTAGGGTCTTGCACGCAATGATCCCCCTCTCTTACACTAATAAATTCCAACCTTTCAATCATTTATTTCATATAGATACAAAATTTAAATGGGATTCTTCATATCAACAAGGCTTTAAAAAATTAAAGAATATTTGGCTAATCCATTCATCCTCATGCCTCTTATATCAAGAAAACCATGTTGTATATTTCCACTATCTTGATGGTATTGGGGGCACTTATTACACTACATGATGAGAATGGGTAAGAGATATAAATGTACTATATCATTCACACACTGGTTGGCTATGAACTTAATTACACACCCATGGAAAATGCATTCTTGGTAGTGGTATTCAATTCCCAAAAGCTCAGAAATTACATGCTTAGTCACTCTATCAAAATCATTGCTAAAGTTGATCCTCTCAAGTACATACTATCACAATCATCTTTGATGGTCGATATGGATAAATGGGTCATGCTTCTTAGTTTTATATTGAGTATGTTGATCAAAAATCAATCAAAGTTTAAGTTATTATGGACTAGCTAGCAGATTCTCCCCTAGAGGATGCTTATCCATTAATCACCAAATTTCTAGATGATTTTTTCTTCACCGTCACTGCACAAGATCCATGGAAGTTATACGTTGATGGCTCATTCACTCAACATGGCTCACATGTAGGTATCCTCTTTGTCACCCTTCAAGGTGACTTAATCCCTAAATAATTCAAGTTAGCCTTCCCATGCATGAATAATATTGCAAAATATGAATCTCTCCTCACTGGTCTGAAGATAATGGTTCAATGGAACATCAATTGGTTACATGTCTATGGTGATTCTTAGATCATTATTAATAAATTTAATAATGAGTTCCAAGATAAAGATGATAAGTTGCTTCCCTCCAAATGTATGGTCAATGACTCTAAGAAATATTTTGGCCAAATTCAATTTGAGAAGGTCCCTCATCTTCAAAATAAAGAAGTATATAAAATCACTACCCTTGGGTGATTGTTAGATATGTCCCATGACAACCATGAATGTGAATTCTTATTTGAATAGCTTCGCATGCTTGTATATGATCTTTCAGATATAAAAATGGTGTGTGAATTTGTTGGTCCCCCATCCCATTGGTACCATGACATCTACACCTTCCTTCACAAAAACATCTTACAACCTAACCTCACTCACAACTAAAGTTGATTATTCATTCACATTTATCTCATTACACAATCCTTAGAAACACCTTATATTATAGGGGATACAATGATTCCTTATTGTGATGTCTAAACACTAGGGAATCCAACTTGGCATTAAAAGATGTACATAGTGGAATTTGTGGGGCTCACACAAGTGGTATGGTCCTAGAAAAGAATCTTATTTGGATAGGTTATTATTAGCCTACCATAGAACATGATGTTAAAAAAATGTGTCTCAACCTTGCAATTATATACGATTTATTGTTGATAGGATGTATATATTTATATATGTATTTCCTAGTTACATCGATAGGTGTATACAATAGCAACACGAAGTGAAATGTGAGCGTGTTAACTTTTTTAGGAAATTCTAGAATGGTCGACATACATTAAACAAAGGATATATTATAAATTTGGACCTTTCGTTATTAGGTTTTAGATCTAATGGCAGATATTTTGTCAGCCTGTCTTTCCCTAGAATGTAACTCTATTTTATGAGGGGGTTGTGTTGTGCACTTTTTGCACACACACCCCACCATTGGCAAGGATCCTAATTTTCTTGCTTTTGTTTCTATTTTGCTTTAGGTTTGAACTTTTCCCCTTAAGGGATGAGTTCCTCTGGTTTGGATCTGCTTCACCCGATTGAATCAATGCTCTATCTACACTTTAAGGTACTTTTATTTTGCAACATTTTGGTCTTGAATGATGGCTTGATACCCACTATCCATGCAAAATCCACTAAATTTTTGAATTGTGCAAGTCAGGTAGGGTTTCAAAAAATCCGTCCCTTGCTAAATTTTTTGAAGGGATGTTCTTTCAGAGAATCTGCCACTAGGCGGATTCCTTAAAAGTATGTCCATTCGAAGAATTTTCCACTAGGCGGATTCACTGAAGGTTTTTCCACTTGGAGAATCCACCCTTGCTGGATTTTCTGGATCCTCCTCCCAGTCACGTTTCTGAAGTCTGAAGTGTCTTATCATTTCATTTATTGCTCGATGGTCGTCATACTTAAGGTGAATTTATTTCCATTTTGGGGTTTTAAGTTATGATTTCACCTTTCATTTCTCATTTTGCATCATGCTATAATTTAGAAACCTCCATTATTTCTTGGAATTTGGTGTTGGCGACTTGGGCGTTTGCATTTTAGGGCTTCTCATCAATTTTTCAAGGTGCAATTGGTCCTCTGGTTTTGTTCTTCTGGCTTGAAAGGTAAGAACTTTGAATAACTCCTAATTTAATTTGGTTTTATGGTGGCTTTAGTGATTCGATGATGCATGCACCTGTTGCTTGTTCCTTCATCATGAATCGATCTTAGAAGTATTGTTGTGTTGGTTATATTGCACTCGATTTGCTTGAATTTCAACATCTATGGTGGATTTTCAAAATGGTTTGTGGTGTCCCTTGAGATTTTTGTGCATTCAATTCAATTTTCTTGAATTAGGGTATCGGGGTCTAGGGTTTTCAAAATTACTATTGCTAGGGCATGACGATTCTATGAAGCTAGGGTTTGAATTTGGAGTCCTTAAAAGTGATTGTGTTCACAATTGAATTAATTCATTAAGGTCGATTGGATAAATCTATTGTGAACCCTAATTGGATTATGTGCCCTAATTCTAGTTTTGATGGTTTGATGATCAAGAAGGCACATTGTGAGTAGGTTTGAAATAGAAATATTTAGGTATTGCAAGTTTGTGCCTAGATTCTTGCCTAGGTTTTTTTTTCAAATCGTTATTTAAATTAAGGAACATAAATAGAAATTTGGGTTTTTTCGAAGAATGAAGAAATAAAGGCCAGTGAAGAACTTCAAAAAATATGCCCTTAGGCGGATTCTCCAAAAGTTAGTTCCTCCAAAAAATCTTCCCTCAGGTGGATTCTCTTAAAGACAATTCCTTCAAAAAATTCTCGCTCTCGTGGATTCTCCGAGTCCGTCAACCTTCTAGATTTCTGAAATTGTTATGAATGAAACTGATGTGTAAAGGTGGCTTCAAGGTTGGTTTGAGGATGATCTTAGGGCCTCAGCAAGGCATTTTAAGTTAGACCATAGTCAATTTTCATATTTCAAGAATTCCATTGTGCTCCGGATTCCCCGAGTGCTTAGGTGTTCGAGAAATCTTCTTGCCTCTGGATTCTCCGAAATCCCTCAAGACCTCAAAAACTTGAAACTTTGTTTGATGAGATGAATGTTGGGAGTTGTTCTTTCCATGAAAATTGAAGTGATCTTGTAATGTTTGTGAACGAGCATTGACTTGAGTTGCGCTAAGATGATTTTTCAGATAATCCTTCACCCTCTAGATTTTTTGAAGGTTAATCCTTTCATAAAATTTGTCTCTACCCGGATTCCCCAAAATTCGTCTGTGCTTGAAATCCCCGAACAAGTGAAAATTCCAAAGTTTTTTCATGATCTAATTTTTATGCTTTGTGATGGGATTTTATGGTTTTCGTGATGTTTTGAGCGTTGATTTGTATGTTCATGCATTTTCATGGTAATTTTGATAATGAGATTGGATTTAATACTTTATCATGCTTAACACCATAGTGATTACTACTCTTCTCCAATAGATGTAGGTTGAGACTAGCCCAGCAAAAGGATCTAAGGAAAAATATTTAGAAGCTGGTCTTGAGGAACCTCATACCAGAGCAGAAAAGATGAAGTATGACTTCAAGGGAATCTGGTCTGATTCCAAGATCATTTCAACATGGAGCAATATTGGTGATAAAAACATAAGACGTTGATTATGATGACTTCAAGCAGAGAATGTTTGGGGATGCACCTACTCAATTGGCATAGATCATCATGAGTACAGGGTTGGCCCAGGCAGTAGGATTTCCACCCACCTTGTAGTATCTAGAGCTAGTATTGGAGTGTGCTAAGAACTATGACTCAGACAAGAGAGTTATCATTGGGCCCCAAGGAAAATTCATGCCAACTTGATAGAGGAGTCCATTGCAGAGACTTTCAACATTGGGTCACATCAAAAGTTGGTGAAGATCAACATCAAAGATGCTGAGGAGTTTTATACAAAGGATCCTGACAAGGCATTGTTAATTATGAACAATAATTGGATGGCCAAGCCTAAATAACATTACTCAAAGTTTCCAAAAAAATTACATAGGAGTGATTTTAAGCTGGAATATAATGATATGATTACTCTCCTAGGCAGAGTAATGGGGTTAGAAGATGCTTTCATATTCAATAACTAGATGTTTTATGTCATTTCTCAGATCATGAAAGGAATCCATTACCATTGGGCAGGTGTTATAAGTGACAATTTGGATGAGAAATTAAGGAGTGTGCAAGATAAAAAGCAATTCACTATGACATCCTACCCAGTGTACATGTTGGCTAGAAAAAATAAGTATAAAGGCTTGAGTTGCAGAGGAACCATTGGCCAAAACAGAATTTGTGATGTTTTCCCTTAGCTTCAATTCAACACAAAAAATTATAGGAGGGAAAATGATTCCTTTTACATGTACATCACAAGGCTATTGCAAGATGCACTGCATGTGAGAATTTCAGCAGAGGCCATGGAGTTGATAAGAAAATATGGCCAATGGTTTATTCAATTCTAAAAGTTCTCTTATATTAGAATACAAGGATCACCAATAGTACCATTGAGGTTACAAAGATACCCAACCAATAAACTCATCTTGTTGGAAGTGACTAGGAAATTGGTGGCATTTGATACAGTAGTAAAGGATATGCACAAATAGGACTTGGAATGAATTTCCCATTAAGGATTGAAGTATTGGAGGCTTGCCCTTCTATCCAAAGTGCTCACTACTCTGAGAAAGAAATGGTGCATTTTAACTTGTATTCACATACAAAAAGGGATAACTTTGATCCCTGTGGAGTTGCTCAGAAACAGGCCAACAGGGAATACAAACATAAAATCCACATAGAGGATTATTGGGCTAACTGTCAAGATGAATTTGATGTAATAAGGAGAAAATGCTTAAGGTTATCCTTAAGAATGATCAGATTACATAGAATTTTCAATGTTCCTAACCAAGTGGATGATGATAGAGACCTCTTATAGTACCATGACTATGAACAATATCAGGATAGGCCCCTTCCCCCTTTCAATTGGTCTAAAGAGGAGGTTGTTGATCTTAATGTGATTAATGCTCCTATTTTGAGATATTCCAATTATGGGTAAAGCATAAGATCCTAGAGTTGGAAGCAGATGGAAAAAAATTCACCTATGACTTGATGGGAGACCTTAAGTCTCATTCAGAGGAAGAATAAGTTGCTAAAGATGATACAAAGGATCCCCCTTCAGAGGAGGAAGGAGATAAACAACAATTCATCATCAAAACGAGGACCAAAAGTCAGGCTGGAGACTGGTGAGGGATATATTGAGGAGCCACAACCATCCAAGAAAAGAAAGATAATCATCGAAGGCCAGAAGTTGGCAAAAACTAAGAGGACCAAGGTCACTGATGAAAAGCCTACTCGGGCCCATATGGTTGACATTGAAATTTCTGGAGAGAAACCACAGGTATATGTCAGGAGAAGTTCCCCTAAACAAAGGGAAACTCCAATAGAAAATGTGAATGACGAGAAAAATGTGACCATTGAAGAGGCACCTACTGATAATCTTATGAAAGATGTGGAGAGAACAACTACAGGAGATAATTCTCCTATTGCATTCCCAATTCACAATCTGCCAATTAATGAAGAAGGTAATGTCTTTAGTGTTCTTGATCATCCACATGAAGAAGAAGGAAATACCCCCAATAATCCAAAAGAAGAGATACCATATGAAGAGGTTCATACACCAAAGGGAGGAAAACTAAGTGATTTTCATTAACAATTAGAGGAGAAGGAAGTGTTTATGCATAAAATTGGTCATGTCTAATTAATTATGGCATTTAATTAAATATTTATTATTTAATTAATTTCTCTAAAGTCCTCTACATATGATTAAATTTAGTTAATTTAATTATATTGTTCATTCACTTTATTCTTCCACCTTACTTAAATAAATTCACTTTATTTAATTATTTCATATTCATATTTCTACTTAATTAATTAAATAAATACCATTTATTTATCTTAATTAATTATCACCTTTTGAATTTAATTAAGTCTTTTGATTTAATTAAATTTAAAATATTTCCTTTCTCCAATTCAAAATATTTCTTCTAATTAATTAAATATTTTATTTAATTAATTTCATCTACATGTCATTTCTTAAAAAAATTAATTAAATATCTTTATTTAATTAATATCCTTCATATCTTTTCAAATCATAATTAAATATTTTATTTAATTATGAAATATTTTATTATTCTTCAAATCTTAATTAAATGATTATTTAATTGAGAAAAATCTTCATGCCATCCATAAATAATTGAATTTATAATTCATTATTTATCTTCTTAAATCTTTCCAAAATCCTCTAAAAAGATGATTTTTTATCATCTCATCTTATCTCTTCGATAAATAAATAATTGAATTTATAATTCATTATTTATCTTCTTAAATCTTTCCAAAATCCTCTAAAAAGATTATTTTTTATCATCTCATCTTATCTCGTCCATAAATAAATAATTGAATGTATAATTCATTATTTATCTTCTTAAATCATTCCAAAATCCTCTAAAAAAATGTTTTTTTATCATCTTATCTTATCTCTTCCATAAATAAATAATTGAATGTATAATTCATTATTTATCTTCTTAAATCTTTCCAAAATCCTCTAAAAAGATGGTTTTTTATCATCTCATCTTATCTCTTCCATAAATAAATAATTGAATGTATAATTCATTATTTATCTTCTTAAATCTTTCCAAAATCTTCTAAAAAGATGATTTTTATCATCTCATATTATCTCTTCATATCTTTAATTAAATATCTTTATTTAATTAAATATCCTTCATATCTTTTCAAATCATAATTAAATATTTTATTTAATTATGAAATCCTCCATTATTCTTTAAATATTTTATTTAATTAAGAAAATCTTTAATGTCACCAATAAATGAATAATGAATTTGATAAATTCATTATTTATCTTCAAAATCTTTCCTCAATCACACAAAAGATGATTTTTACAATTCATCTTTGTCATATCATCTTATCTCTTCCCCGAAAAAGGAAGCAAATATTGCTTTCTAGTTCTCTTCTATTTTTCTATCTAGTCTTATCCATCTTCGACCGTTCGATCTGCCAGGAATTTTCACAACCATTGATCGCAGCAGACAATCAAAATCTTTTGAAAGCTCTATAAATACCCTTGCAAATCCAAGCATTGGTTACTTATAGATATACATGCATTAGAGCTTAATTGCATTCTAGCATTCTAGCATTGTCATTATCAGCTTTAGTATTTATAGCATTTCGTAATCTTACATTTCTAGCAATCATGCATGTTAATCATATCATAGCATAGAATACAATCATCATCTTTAATCTCATTCTCTAGGAAGACTGTTTGTTGAGCCTAGCACAAGATCTGAGAGCAAACTGGAATCGACAAAAACACTGGAGATAGAGGACAATGGAACATCTTTGAAGCGTAAACGGAGTTTGCATTTCTTTCCTTTATTTTATGCTTTGATTTAAAGTTTCATTGGTGTGTTTAATTTGTTTTTAATCTACAATTATAGATTTATTGTGCACTTAAAATTGATCACACATTTTTTGGCACCCACCATGGGGCTTGAACCCACGACCACAAGGTTAAGATTAAAAATGTTTTTTTGCATTCTTAGATTAGCGCATTTAAGGTTTTTTGTAGTGCTTATGGGTTTTGTTTTAGCACATTGACTGTTTATTTTAACACTTTTGTATGATCTTTTAGCGCTTACAGGTTGTAACTAAACAAAGTTTTGAGTCTGACACCTTCTACAGACAGAGCTTTTTCTGGTTAAAAAGAAGCAACCCTAGGGTAGACACAGCAATTTAAAATGAATCAATCCTAGGATAGACATGGAATTTAAAAAGAACCAATCCTAGGATAGTCACCACACATTGATTTTTGCAGTTAAAATGAATCGCATGCTTGTTGTGAAGCAACATCTTCACATAGATTAAATCATTGTCATTTGGGCTCTAACAAGAACACTATCTACATTGTTTGTGGCAATAGGTCTATGCTCTCCCCTTAACTGGATGATCAGATTACCAGACATGCCTTTTCAATTTCTGCAACTTTAATGCTTTATTACATCTTGTAGAGGGTCTGCTCTTGTGGGAAAAAGTACTCACCCAAGAGGAACGACCCAAGTGGGTTCAATCCAAAGCCAGGCTATTCCACCCCACTATAAAATTTAAAGAAAATCTAGGGAAACCCACTTTTTCCAGTAGTGTGCAAGATAATTGTTACCCGATTTTCACCTGCAGGCTCAATCAGGCAGGGCAATCTATGTCTTCAAGTGTTCATGAAGGCCAAATGGAGCAACATTTGCATCAGGGTTACATATTTTCTAACTTGTTTGCTTCTTGTGCAGCCATAGGGGAAAATTATGTTTTAAATTCGGCACGTGGATTAAATGTGGCTCCCATAAGGGTTGAGCCCAGCGTGCGGGTGTTCGGTTTTTATTGGGACGGTCTTCATCTTATGTTTTTGCCTTGATTTCCCCCTTTTCTATTTTGTTTTGTTTTCTTTGTGCCCTCTTCTTTTTGTTCTGTCAGAGGCGGAGTCAGAACCGAAACTAAACATTGGAACTTTTCCAAAGTTCCAGATTCCGCTTCTGTTCCGGTTCTAGTTCCGGTTCCATGCCTTTGTCCGTTTGTTTTCTTTTGGCCTTTCGTTTGACTATGGGGTTGTTTTTCCCTTTGTTTCTTTTTTTCCTTTTCCCATTTTTTCCTTGTTCATTGTTGGAGGCAGTATCGGAACCGAAACCGAACATCGAAAACTTTTCCAAATTCTAGTTTCCATTTATGTTCTGGTCCTGGTCCTGGTTCCGCCCGTTCTTCTTTTCTTGGCCTTTTTTTGTTGCTGGTGATCAAGGGAGTTTTCTTTCCCTTTGATCTTCTTTGTGTTTTTCTTTCTTCCTTTTTGCTTTGTACGTTGGCGGGGGTGGATCCAGAACTATAACCGAACCTGAACTTGGAAAAAGTTTCATGGTCTCTTTTTGTTCCGCTTTTGTTCCCCCCACTACATTTTTCCCGAGATCAGTTTTGGTTCTAATCCTACTTTGCTTTCTTTTGTTTGGGGGTTCTTTTCTTTTGTGGGGGCGGAATCGGAAAGGGGGATTGACTTGGAAATATTGGTTAATTTCGGTTTTAGTTTCCATCCCAACTCTGACTCCGCCTTTTCTTTTTGAATGCTAGGGTCGCCAAGACATTTCGGTCGTTGTGATTTTTCTTTTTCTCTCCGCTCGGGGAGAACTCTCGCTGACAATTTTTCACAAGGTTGTAAGCATCGGGGAGACTCTTGTCTGAAAAATTTACACTCGCTATGATGTCTTTCCGCTGACTGGAGGTCTCGCCGACAGAAGGTGCTCTCGCTATGACCTCTTACCGATGAGTGATTGTCTTGTCGATGGATGTGTTCATGTTGAGCATCACCAAGACTCTTGGCTGAAAGGTTTTCTCTCGCTATGATGTCTGGTCGATAGTGATGGTCTGGGCGATGGAAAGGGATATCGGTATGACTCTTGCAGCCTGCTGTGACTTATTGCCGACCGGCGATGGTCTTGTCAACCGGCGATGGTCTTGTCGATAGCGATGGGTCTGTTGTGAACTTCGGCAAGACATCTTGCCGAAAGCGGATGTCTTACCGACAGAAGAATGCTATGATATAACTCTTGGGGGCTCACTATGACCTCTTGCCGAATGCGATTGTCTCACCAATAGAGGGACACTTTGACATAACATTGAGGCTCACCAAGACTCTTGGTTGAATGGTTTTCTCTCGCTATGATGTCTAGCCAATAGCGATAGTCTGGGCGAGAATCTTTGACATCAGTATAACTCTTCCTGCTCACTATGAACTCTCGCTGACAGTTGTAAGTTATGCCGATGGCTGCTGTGGAGCATTGTAGCATCGGGGAGACACGGCTAGCGTCTCGTTGACATGCGATTCTGTTTGAATGACTTTTGACCGCCTAAAAATATTACATGGTGTCTATTCAACCAATCGAAGGAAGCTGAAGGGAAACCAGTGGTAGTTTGACCGTGGCGACCATCCTGTGAAGAAGATCAACGAAATGTGAGTGGTATGGATCTACTATGTGAATGAGATGATGAATCAGTTTGGTGGACAGTGGTGTTCGTCTGTAAATATCTAAGCAGGATAAATCTGATGTTGTTTCTCAAGGAGGTCAACTTGTAGGAAGATCTAGAACAAGAAGAAAGCCGAAGGGGAAGAGGCCGCGAGTCACAATGACAGCTGTGATGTCTACTGGAAAAAGTGGATCAACATTAATGACCATACTTCATAACATTCAAGGCAGCTCTGCAAAGAATTCTCGAGGGTGGACACGACGGCTGCAAGTTAATTCGATCGTTGCAAAAGATCTGAAGGCCATGCCTAGGAGCGAGCTTTCACCGACATGAATAGGGTATGCACATTTAATGCCTCATTGACTTTATTCCAAAATGCTTCTAGGGCTGACATGTTCAGGAACTGACTCAATTTTTGAAAACCCTAAGGCAGGGGCCGACACTTTTGGTTTTTGTTGTATATATGGCATTTTTTCCTCTTTGTAAAAGGAGTTCTTGGTTAAGAGATTGTTGAAAGAGCATTATTCAGACTTTGTAACTCATTTTTTGTATGAATACTACAGATTTGTAATACAAAGACTCCTTATTTTTCTCAATAGAAAGTCATTTCCTTCACCTATTTTCTTTGTTATTTTAGTATTGGTTGTGAATTGCATGATAAATTCTATGTAATCTTTTATTTTATCAGATTCCTTCAATACTGGATGCAAAGAATATTATGTCATAGTGCAGTTTTATGTTAGTGATCTCTTTCTATTGCATTTATATATGTGAAAACATCATCTTTTTCCTTGTGTTAAGCATTAGAATAGTCAGAACCTTACATAGAATCGCTTTTGCAAACATAAATCTTTGTGTTGTGAGATTGTTTAGCTTTATTGATATTTCTGTGAGTTTAAACAATATTGTCATATTTTTATCTTTGGTGTATCACCTGCTACTGATAGGTTTTAAATTTCAAGTATATCCTTCTTACTCTTTTCCTTATCATTCTTTAGTATTCTCAAGTTATCTTAAGGGGAACCAGCCCATAATCTGGAGGTCCACTTCATTCCTAGGTCACCCACAACCTCGAAGTGTTCCCATGTGTCAATAGGTTGCTACAGTTCATAGCTTAGCAAGGGTGCAAACTTTATTTGACAACAATTTTTGGCACGCCCGGTGGGACTGAGATCTAATTTTCAGTCTCTCTTGTCCTTATGTTACTGTTGTTTGGTGTGTACAGTGGTAGTTTCAACCTCTTGGAGGCAAGTTCAATCACATACCTGGCGACTCCGAGTGTGGAAATTTTCTAGGTTTTAGTAGCTCAAGTGCTCACATGTTTTAAGTTTTTTGGAAGGAAATCTAATTTGAATGGAAAAGAGATGTCAGGTTTTCATGGAAATATGGCCTTTCACCCTCCATTCAATGAAAACCTTGCATATATGTCCTCTTATCGACCATATTATACAGAACAATTTGATATCATTATTCCAAATGACCCTGTAGCAACAGAGTTCCAGCATTTTTATCATGCCTCCCACCCTCCCACTCCTGTTCAATCTCAATGTCGCCCAACATACGCTCAGATTCAACCACAGGAACTCATTTCTACACAAAAGCAACATGGTAGTTTCAATAACTAGCCCCAAAATGCTAATAAGGGAGTTAGCAATATTGATAAGATATTGCATGATTTCCAAAGGCAGATGGATGATATTAAGAGAGAGCAAGATTTTTTTTTGCAGGAGGAAAAGCTTGCTTGTCAAACTTATATTCAGTATCAACAGGATATGGAGGTCCAAGAGTATGAACAGGAGGTTGATGCTAGACAAGTTGCAGCTAAAGAAGAGAAAATGAAAAACTTACTTGCACAAAAAAAAAGGAGTTTCAATCAGCCTTCCATGTTCCTGAACAACCTGTTCAGGAGGAGATTCCCAGGTCCAAATTTTCAAGTTTTAAGCAAAACTTACTTTCTGAGTTTTCAAGTCAGCCTTCTAGTTTTGAAATTCCAAGTTGGAAGGGAACATGCATTCAACCCTATGAGACTCCATTATTAGACATTCAAATGGAACTAAGCTCCAATGTTCAGAAGGCAGAGGAGGAGAAACTTATTGATCAAGATAACTTAATCCTCTGGGAAAAGCTTAAGAATGTGAATCTTTTGCATTTAGCCATTAAGTGTCATTAATTGCAACAACAAATAATTGGACAGGAGGAAATATCTCAGGTTCAAGTTAGACGACAAGAGGACAAAATGGAAGTAGCTGTTGAGAAAGGTCAATTTACAACTTGGAATAAGGGACTATCTCTATTCTCTCAGCTTGATGGAGAGGAGGTAATAGCTGATTTTTGCTCAATACTGGAAAATGAGGAATCTAAACTTTTGCAAGGTGAGGAGAATCAGGTTGAGCAGCTTGTTGTAATGAACATAGCTGAGAATCAAAAGGTAGATTTAATCTTCTCATTTGATGATATGCCTTACTTCATTGACAAGGATGAAGAATTGGACCAACATGAGGTTGATGGAGGTAATGATGATTTATTGTTGCATAAAGGTGAAGGTGATTTTGAAGTCTTTACTCACGAACAAGGAGGTTTAAGTAGCACTGTTCAGGGAGAGCCACATTTTGATGTGCATGAAAATACCCATCAAGTTGAACAAATCCCTGAACTGGACCTACTGTTTTGCAAAGAGGGTGATTTTGATGTTTTATCAAAGCTAGATGAGAACTGCATTAGGCCTGAAATTAGTCTTTTTGTTCAGAAAAGTAAAGAAGACATTGGAGAGGATATTTTTTGGAATGATTTAGAAGCTTTATGTACTAATTTGGGTGTTGAACTATTACCTCTTGATGAAGTTAATCATGAACAACTCGATCTTACTGAAGAAGCTTCTTTTTTCTCACTAAGTCAGTCACAGGGGTTAGACTTTTCCAGCCAAGGCTATAAAACAACAATGAATGGGCAAGAGACCAGCAAGGAGAGCTCAATTTTTGTCTTTACAAGGGGTTGTTCGATCAAAGAGTTAGACCAGATGGAGTTTAATAAAGCGCCAATGGTTAATCAAGCACTCACACATGGAGCCATAGTTGAAAGTGTCATAAAGGATGTACTTGCAGTTGAAAAAGAGTGTGTTCTATTTACTTATCCTCCTTTGAATACAAATGCATATGATCAGTTTAAAGAGGTAAGTGAACTTGTTACCCTCTTTCATGAGGCAGTGCATTGCATTTTTAAACATTTTTTAGTGTACCATCTTTATTCAACTGCCATTAAGCTTGAGAGTCATTGCATATTGAGGAGAAGGGGAAGTTATTTCAGTCATCCTGTGAATGGTTTTTTTTGACCAATTTCTTGCTGGTTAGTGTAGGGTAGGTTTAGTTGCAATTTTTCAATTCCCTAAGTGTTGTCCCAGCACAATTAGATAGTTTCCTTTTTACAGCTTTCTTGTTCCAATAATTTTCCAAGTGTTCTAATGAGTTACTAATGAGTTACAGCCATGTGCAAGGCTGCTCCAAGTTCGTTTCTGATTTTTCCCAATGACTCCATGCCCAATGCATAGGCCTAGGCTACTAGTTTGCATGTTTAGCAGGCAAACATCTAGCCGAGGTCACCAGAAATGTTACCCAATTTTCACCTGCGGGCTCAATCAGGCAGGGCAATCTATGTCTTCAAGTGTTCATGAAGGCCAAATGGAGCAACATTTTGCATTAGGGTTACATATTTTCTAACTTGTTTGCTTCTTATGTAGCTGTAGGGGAAAATTATGTTTTAAATTTGGCACATGGATTAAATGTGGCTCCCATAAGGGTTGAGCCTAGTGTGCGGGTGTTCAGTTTTTATTGGGAGGGTCTTCATCTTATTTTTTTTCCTTGCTTTCCCCCTTTTTTGTTTTGTTTTGTTTTCTTTGTGCCCTCTTCTTTTTGTTTTGTCAAAGGCAGAGTCGGAACCAAAACTGAACATTGGAACTTTTCCAAAGTTCCAGTTTCCACTTCTGTTCCGGTTCCGGTTCTGGTTTCGTGCCTTTGTCCATTTGTTTTCTTTTGGCCTTTCGTTTGACTGTGGGGTTGTTTTTCCCTTTGTTTCTTTTTTTCCTTTTCCCATTTTTTCCTTGTTCATTGTCCAAGGTGGGATCGAAACTGAAACCGAACATTGAAAACTTTTCCAAATTCCAATTTATGTTCCGGTCCCGGTCCCGGTTCCACCCGTTCTTCTTTTCTTCATCTTTTTTCATTGCCGGTGATCGAGGGAGTTTTCTTTCCCTTTGATCTTCTTTGTGTTTTTCTTTCTTCCCTTTTTCTTTGTGTGTTGGTGGGGGAAGATCCGGAACTATAACCAAACCTAAACTTGGAAAAAATTCCATGGTCTCTTTTTGTTCCGCTTTCGTTCCCCCCGCTATGTTTTTCCCAAGATCGGTTTTGGTTCCGAAATGGGGGATGGACTTGGAAATATTGGTTAATTTCAGTTTCAGTTTCCATCCCGACTCTGACTCTGCCTTTTCTTTTTGAATGCTCGGGTCGCCAAGACATTTCGGTCGTTGTGAGTTTTCTTTTTCTCTCTGCTCGGGGAGAACTCTTGCCAACAGTTGTTCACAAGGTTGTAAGCATCGGGGAGACTCTTGGCTGAAAAATTTACACTCGCTATGATGTCTTGCCACTCATTGGAGGTCTCACCAACAGAAGGTTCTCTCGATATGACCTCTTATCGATGAGCGATTATCTTGCCGATGGATCTATTCATGATGAGCATCGTCAAGACTCTTGGCCGAAAGGTTTTCTCTCGCTATGATGTCTGGAAGATAGCGATGGTCTTGCTGATAGCGATGGGTCTGTTGTGGACTTCGGCAAGACGTCTTGCCGAAAGTGGATGTCTTTCCGATGGAAGAATGTTGCGATATAACTCTTGGGGGCTTACTATGACCTCTTGCCGAATAAGATTGTCTTGCCGATAGAGGGACACTTTGACGTAACATTGAGGCTCGCCGAGACTCTTGGCGGAATGGTTTGCTCTCGCTATGATGTCTGGCCAATAGCGATAGTCTAGATGAGAATCTTTGAAATTGGTATAACTCTTTCCGCTCACTATGAACTCTCGCCGACAGTTGTAAGTTATGTCGATGGCTATTGTGGAGCATTGTAGCATAGGGGAGACACGACTAGTGTCTCACAGACATGCGATTCTATTTGAAAGACTTTTGACCGCCTGAAAATCTTGTGGTGTCTGTTCAACCAATTGAAGGAAGTTGAAGGGAAACCAGTGGTAGTTTGACTGTGGCAACCATCCTGTGAAGAAGATCAATGGAATGTGAGCGGTATGGATCTACTATGTGAATGAGATGATGAATCGGTTCGGTGGATAGTGGTGTTCATCTATAAAGATCTAAGCAAGATGAATCTGATGTTGTTTCTCAAAGAGGTCAACTTGCAAGAAGATCTAGAATAAGAAGAAAGTCAAAGGGGAAGAGGCCACGAGTCACAATGACAGCTGTGATGTCTACTAGCAAAAGTGGATCGACATTAATGACCATACTTCAGAACATTCAAGGAAGCTATGCAAAGAAGTCTCGAGGGTGGACACAAGGGTTGCGAGTTAATGCGATCGTTGCAAAAGATCTGAAGGCCATGCCTAGGAGTGATATTTCACTGACATGAACAGGGTATGCACATTTAATGCCTCATTGACTTTATTCCAAAATGCTTCTAGGGCCGATGTGTTCAGGAACCGACTCAATTTTTGAAAACCCTAAGGCAAGGGCTGACACTTTTGGTTTTTGTTTTATATATGGCATTTTTTCCTCTTTGTAAAAGGATTTCTTGGTTAAGAGATTGCTAAAAGAGCATTATTCAGACTTTGTAACTCATTTTTTGTATGAATACTAGAGATTTGTAATATAGATACTCCTTATTTTTCTAAATAGAAAGTCATTTCCTTCACCTATTTTCTTTGTTGTTTTAGTATTGGTTGTGAATTGCATGATAAATTCTGTGTAATCTTTTATTTTATCAGATTCCTTCAATACTAGATGCAAAGAATATTATGTCATAGTGCAAGTTTATGTTAGTGATCTCTTTCTATTGCATTTATATCTGTGAAAACATCATCGTTTTCCTTGTGTTAAGCATTAGAATAGTCAAAACCTTACAAATAATCACTTTTACAGACTTAAATCTCTGTGTTGTGAGATTGTTTAGCTTTATTGAGATTTCTATGAGTTTAAACAGTATTGTCATATTTTTATCTTTGGTGTATCACCTGTTAGTGATAGGTTTTAAATTTCAAGTATATCCTTCTTACTCTTTTCCTTATCATTCTTTAGTATTCTCAAGTTATCTTAAGGGGAACCAGCCCATAATCTGGAGGTCCACTTCATTCCTAGGTCACCCACAACCTCGAAGTGTTCCCATGTGTCAATAGGTTTCTACAGTTCATATCTTGGCAAGGGTGCAAATTTTATTTGACAACAATAACCATCCCCAAAGCCTTTGTTCTAAAGGTTGGGAGGTCTCCTGAGGGAGTTTATTATTTTTGCACCAAATGGAAACCCTTACTACAAACCTAGTGTAGTAAACAATTGTGTCAGTTTTTGAACATCCTGATAATCACAGTGCAAGGGGAGGGAAGAATCTACCCCCAAGTCACTCACCATATAACTTCCAAGGACCGTTTGCTTAGGGAATTTGGTATCCACTTTTTTCACTCTAAGTACACACCTGGAAAAGATAAAAACATGGGCGCCCCTTTGGGGGTGACACGGTTGTGTGAGTCGACGCAGTTCTAAGATGTGGGTTGTGGTTATTATGATGACCTACTTGAGTACTAAGAGTGAGTTTTCCTAAATTGTCTTTTATGTGCAAAACCTATGAAATGCTTTTTGAAAAACATATTGAACATACACTTGATGTTTAGTATAGGTCTTAAAAACAACTATTTTCAGAATTTTTGTTGTGTTTTCAATCACACTAATTTAGATAAAAGATCATCCAAGATGAACATGCATAAATTTAGCTGAAATTGTTCAAAATCTATTTGGAAAATTATTTTAGCGCATCTAGGGGATATTTTAGTGCATATAAGGTCTGTTCTAGCGAATTCACTGGTTAGTTCAACACATTTAGAGCCTGTTTCGGTTCATAGGCTGAGTATTCTATGAATAGTCTTGGTCACTGTCAAAACATTTTTTTGTAGCGCATATAGGACATAGAGTAGCGCATATGGGGTCTTTTGTAGTGCATTTGACTGTTTCTCTAGCGTATGGGCCTATTTCTGAAGCACATATAGGGTACAGAATAGCGCATTTGTCACTTTCCAGGATTATTACTTTTGATAGGTCTAATTTTCTAACATCTTCGGTCCAATAGCCTTTTGACATTTCTCTCATGCTTAGAGAGTGGAAATCAACCAAATTTGTCAAGAAATTGATTGTCAATAGGATCAAGAAACCCAAGAAACATTTAGGTTACAATAAAACCTTGCAACGTAGAAATTTTTTGTATAAAAGTTGAAATGTCTTGCTCCATTACCGAGAGTTCATCCATAGATACCAAGATTTTTCTATGGGATTTACCAACGAGTACGTTGTAGAGCCTTTATATTCACGAGCCTATTTTTAGAGAAGAGCTCTATCACAATGACACAATCACAATCAACCTCTCAACTTTGATTATCTACCATAACCTTCTATTGAATATCCAACACATCCCATTCAAATCCTTCAGTGATTTTAATTAGGCTATTTGATATACTTCAAAAACAAGGATCAAATCTTAAAAGTGCACCTTTCAAACAAATTTCTAATTATTGATTCAACTTCCCCAATAGGATTTTTATATCCTTTATCATTGGAAGCCACAATCAATAATTAGGAACGTCTTTTGATCATATCATAATATTTTCATCTTATCAGATCAAAACATCATCATTTTTACACTTATCAAATTGTGATCTAAGTCTAGAAGAAAATTTCAAAATCATATGCCTATTTTTACAAGATCTCAATACAATAAGCTGAAAGAGGATATTCAACAAGAAGATCATACCCAAAGAACTCAAGAAGAAGGTGAGAATAGTAATCCCCTTTATATTGTGAGTTGAAATCCTCTCTTTAACGACAACATGGATGAAAGAGAAAAAAATGTGTTCCCTTCCAACAGAGACATGAGAAAAACTCCTATAAATAGTGATGATGAACGTGATGAAGAACATCACCTTAGAGAGGTTGAGCAAGATCCCAAATTTCACAAAGCCTTAGAAAAGATCTTAGAGTGCAACAAAGAGAAATATTTCCTATATTTGGCTGACAAAGGAGCTAAATTGCCTCATGATTTTGATAGTGATAACTTAAAGAAAAGTCTTGATGAAACACCTTTGTTTGATATTAGTGCCTTGACTCAACAGGTTAAGGAACTTCAAGAAAAAATTAAAGACATGCAAGGGGGAACTACAACAAAGACATATGCTCTTGATGACATATGTCCTTATCCTTTCGATCAACGTCTCAACATGATTCCATTTCCCAAACATTGTGAAATCCCAAAGTTTGATCGTTATAATGGGAAATCGGATCCAATTGATCATATCAGAGACTTCTGAAATATGACTTTAGAGATTTCCCATGAAGACACATACTTGATGCATTTGTTTCCTAGAAGTCTTGGAGGCCAATCTATGGAATGGCTATCAAAAATCACACCGCCTATCAAGACATTTGAGGAATTTATTAACGAATTCATATCACAATATTCCTACAATATACAACACCAAATAACCATGATTGATCTCTATAAAGCTAAACAGAAACCTGGTGAACCATTTTTTACATTTCTTCAGAGATGGAGAAGATTGTTCACTAGATATCCACGTCATGTTCCTAAAAAGGAAAAGATCGCCACTTTCATAAACAGCCTGGATCAAGAGATGATCTATCATCTTAATCTTCATTGTCCTCCCTCTTTCTAGAAATTGATTGAAAATTCCATCACCATTGAAAGTGCCTTGGTCCAGAGAGGGATAATAAAACTTGATAAGGACAATCCTAGCTAGTCAAATCACCACAATGACAAATCTAAGTTTTGGACTCGCAACAAAAATGTGGTGAATGATGGTGTTGAGATGAAAATCATGTCTCAACCAAGCCTTTTGTTCGTAGTGCTTCAAGTACTCCTCACAAAAATAACTATAACAATGTCAACTCGGTCACAAATCAGGGAAACAATCCTCCTCCTCCAAGGAATAACGTGAATCAAACTTCTACTCCCAATCAAGGAAATGGCAACAATCAAGGTTACCATGGAAATGATAACAAAAAAAATGCCTCAAACACAAATCCGCAACGATCTTCATTCTTCTCTAGCAAAAGAACTTTTACTCCATTGGGTCAATCCTTAGAATCTGCATTCAAAGAATTGATGGCTAAAAATGTTCTTACTTTTCCACCTCAACACAACTTTGAACCCAATGTGAAGCCTCCATCATGGAATGATGCATACTATTCTGATTATCATCGGTGCAAGGGCCATCACATGAATAATTGTCAAGCCCTAAAAAATAAAGTCCAAGACTTAATCGAAAATGGCACCATCACAATAGAAGGACACCAACAATCAAACGAATACCACCAAGAATTTTGCAACCCTTTTCCCAACTATCAAAAGGGTGAGTCTTCTGGAAAAACTATGAATCATATCAATGATCATATAATCAATCATATCTACAATGATGACGAGCAGGTCAATGTTATAAAAATTAAGGAAAAGATGGAATATAGAGAAGTTAACACAACAACAAGGGCATAAGCTAAAGTTGTCTTAAAGGGTGCTTCTTCAAAATCCACTGTGCCTCTGCCTCAACATCAATATGACTTAGTCAATCAACTTCGAAAAACTCCTGCTCAGATTTCTATCTTAGAACTCCTAAAGATTTCCCCAACACACAAGGAAATTCTAGAAAAGGCCCTCGTTGAAATAACTGTATCCACCAATCTAGATGTGAACCGATTTCAAGCCATGGTGAGACACTTATCCTCACCCACACATCTCTCACTCTTTGAAAAATATGGCATTTCCTTGACACATCCACATAATTCATCACTATACTTAGAAGTCATGATCCACAAGTTTCATGTCAGACGCGTCCTAATAGATGGAGGTGTTGGTTTGAACATATGTACCATGAAGTTAGTTCAGGCTTTAGGATTTTCTGAGGACTCCATTGATCCCAGAAGAAATATTACTATTAAAGCCTATGATGATGAGGAAAGAACATTAATGGTTTAATCATGTTGTCGATTAGAGTGGGACCTATTATCAAGAATACTTTCTATCAAGTGTTAGATCGTGATCTTGCATACAACATCTTGTTGGGTAGTCCTTGGATCCACGAAATGCAAGCTGTCTCATCCACATATCATCAATGTCTTAATTTTCCTCATGATAGACAGGAGATCACAATACTAGCTGATAATTCAAACAGTCAGACTTGTGCCAACATCAAAGCTAGTCAAGACACTTTGGTTCCCAACAATCGAGAAGCTCCTACTAGTACTTCTCTCAAAGTTGATACACAAATCAATCAATTAACCAAAAGCTTTGGCAAGCAACTAATGTTCAAGGAAAATGGAGTAGGGGAGTACTCTCTCTATCTTGATAATCTACCTATGTCTCCTCGGTCACATGTACAACCTTCTATCGCACAACAACAAATATTTGTAGCATCAAAATCAACGCAACCACCAACAGAGCCAAATACTAAGTTTAATGGATGATTTATCAAATAAAAATTCCCCATGGAAGATTCTAAGGATAGAGAAGTTCTAAGTTGGATCTATAAATATGAAGATTAAATATTTCTTAATGTCAAACTACCTACTGATCAATATGGTAAAGGATATTCAATCATGCAAAAGATGGGCTATGATGGTAATGGTCCTATCAAAAAATGAAAAGGAGTAGTTGAGCCTATTCACCTTCCAGGACTTGCTGCAAAAGATAAAACAGGATTGGGCTATGATACTAACTCAAAAGAAAGAGCATCCAAGCAGTTGCATGATACTTTCCTCACATTGAAAGAAGGGTCTAATACAAGGGAAGCCTATTTGACAGCAATCCAGAATTTCATGGATAATAACTCTAACACAGACTCTAGTCAATATGAATGGAATGCCATCTACAATGATGAGTTCTGGAGGGACAAAAGGGTTGATGTGGTACACAAGTACACCCCAACTCTAATCGAAGGTGAAGGGTCAGGGCCCCAACCGCAAGGATCTAAACTACAAGGTGACTATGATTCTAGTGATACTGATTCAGGTTTAATTGAACAAGACTATCATGAGAACAGTATCATCTTTGATTTTCCTCATACCTCAGATCCTACAAAAAAATTTGTTATGACCATAACCATAGCCGATTTCATGCAACCCGATGATCCACTACCTTTGATCCATCCCAATCTCATTAATTGGGATATATCCAAACCTATCAATATACCTATGTTTTCAAGCGATGAATCTATCGTGAACTTCCTTTCCGTAGACGACACAAATGATTATTCCACTAGCGATTTTTAGCATAGAGTCTTTAATCAGGAGAGTGTCAAGTCTCCTAGCTGAAAAAATAAAAATCAAAAAGAAATATCTAATGGTGAAAACCAAAATCTGGCAGTGTTAGATCAAACAAAAGATAAAACAAAGAGCGTATCAGATGGTGAAAACATTTTTAAGGCACAAAATGATGGGATACTTAACACTCTCCTGGAGCATTATCATGAGCGATCACCTATCTTGATTGAGCCTACAAAAGAAGTTAATCTTGAAACTACACAAAAACCAAGGATCCTACAATTAGTTACATCAATGATAGATAAAGAGGTACCTGATTTCATGGAATTTCTCAGAGAAATTCAAGTCAACTTTTCTTGGTCTTATGCAGACATGCCAGGTCTTGATCCTGATCTTATAATGCATCACTTGTCCATCAAACCAGGAGTTAAACCTATGAAACAAAAACTCAGAAAGATGCATCCCCATGTTGCACTACTAGTTAAGGAAGAACTCATAAAACTTCTTGATGTGGTATTTATAAGATCGATCGACTATGTAGAATGGATCTCCAATATTGTTCCCATGTCCAAGATCGACAATCAAAGTGTGCACGGATTTAAGATATCTTAATAAAGCATGTCCTAAGGATGACTTCCCACTTCCAAGCATTGATACTATAGTTGATCTGACAGCTGGCCATGCCATGTATTCATTAATGGATGGTTTTTCTGGTTACAACAAAATCAAGATTGCACCTGAAGACCAGGACAAAAAATAGCGTTTACATGTCCATGGGGGACTTACTGTTGGAATGTCATGCCTTTTGGTCTAAAGAAGGTTGAGGCTACTTACCAAAGAGCTATGACTACAATTTTTCATGACATGATGGACACATTCATGGAAGATTATGTAGATGACATATTGGAAAATTCATACACAAGAGAAGGACATCTTGAAGTGTTATCCAAAATCTTTGCAAGGTTGGAAAATTTCAAAGTTCACCTTAACCCCAAGAAATTTTTTTTTTGGGTCACATCTAGAAAACTCTTGGGATACATAGTATCAACAAAAGGAGTTGAAGTAGATCCTGCCAAGGTATAAGAAATCATGGAGATTCCTCCACCAATGAATATCAATCAGTTGAGATCATTACAGGGATGACTTCAATCTATACGAAGGTTCATTGCACAGCTGGCAGATAAGATTCTACCTTTCACACATCTACTAATAAAAATGTTCCTTTCAAATGGGATGATAAGTGTGAAATGGCCTTTCAACAGATCAAGCAATACCTAATGAACCCGCCAGTTCTAGTACCGCCAAATTCGGACAAACCTTTAATCTTATATATTGCCACAATAGAGACATCTTTGGGGGAATTATTAGCACAAGAGGACTCTACAGGAAAGGAACGGGCAATTTATTACATCAGTAAAATGCTAACAGGTCATGAACTCAACTAAACTTTCATTGAGAAGGCTTGTCTCACAGTAGTCTTTGCCTCACAGAAATTTTGACACTACATGTTAACTCATACAATCAATCTTGTTGCAAAGATTGATCCACTCAAGTATTTGCTAACCAAGGCTACATTAACAGGAAGGCTAGCAAAATGGGTCATGATCCTGAGTGAGTTTGACATCCATTATGTTGATCACAAAGCAATCGAAGGACAAGTTATTGTTGAACAACTGGCTGAAGCACCGCTACAAGCAGACCATCCCATGCACATTGAATTTCCAGATGTTGATGTCTTCACTGTAGAATCCAAACAACCATGGTCATTATATTTTGATGGTTCTCTTACTCAACACAGATCGGGGGTAGGTATACTCTTTGTCACCCCTCAAGGACATACCATTCCTTGGTCATATAGGCTAATGTTTCCATGCACCAACAACATAGCCAAATATGAAGCTTTAATCACTAGGCTCAAGATTGCATTGGAATGGAGGATCACAAAACTACAAGTTTATGGTGACTCACAGTTAGTCATTAATCAGATCAATGATGATTATTAGAACAAAGATGAAAAAATGTTGCCATATAAGAAAATGGTTGACGATTTCAAGAAATACTTCATGGATATCAATTTCATATAGATTCCAAGACTTGATAACAAGGCAGTCGACGTTATGGCCACGATCGCATCATTATTGCAACTCCCAAAAAATCAGGCTCGCTATGAATTTTTGGTGGAACAATCATTTACACCTTCTTATGACACACCTAAAAGCCAAATAATTTTCCACTTAGTAGGATCTGAGTCACCCTGGTATGGCAAGATTTATGCCTACCTAAAAGATGACATCTTACAAATTGACTTATCTTGTAACCAAAAGCGTAACTTTATTCGCCAATCCTCTCGCTATACTCTTATCGCTGACACCCTCTACCATCATGGTCTTGATGGTACTTTACTTCAATGTCTTCAATGTGACAAATCTGACAAGGCTTTACAAGAAGTTCATGGTGGAATTTGTGGTACTCATTCAAGTGGACTAACCTTATCCAAGAAATTGATTAGAATGTGTTATTACTAGCCGACTATGGAGAGGGAATCATTCACTTTCGTGAAGAAGTGATCTAAATGTCAGATTCATGGAAATCTCATTCATGCTCCTACACAATAACTTCAACTGTTCACGCCAACTTGGCCATTCTCTCAATGGGGGTTAGATCTAGTTGGCAAGATTCATCCCTCATCATCAAACGGACACAAGTTTATCATCACAGTGACATAGTACTTTACCAAGTGGATTGAGGCAGTACCTCTCACTAAGGTTACCGGTAAACAAATTTCATCGTTCATACTCAACTATCTCATTTGTCGGTATGGCATTCCCAACTCCATTATCACAGATAATGGAAAACCATTCAAGAATCAGGATGTTGATGAACTTTGTGAGAGATTCCATATCCAACACAGATATTCAACACCTTATTATCCACAAGGGAATGACCAAGAAAAGGCCTCAAACAAAACAATACTAAAAATATTGAAGAAGACTGTGAATTATGCAAGGAAAGATTGGCACATTCAACTCAATCCCGCATTATGGACTTACAGAACTATCATTCAAACACCAACAGGAGCAACACCATATGCTCTTGTCTATGGAGCAGAATTTATTTTCCACTAGAGGTCGAGATTCCATCACTCAGGGTATCATTGAAGGGTCTCACAACAGATGATGACTACAGAGTTTCCCTACTGCAAGAGTTGGAACTCCTTGATGAGAAGAGACAACGAGTAGTTGATCATTTGAAAGCATATCAATAGATGATGTCTCACAACTATAATCACAAAGTCAAACCACGTACCTTTCAGGTTGGTGATTTTGTTTTGAAGGAGAACCCATGAAATTAGCAAGACAGAGAGAAGAAAGGAAATTTTGAACCAAATTGGTTGGGTCCTTACATGGTCATAGCAGTATACGGTTCAAGAGCATACAAGTTGTCCACGCCAGAAGGGACCCTGTTTGATGAACCCATCAGCAGCATACACCTAAAAAAGTATTATGTCTGAAGCAGTTATCATCATCCATAAAAAGTCCTGAAAAAACACAAAAATAGCATAAAAAGTCTTGAAAAAACACAAAAATAGCATAAAAAGTCTTGAAAAAACACAAAAACAGCATAAAAAAACTTGAAAAATATAAAAACAGCATAAAAAGTCTGAAAAAACACAAAAATAGCATAAAAAGTCTTGAAAAAACACAAAAACAGCATAAAAAGTATACTGCCATCATTTTCCTAAAGCGATAACGTCTTACCGTGGCTTGATCATTGTACATATCCTTTTTAGCAAGCTGTGTCGATACTGGGGGAAAACATACTAGGGGCACTCAACTTTCAGATTCTACCAAAACAGCTAGACAATGACATAAAATATAATCATGCGAACAAAAAATCAAATCCTATGAGCAGTTATCCAATCATTGATCCATATCATAACCATTTTCAACAAGTACCATATCATGACACATATTTGGATGATCTAAAATCTGAATAATGTTTTGAATAGCAGTATTATATTTTTGAACAATGGTTGTTTGACTTTTGATATCATTCCTCTAGAGCACACTCGATGATGTCCTGAACTAGAGTGGTGAGGAAAGAGGATGATTTTTTCTTTGTTTATTGTCTTGAGGTTAACTATCAATCTGTTGCAAATATGTCGCAAGACATGATTTTCCAAACATATCATTGATGACAGTTCAAAATTTGCATCAGAAAGTGGTTAATCTTTGTTTTTTTATGCAAGAAATACTCAGGTCATCTTGGTTCAATTATACCTCAATGCTTGTGTTCACTTGCTATATCAAAAATCATGAAAGTTGTACTTAGGTCATCATTGCTGCTAATTTCCCCTCTGATGCTTGTACATACTTCCAACATTTTAAAATGCTCTATGATGATTCAAGAAAGCTAACAAAAGGCTCAACTAATGGTTGGTTTCATTTTGTTGCATTTCATTTAGATCATTGTACATATCTGCATACTGGATTTGCATCAAAGTTTTAAAGGACTGGCCAATAACATCAACGGTTGTCATGTCTCTTTATACTAGTTGTGGAGGACATTCGAACATTTATCATCTTTCATCTTCATCATCATTTCATTATCATTATCATTTCATCTAGGTCCTATACATATCATTATCATTTATCATTTATCATTTCATCATCATTCCATATCATTATCATTTATTATTTCATAACATTTATCATTATCATTTCATCATTTATCATTATTTTATCATATCATTTTCATTTATCATTTCATAACATTATCATTTATCATTTATCATTTCATCATCATTTCATCATCATTTCATCATCATTATCATTATCATTATCATTTCATCATCATTTCGTCATCATTTCATTTCATTATCCTTTATCATTTTATTATCATTATCATTTCATTACATTATCCTTTATCATTTCATTACATTATCATTTCATTACATTTCACTACATTATCATTTATCATTTCATCATCATTTCATCTCATTATTATTTACCATTATTTCATCTCATTATCATTTATCATTATCTATTTCATATCATTTCATCACCATTTCATTACGTATCATTTATCATCTTATCATTCATCTCATTTTATTTCACTTATCATTTCATCCCATTGTGTATCATTCATTTCATATCTTTAAATCATCTATCATTTTCATATCATGACCCATTTCACATATCATTTCAGATCTTTTCCTAAAATCATATACATACTACAAATTCATGATGCATCTCATAAACACAACATCCATTTTCCATCCCATCATCATTATTTATTTCATTTGAAAAATCCAAAAAACAAACATTCTATGCATACATTACATTTCCACATCATTTTTCATAAACATATCATATATCTCCATGCACACTCTCATAATCAAACATCCTAGGTCATCCACCTGCATGACATCATTAGTACACATCACAAATCATAATCATATCATGAATCATTCTACATATCATGTTAGTCATCAAACCATCAAAAGCATCACAAATCCATCTCATAACATATACAAACATATGCATATCCATATCATCATCACATCATCACATCAAAAATGCACATCATCAAAACTCATCGCCATTGCATATCATCGCTCATCAAAAATACATACAAATGTCCAATGTCCAATGAAATTGAAAAGTATAGAGAGATACATAAGATATGATCAAAAACAATGTACATGCTCCAAAAATGATATACATATGTGAAGTACATCCATAATACTACATCAATAAAAAAAATCACATATCAAGGCTTGCTAGTGGTGCCTCCTGATGGAGTTGGTCTAGAGGATGGTGGCTTGCCACTACCCCCTATGTCAGGATCCTGTCGCGACCCTGTGACCCCTCTGTTGTGTGTCGTAATCCACGATATGTTCCTGGATCTACTATGGGATCGAGGGTAAGGCCCTCTGTGGTTGGGAGGGCACAACTCCTCGTAGCTGATCCAATAATGCTCAGCCTCCCTGGAAATCTACCATTTTTGGAAGTCCACCGCCTCCTGCACCTCCTGCCCCAGGATTTCTGTGTGGTCCCGACACACCTCAACTATCCAAAGGTCAATCTGAATCTCTCTATCTATCAATGATTCATATCATTTGATTTATCTATCAATGCCTCATATCATGCAATCACAACCCATATCTATCTATCAGTGCATCATATCAGTGAACCATATCAAATGCTCTATCTAAGTGACTCATATCATGAAATCAATGCAAAATCTATCTATCTGAATATCAAATCAACCTACTCTATCATCATTTTATATTTGTTCTCTTTTTCAGGAAAGCAAACTTATCAACAATCAAATCATCTTCCTATTTGTACTTCGGTCACAAATGTAAATATATTTTCAATCACATCATCTACTATTTGTTTTCTATCGCAAAAAGAAAATTTATCAGAAGTCATATCAATCATTCTACTCTTTGTTTTTCATTCAATGGAAACAAAGTTATCAACTATTTACTCTTTGTTTTCTATTTTGGGAAGCAAAGTTATCAATTCATCATTTATCATATCTTCTATCATTTATATCCATATCAACATGATGACAAGACCATTTATCTATCTATTAACCAAAGAAGCAATATACATCATCATTCTTTCATCAATTATCGAGAGCTAAATCACTACATCCCTCTCATCGTCTGAATTTCATCATCAACTCAACATTTTTCTCATCATTAGTGATTTATCTCCCGAGGGGGGATCATCAATATCAGCCACATTTTTTTCAATCAGAAACATATCAGATTCAAATCAAAAGGCATATTAGGCACATTTGTTTTTAATCAGAGGCATATCAGTTAAAATTTTTCGACCAGAGGCAAAATCAAATGCAACAAATTTAAAAAGTAGGAATATTTTTTTTGAAGCAATGTGTTTCACACATCACTTCAAAGAGGGGCAAAATGTATATGCATAAAATTGGCCATGTCTAATTAATCCTGGCATTTACTTAAATATTTATTATTTAATTAATTTCTCTAAAGTCCTCTACATATGATTAAATTTAGTTAATTTAATTATATTGTTCATTCACTTTATTCTTCCACCTTAATTAATTAAATAAATACCATTTATTTATCTTAATTAATTATCACCTTTTGAATTTAATTAAGTCTTTTGATTTAATTAAATTTAAAATATTTCCTTTCTCCTATTCAAAATCTTTATTCTAATTAATTAAATATTTTATTTAATTAATTTCATCTACATGTCATTTTTAAAAAAAATTAATTAAATATCTTTATTTAATTAATATCCTTCATATCTTTTCAAATCATAATTAAATATTTTATTTAATTATGAAATATTTTATTATTCTTCAAATCTTACTTAAATGATTATTTAATTGAGAAAAATCTCCATGCCACCCATAAATAAATAATTGAATTTATAATTCATTATTTATCTTCTTAAATCTTTCCAAAATCCTCTAAAAAGATGTTCTTTTATCATCTCATCTTATCTCTTCCATAAATAAATAATTGAATTTATAATTCATTATTTATCTTCTTAAATCTTTCCAAAATCCTCTAAAAAGATTATTTTTTATCATCTCATCTTATCTCTTCCATAAATAAATAATTGAATGTATAATTCATTATTTATCTTCTTAAATCATTCCAAAATCCTCTAAAAAGATATTTTTTATCATCTTATCTTGTCTCTTCCATAAATAAATAATTGAATGTATAATTCACTATTTATCTTCTTAAATATTTCCAAAATCCTCTAAAAAGATGATTTTTTATCATCTCATCTTACCTCTTCCATAAATAAATAATTGAATGTATAATTCATTATTTATCTTCTTAAATCTTTCCAAAATCTTCTAAAAAGATGATTTTTAACATCTCATATTTTCTCTTCATATGTTTAATTAAATATCTTTATTTAATTAAATATCCTTCATATCTTTTCAAATCATAATTAAATATTTTATTTAATTATGAAATCCTCCATTATTATTTTATTTAATTAAGAAAACTTTCATGTCACCAATAAATAAATAATGAATTTGATAAATTCATTATTTATCTTCAAAATCTTTCCTCAATCTCACAAAAAGATGATTTTTACAATTCATCTTTATTATCTCATCTTATCTCTTCCCCAAAAAAGGAAGCAAATCTTGCTTTCTAGTTTTCTTCTATTTTTCTCTCCATTCTTATCCATCTTCAACCGTTCAGTCTGCCAGGAATTTTCACAGCCGTTGATCGCAGCAGCCAATTAGAATCTTTTGAAAGCTCTATAAATACCCTTGCAAATCCAAGCATTGGTTACTTACAGATATACACGCATTAGAGCTGAATTGTATTCTAGCATTCTAGAATTCTAGCATTGTCATTATCAACTTTAGTATTTATAGCATTTCGTAATCTTACATTTCTAGCAATCATGCATGTTAATCATATCATAGCATAGAATACAATCATCATCTTTAATCTCGTTCTCTAGGAAGACTATTTTTTGAGCCTAGCACAAGATCTGAGAGCAAGCTAGAATCGAAAAAAACACTGGCAATAGAGGACAATGGAACATCTTTGAAGCATAAACGGAGTTTGTATTTCTTTCCTTTATTTTATGCTTTGATTTAAAGTTTCATTAGTGTGTTTGATTTGTTTTTAATCTACAATTATACATTTATTGTGCACATAAAATCGATCACACAGGAAGTACAAAATAGGTAGGCCACTTCAGAAGTGACAGTTTAGATGCCTTCCCAGGTTCCAATGAGTGAACACATTGACATATCACATACAAAAGATGAAAGTGAAGATAAACATGATGAAGATGGGGAACAACACAAGAAGGGGAAGGATGATGTGAATATAGGGAATATTGAAGATAGTCATCCCAACAAATAGACAGAACAAGATGTTCCAGAAAAAGATGTAGAAACAGAGCAACCAATTAAATGGAATGGTTAGAAAATATTGAAGCAAAAAGCAATAATTGTGGAGGATGAGACTCTGGACTGGGACAAGTTTCTAGAAAGTTGGGGATATCCCAAGGAGATAAAGAGAGCAAGAACTGTTTCCAAGTTCTCCAAAGATGAGTTCAATAACAGGTTTATCCATGTTGCCACTCCTACAAAGAATAAGTATAAGGATGAGGTAAGACCCTCATATTACAAAGTTCAAACAATCAATTTGGGTCCCACCACAAAGGAGAAAGAAAAGGAAGAGTTTCAAGAGTCATCCTAGGCCATCCTGAGAATATTGGATAAGGAAACTAAGGAGAAGGAGAAATTGTAAAGGAAATTGAAAGAAGTATACAAGTATGTTCAACATCTAGTCAAGCCACTGCAAGCACAAAGTAGTGAGGGTTCCTCATTCTCTGAAGGGCTGTTATCAAAAGAGGCAATATCAAAAATTGAAACGTTGACTTCCTCTGTGAAAGACACACAAGAGTGGTTGCACAGTGTGAGTAAAAGAGGTGATACCATGATTGAGAAAGTGTTGCAGATGCATGAAAAGGCATCGTCTCTTTCTGAGAACATGGTTCAATTTTTGAGTGAGTGCTAGAATCCAAATGATATTGTTATCAAATATCTTGAGAAGGTGTTTAAGGTTCCCACGGATGTATTGGTTGAGGAGGGTGTTCTTATAGTGGCAAGCACTAGAAAGGCCATGGAGTGGATAGAGGCTTTCAACTTCATAAATGAGTTGTGAATGAAAGCACCAAAGAAGATCTCAAAGGCTCAAAACAAAGTAAAGGAAATTTATGATAGTTGCATTGCTTTCTTAGAGATTGTTACTAGAAGGAAGAAGCCTAGGAAGAAGAACTTGAATGTTAGGTAGCTATAGAAGTGGTGGCATGAGATCTATTCATCTAGAGACAATGGTCCAATAGTGAAATACCAACTGGAAGATGTTGCAATTTACATATCCAACTTGGATAGATATTAGGGTCTTTATTTTGATTTGGAGAAAACTTTAGTTAAACATGAAAAGGAATTAAATTCAATAAAATCAAGGATTAATTTAATTTCAATCCCAACTTAGGAAAACCTAGACTTAGTGCTTGAAAAGGTTAAAGAAATTTCTAGAAGAATGGAAGGGGAAAAGGATAACAGGGACGACCAGGATGGAAAATATTGAAAAGTGTGTCATCTACATCAAACTTGCAAAGGGATACAAACTGGCTGCTCCTTGAATTTTATGCCCAAACTTTATATTTATTATTAAAGTTTACTTTGGGGTTGACCTCATTATATTTTATTGTAAATTTAAATTAGGGAAATTTTAAAAGGTGTCATGGTCGACCTATATGGCCGACCTAATTGTAAACCCTAATATGGGTCAACCTAACTTGAGATTGATATAAATGGAGGCCTCCTCCTCATTTGTAAGACTGATAGCTAATAGTGGATAGTGGGCAAGTAAATAGTTGATAGTTCTTGAGCAATTATATTCTGAGGAACTTGAATTGTTGCAAATTTTGATGAAGTTAATACAATTGGAGACATTGATCTTTGGTGTTTTTCTATGTGTTATTCATTTGTGCATGGTTCTTGTGACTCTTATTTATTCCATTTTGAGTAAGTTAGTTAATGGTTAATATTAGAACTAGTCGTAGTTCATTTATGTTTATGATAAAGTATTTAAGGTGTTGAGGAATCTTTAGGTCCATACTTTTAGTGATCTACTGATTGTAGATTTTTGTGTAAAGTTAGCTTGGACCTACTCTATTTTGCACTTAAAGTTTAGTTGTGAATGTTTGGATGAATGTTTGAATATTTAAAATCTGAAAATCATTAGATTCCTTTGGATATTGCACTATCTTTGTGATACTATGGGTTTGATCTTGGTCAAGCAAAGATTGGTTTTGTGAATATTATTCCATCTTGAACACTCTAATATCTGCATAATTGTTCTTAGGTTTTAAATTACATAATTCTCTCTTAAATCCTTATCCTTTTCTATTTCTTTTAATCATTGTTAGAGCAAGATCCACAAAGCATCACCCTAATTGCTATATTTGATGAATATTGAAGCTTCAGCACTTTGTTTGTAAGGCCTCTTGTGATTACCAACACTTTCACATTTATCACTGAGTTGTTGTTGCATTGTCAAGACCTGACATTAGAGACCTTGGGGTTATCTCTTGAGGCTTGCTAATAGAGATTTACCTTTCAAGAGAGATGGGATATTATATTTTTTCTAATTTTTTGTTGTGCAGAAAACACCATCAACAGATTGGCACTAGAAGGAGGGATGATTCAACAAGATGGAGCATTTTCTATCATCAATATCTCCACAGAGATTTAGAAGACAAACTCGATCCACAACAGAAGGATATTTTTAGGAGTTAGGAGTCCCTACTAGGTCAAGGAGGACCAAAAAGGGGAAGGCATCATCGTCTTCACCCATTTGGCCATCATCTGATTCTAATCCCATTTCCACTAAACCCATTCCTAACGATTCAAACCTTTCTCCCATTCAACATACCCAAATTCCTACCAATCAGCCACTACCACCTCCACCACCACCAATGGCTTTCCTGGATGATAACCCTTCACCCCTGTCTTTCAACAACTATAATGTCATGCCCAAAAATCATGAGCATTTATGCTCTAAGTTCCATATTAATGATCCATCAAGACTGCTGAAGAGCATATCAGGATTTTTTGGACTGCCCTAAAGGACAAGCAGATTGTTCATGAGTATGTGGCATGTAGGTTGTTTCCCTACTCATTGGGAGATTAGGCATTCTATTGGTACAACCATTTTCCAGCCCGTTATATAACTAGCTAGGATCAAATGGAGGCTACCTTCTTGCAAAAATTTGGGATTCCATTTATCCCCAATGACTTCTACCATCAGTTCATATCAATCAAAAGGGAAGTCAATGAACCCATAGGCTCATTTAACAATAGGTTTCATAGGGAATACTCCCATTTTCAACCTCCATATGCCATAAATCATGCATCAGCTAGGGAAGTCTATTATGAAGCACTGGATAGCCTCACATCTACTTTCATTAAGTGGAAACACCAACCTCCTGCTACACTGATTGATGCATATGCTAAGGTATTAAAATCTAGCACTGATCTAAGGCAACATTTTTTTGGACCCTTTCCTTCATCAAAACCTATTGTGCATCCATGGAAATTCCAAGGACTAAATCAAGCTTTGGAAAATTAGACTCCCTTAATGAACCCAATTCCTTAGATGTTCCTGGTTCCCCACCCGGGTCCTCCATTGAATCAAGCTCAGCCACTCCCTCTTTATTTGTAGAATACAGGGTGGACTACATTCCCCAAGCAATAGTCCAATATACCAACATGTTTGCAACATTTTGATATGTTGAACCAATCACTCAATCCTATTCCACCACAAGGTAACACTGATAAGGAGAGGTTGGATGAATTGAAAAAAAAAAAAAAGTTATCTACTGAAGTTACCTATTTAAGGAATCAAAACAGTCAGTTGCAAGCTTACCAAAGAGGGATACAATCCAACTATAAGAGGGAGAATAGGGATTTTGTTCATGATCAAGGACATAACTTTGAGATAGGACAGGGTTAGGGACAAAATTATGATAGAGGTCAATCTTCAAGAAAAAATTTTGATAGAAGACCTCCACCGAGGCAAAACAGGGCCTGGAATACCAGACCTAACAATGGAGGAGTCCCTACACCACTGGATAAACTTAATAATTAGGAGAAATCAACTAGCACAGTCCTTTGGGAAGAGGCTGCTCTAAATGATATTGCAGACTTCATAAGACAACACAACATTCAAATTTTGATTGTCCTAAATTTCAAACAACAGTCATTTTCCAGATGGAGGTTCAACAGGTTGTTGGTACTAGTATAGCTAGACAAGAAATTGTACCATCAGATCCATATGATTCACCATTGTTAGTATTAAATCATGCTTCTTTTCTAAGAGGTGAAGAGAATGGACTCAAAGAAGAGTCCACAGAAAAGTGTGCAATGAAGAGTCAATATCTAAATTGTTTGAAAATGACGGTACAATTGATAATGGTCTTTTCTATGAAGAAGAGCATAGGATAGATGAAGTACAGATGTTCCATCAAAGAACCATACCATACAATCTAAGGAATAGGTAGGTTGGTGTTCCATTCACCACATCCACACCTCTAAATAATTCCACCACACCTCCTGATCCTAATGCAAGCAACAATCCTTCCTATCCTCATGTGTCAAAGCAGTATTTTTCCAAGGGAGGATCTTTTGATGCTTCAAAGGGTGATTCTTTTAAGGATCAACAAGGACACTCCAAGAGTAATCAATCATGAGGATAATTCAAGAGCAATCAATCTGACATGAATTTGTTTCAGTTGGGTGAATATGTAGCAAAAGAGCTCAAGAAAGTAAAGGTAAGCCTTTTGGATTTTTAGTTGTTAAGAGTTCTAGCTATGAGGAGTTTTGTTTTTGGCTCCCTAAATGAGCCTACATCCACCAAGTCTTCACAAGATTCTATTGTCAAGAAAACTAGTTTTTTTGAACCAATAGTCAAGAGGTTGTTGGAAACACACAGAATTCTTGGCTTGTTCAGAATTAGAATAATCAATCTACTAAGGATCAGCCACAAGTACAGGTAAAGGACAAGGATAAGGAAAAGGATAAAAATCAAGTGGCTTATGATAATTCTTTGGTGAGTTTGTTCCAAGCCAAGTAGGATACCCCTCCTTTTTTTATTTCTATTTGTATATTTGGCAAGACTTTACATAATTGTCTATTGGATTCTGGAGCATCAACAAACATTATGCCCTTCTCAGTCTGCAAAGCTTTAGGTATCACTCCTGCTCCTTCCCAATTCAAGGTGACTCAGTTGGATAAAACTGAGGTGAGTGTAGGGTGAGAATTAAATATGATCCCAATGCAGGTAGCATCAGACCCATGAGTGCAGCAAGTCATCAACATCTAGGTGGTAGAAATTATGGATGCTTATGGCATGATTCTTGGAAGGGGTTTTATGAGGGTCCTTAATGGATATACTTCGATATATCACTCTCATATGTGGTTTCCATGGAAGGGAGTCCCAAATCAGATCAGGATTGAGAGAGAGCCTAGATTGAGGTACTTAATTACTGAATATCAAAATACCTCTAATGAAGTGTTGATTTTTGAAGTAAGTTTAGGAAACTATGTCCTAGCAGCTACTGTCAAGGAATCAGGAGCAGAGGAAGTTCTAATGATGCATGATATTCCTAAGGATTGACTCAGTCTTCCAATACCACTGAGGCACTTATAGAAACAAATGAATATTTTGAACAGAATGATGGTATTCTTGAAATGTTTGATAATTTTTAGGAATTCATCCAGAGGTGTGTTGAAGATCAGATAAATATAGGAAGGAAAATGAACTTTGAGGAATTGTTGCTGCCCAGCTAGTGCAGAGTACACAATGCTTCCCATCCTAAGATTGAATGTTTTCTTTTCCAGACTGTTGTAGAGCATATCAAGAGATGTATCAATCTATCCCCAGCAGCTAAATTTGAGGTACGAGAGATTCCAAGAGATGATAAGGGGAAGCAACTAATGGTTCAGTAGGATCCTTCCTCGAGTAAGGGTACCAAAAAATTTAGAGGTAGGCCTTCTACTAAATTTTGGACTTTTCGCTTTGATGGTTCTAAGTCTAAGCAAGGAGAAGGTGTTGGATTTGAGCTCATTAGCCCAATAGGTAAAACCTTCTTTGTAGCACATAGATTGCAATTTTAGTGCACTAATAATGTTGCAGAATATGAAGCATTAGTCCATGGATTACTTATGGCTTTAAGGAAGAAGGCTAAATATTGTAAGCATTTGGAGATTTTGAACTAGTAGTCAAGCAAGTAAGGATACAATACTCTTTCCATGACAGGAGGATGACTAATTACAGGCATCAAGTGTGGGATTTGATTGAAGGATTTGATGCATTCAACATTCAACTAATTCCTAGGAGCAAGAATCATATTGCAAATACTCTTTCACAAGCAGCTAGCACATTGGAGCGTTTATCCTTGTCTAGATTGAAAAAAATCATAGTTGAACTCACTTTGGTTCCTTCTGTGCCAAATAATGTAACAAATTTTTAGGTGTTTGAGGATGATAAGCATATTTTAGACTTCATTACTAGTTCTAATGTATTTACGTCCCAGATAATTGATGAAACAAAACCTCAGGAAGTAGAACTAGACATGGAAGGAGTCCTCAATTTGAAAAATACAATTCCAAGGGGAATGGTGTAGCTAGAGAGAATCTTTGAGTTGGACGGGATAAGAGACCAGGATCAACAGACAAAAAATGACTCCATAGCTAGCCAATGTGAAGCATACAATATGGGTACTACTGATGATGTCAAGAACATGTTCATAGGTAAGGTGTGCACTCCCAAAGAAAGGAAAGGCTTGATAGAGGCATTACATGCATATCATGATGTAATAGCATGGAGTTATGAGGATTTAAAGACCTATGATACTTCAATAATCACACACAAGATTCCTTTGAGGCCTAATGCAAATCCAATTCGGTAGAGGAAAAGACCTATTAATGCACTATTAGAGCCTATCACTCAGGAGGAAGTGCAGAAATTATTGTCAGCTAGTATCATTTTTTTGGTTAGACACTCAACGTGGGTCGCCAATCTAGTCTTAGTTCATAAAAAGAACAGAGATAAGATTGTGTGTGGACTTCAAAAATCTCAACTATGCTTCAGAAAAGGATAACTATCTAGTTCCTTCATTAGATGAGGTGTTGCAAATCATAAATGGATCCCAAATGATGTCCTTTATAGATGGCTATTCTGGCTACAATCAGGTCATGGTACAATATGAAGATAGACACAAGACTGCTTTCACCACTAAGTGGGGCACATTTGCATATAGGAGAATTCGCTTTGAATTGATCAATGCAGGAGCCACCTTTCAAAGGGCCATGGAAATTTATTTTAAAGATATAATTGGTAAATGCATAATCATTTATATCATGATACGGGGTGGGGTCGAGGGGTGGCACCCCCAAAACCTCACATGATTTTTATTATTTTATAGAGGTGTCGGGAGTTATTTTTCTATTGGCTGACATAAAAAAACCCTATTTTTTTTGTAACTGACATAAGTCTTGATAAAATGGCTAAGGGTTAGGGTTTTTGATGATATTGTATTGTAGCATTTGTAGTGGTATTGAGTTGCAAGGATTGTCGGTTGTAATCGGTTTGATTTCCTAGATAATAATATTGGACTCTTTGTTGGTGGATATAGCCTGAGTTTGGGTGATTCACATTATAAATTATCTCTTGTTATTATTTCTATGTATTTTTGATTCCTCTATTTAATCTTTATTTTCATTTAATTGATATCTTTTGCATGCAATTCCTAACACTATTCATTTCATTAAAATTAGCTACCTAGACAGTTAGTAGGTTTTCTTTTTTTTTGTACTATATTTCACACTTTTTGGTCATACAAATGCTAGCATGTTTGAGAGATGCCAGCACATCATGTTGTCATCCTAGACCCGCACTTCCATCCTCAGAAAGAGATTTGTCTAAGGTGTAGTTTGGATTCCAGAGACCGGCTCGTCTAGCCCCATTCAATTTTTTGGATCTATAGAGTGACAAAAGCACTTGAGAGTGCTCTTCATTCTCTATCCTTTCCTTAAAAACCTACTTATCCTGAGGTAAGATAGGGAAGCCCTCCACTCATAGCTCTCCATGACTTGGATCCTTGGTGTGGTTGGTCCCCCTACCTTAATTTTTTTGTGAACCCAATGTGAACCATTTTGGTTATGTTTAGCGGTGCTGAAAGGTCCTTTCCTTGTATCCTAGGAGCATTGTAGGTGTTAGTGTTGTGAGGAATTTCACCTAGAAACCCAACTTGCGACCCCTAGTGGTATATTTGGAAGGTTCCATAAGCATCATAGAAAAGAACCTTAATTGGTTCACTGTCCAATTGTGAAACCTTTGGGGGCTTTGTGAAAGTCTCATCTAGGGTACACGATGGATTCCTTTTTCTACCTACCCATCCCATCCGCACAACCTACGAGTAGGTATTTTGGCATAACTTTCACCTCACAGGACTTTCTGATGGGGTATAATAGAGAGCCATCTCCTCTATGCATCCCCGCACAAATCAATGAAAACATTGTGACAAGTGTTCTTGTTGACACAACGTGTTAGGTGAATGTTATTACTGAGGATATTATGTTGATCAATTTCCTACACAAAGATGGGTATAACACATCTAAGAGTACCATATGTATGTATAACAGACTTTCTATACCTCCCCTTGGTTGCATCACCTTGTCGGTCCTTGTTGGACCTAAGTCAGTAAACTTGCTCTTTGACATAATCCTGAGGTCTGAACTCTTCATAGTGAAACTAGGTATTGCTTGGTTAGTCGCTATAAATGTAGTTCCCTCGATCGTGCATAAGTTTCAAAAATTTATCCATGAGGGTTCAATGCATGTAATCCATGACACCGGCTATAAACCGCAAATTACATGTGGTAGCTATTCTCTAGATCACCTTTTTCCTACACCCATTGGTCCATTTCCCCCTAAGATGAACCTCTTGTACTGAACCTATGAGAAGTACAAGAAGGGGCACTTAATGCCTAAGGTGAGATACCCTCCATTCCCTTATGCTATTTCGCATAGGGCATGCTTGAAAGATGATAGTGATGCCACCTTGGCTCGAAGAAGGGATGAAGGGAAGTGTGCTCCAAGTTCTTCCTCCTCTTCCATTCTCCTGCTTGTCACTTCCTCTTTCTCTACTGTGGCGTCATCGGATTTCATTCCTAAGCGATTGATAGAGAATCCTATGGTGCCCACATGGTGAAATCCCAAGCATCTAGCATTTGCACTTCCTATTCTACCTACGATGCCTAGGCCCGTTTGGTACAGTAAGAGGATGGGTCCCCATGGGGATTCCTCTATGTCTCGGCCTCTGCATCCTCCTACCACTCTTTCTCCCAAGGTAATGAATGGGAAGAGGCCCGCTACCGAGGAATTTGAGCTCACTCCCCCTACTGTCATCTCAACCTATCAATATCTCCCTCCTACTCTCATCCAAGAGTCTCTCCCTCCACCAGAAATGGCTGTGATGGACACTTTGATGGATGAGTAGGAGCCTTTTGTTCCATCTCATCTCCCAGCTTCTAGCTCCTAGAGTCGCAAGAACCAAATTGCACGTGAGCACAAGCATCAATGAAAGGCTCTAGTAGTTGAGCAGGCTGCTCTACAGAGGAAGGAAGGGGAGTCAACCGACCCTATTTCAAGGCCTTCTATTGTGTCCTCCTCTACCATCCCCTCTCCTTCAATTCAGTCAGCCTCAATGTTTCTTTCAGCTCTTATTGCGAGCGTAAACACCCCTGACCCTAAAAAGGTGTAGGTGTTTATTGCTCCATTAGTTGAGCCCCCTCTCTTGATGTGCCTTCCAGAAATCCCACCATTTTCAAAACACATGGACATGTTGAATACTTTGGTGGTTTATACCATGGTTTTCTCCTCCTCCTCTATGCCTTCTACCTTGTATGTGGGGTCTCGCACCCTCCAATGAAGTGGAAGGTGGAGGATGGACCCATTAGCAATGGGAGTTGAAAGAGGATTCCATCCTCTTCAAAGGGTGGTTATGCATTTGCATGCACCATCCATGTGACAAAAGAAGCTTTGGCATCCCCTGAGTTTTTCACTGCTCCCAAGTCACTCAGTGGGCCTAGTAGTGAATCTCGAGCACCACCTCCCTCATCCGTTGAGGTAACACATGGCACTCCTTTGAAGTGGATGTTCAAATATTTGGACGAGATCCGGCCCTATCAATGATCTTTGTGAAATTGTTGACCTTTGCTCCATAGGAACTGAGCAGAGGAGACCCTAAAGAGTCTCCTTCCTTGGCTCTTGTTACAGGGGGATCAGAGGGTTCCCCCTTGACATTCCACTTTTACAGGCTCATCCACCTTCCCCATATAATGATCTAGATTGGGAGGTCGATGACCTCTTGGTCGATGAGTATTAGGGGGGCACCTCTTCTTTATCTATAGTGTAGATTGTGCGTGTGTGTGTTTGTGTTCCCCCATGCTTGCATTATGTGTTCCTATATGACCCTTGTCACCCTCATAGGTGCTTGGATACAGGAGTGATTATGTGTCATAAAACTTCCTCTATTTGTGGCATCATTCTTCCTCTGTTATGTGTATTGATTTTTGAAAATTGGGGACAATGCAAAGTGTTGGGGGAATTTAGGCTTCCCTTCCATGTTGACCCAATTTTTTATTTTTATTTTGTCTTCTCATGCATTCTTCATATGGTCCGATATAGTAGGGGGTTGATGACAGTTCATTAAATATACTATTATTATACTTATATGTTTATGAGCAACTCTAACCCCAAAAAATATCAGATCACCCCTATGCCCTTTGTTCGTGATGTCATTGCCTCTTTTTGCAATTTTGTTATCTTTCTCTTTTTTTCTCGAGTTGTGATGTTTTGGTTCTTATGTGTTGTCCCTCGTGTGCGTGACAACTTTACCATGGTGACATCTCGTTATGTCCCGATGGCCACAACATCACTTTTTCATTCTTTATTTTCTCTCCTTAGGATGTCACGTTCCTCTACATTCAGCATGCACCATCCTAAGGGGGGGCTATCATGTTAACTTCAACTTTCATAAAATGTATTTGTGGCCAACAAATATTTTGTCAAAAATCTTTGCAAACGTTTTTCAAAAATCACACTCTCAACAAGGACCCCTAGCGGAATGTGTTTCCTTCGTCACGAGTTTGCAAAGAAAGAACTTGAAGATATTTCCTCTAAGGTGGGAGAAACTTTTCCTGTGGGAGAATCCTTGACCTTCCCCTCACGAGGGGGAATTTTCTTCCTTTTGAATTCCTTGATGAAGTGAACATCTTTCAAAAGGATTCCTTGATGTTGAATTGATTTGTGAAGAACATTTTTTGCACTTTCAAATAGCGTGTCCCTTGAGTAGACCCCTTTTCTTTTGAAGGGTTCTCAAGGGACCCCTTTGAAAGCTCTTCCTTCAATTTTTTTGACTATCTATGTGATTGTCTACTTATTTTCCTGCATGGCTGCTCTTTGTTTTCTAACATGTTTTATCTACAGATTAACATGTTTCCTTGTAAGTGTGCCTGTGAAGCTTCTTTCCAATCTAACTCTGCGCAGTCCCTTTACATAGAGCTTACTTTAGAAGAGAGTACCTAGGGGGTGCCTTCTTTCAAGGTCTGAGGGCCTATGAAGTGCTTGCATCCTACAAGATTTTTCTATCGTTGGTTTGCGGGCCTTCGATGTACTTTGTTCAACTTCATAGTTTTGAGGAGCTATGGAGTCCTTTGTTTGAACCTCCTTAGGAGAGAGTACCTATGGATTTATTTTCCTTCCCTACGATTTTGAGTTTTCTAGATCGTGGTCTGCTCTCTCAACGGTTTAGGTGTACATTTCTAACTCTTTGATCTACTTTACTGAACACTCATTGACACTCGTGCTCGCTAAAGTGGGGGAAAAATGTATAGGATCAAATTTGTACCCCTTGTGGAAATTCCTCTTTTGCATCCCTCCACCTTAGACAATCAAACTCAAATGTGAAATTCTACATCACCCATCTAAAATCCATCCACTTGCCATTTTTCTTGTGTGTCGGTGGGAGAATATTTGACGGGGACGTGAGTGCGGTGTGCGGACGTCTACATGGCACACTGTCATCCCTGATAGATTCATGCCTCTGATGTCTATAGGGCCATTGTGTTCTCCATTGGGCATGAAGTGTAATGCCTCTGTGTCGACCAGCCGACCCAAAAATGGCTCTTTTCCTCCTAATCTTCCTTCAAAAGCATAATTTTCACTATCACTTCATCATCTTAGCAATTCTTGATCTTTCTAGCAATCTAACACATTCTCTTGAGAATTCTCACACAACTCATTGAGCATTACAGTAGCTTGTTACTGCATCAACTTCATTTCGTACATGTTGTGCTACCATAGAAGCTTTGATTTTGGACTTTTGTTAGACCTCCCTTCATCACCGTTGCGGTTGTGTCAACTTTTCCAAGCTCGTTGTCTTGCATTATCCCTTTATTGGCCTTGAGTGCCTTTGGGTGGAGGTGGTATTGCTTCAATCTCCTTTTCGTTATGGTTTGATAGAGTAGCATTGTATCTTTTGTAGTGTTCGATATTCTTCGTTCTTTTATCGCATTTTCTACTTCATGGCTTTCTTGGCTATCCGTGGAGGTGGAAACACCAAAGTGGGAGTTTGACTGATGCAAACCCCTATACAACCCAACATTTTTCCCTCTCTTAGCTATGTGTAGGTGAACGTGTGCATGTAGCTCGCTAGCGAACTGGAGCTTTAGTGATTTTATTTTCATCACCCTCACTCTCATCTACCTTCTTTATCATTTATATAGTTATTTCTCATACTTTATAGTTCTATTCATTTCATTAAAATTAGTTAGCTAGACAGTTAGTAGGTTTTCTTATTTTTGATACTATATTTCACGCTTTCTAGTCATACGGATGCCAGTGTGCCAGAGAGACCAATGCATTGCACTATCGTACTAGACCCACGTTGTCGTCCTTAGACAGAGAGTTGTCTGAGGTGTAGTTCGGATTCCAAAGATTAGCTCATCTAGCCCTATTCAAGTTTTTGGATCCATAGAGTGACAGAAGCACTTGAGAGTGCTCTTAATTCTCTATCCTTTCCTTAAACACCTGCTTAGCCTAAGGTAAGATAGGGCAACCCTCTGCTCTCAGCTCTCCATGATGTACAACCTTGGTGTGGTTGGTCCCCCTACCTTACAATTATAATGGCTTTTGGTGAAATAAATGTGTTTTATTCTGGTGGCAATTGATAATGTTTCAAGTGTGTTCCATTAATGCGCCCTACTATGATTCTATTATTGAGTTGGTGAAGTTTAATGGCTCCAGATTCATTGATGTGGTGAATGTAGTACGATCCTAACCATCTAACCTTTAACCTCCCATGTTTCTTGAATTTTCTATCATACAAAAAAACTAGATCCCTTATTTGGAATGTCTTTAGGTGCAAGTTCTGGTCATGCCATTATTTTTTCCTTTATCATTCTAACTACTGGTTGTAAATGGAAACTTGTCAATATTCATCTAACTTTTCTAACTCTACATGTGTCTTTACAGATTCATCCTCTTTGACCCACAATGTTAGGGAAATCCTTATATTTGGAATGATAAAGTTCATGGGTATTGTTGTGTCAAGGTCATAAAAAAATTGGAATGGTGTAAATTTTCTTGTTTATTTATAAGAGGTCTAGTATTCCCATAATATTGTTGGTATCTTAATGTCTCAATTCGTTTGGTTTCCCTCACATAGTTTTATCAATGTTTTGTCAATTATCTTGTTCGGGGCTTCACTGGCTCCATTGTCTTGCAGGTGGTAGGGTGAGAGTTTATTATGTGTTATCCTAAAATTATGTAGCAATTCCCTTATCATGTTTTTTATGGAATGTTTTCCTTGGTCACTAACTATGCTTAATGGGCATCTATACCAAGTAATGATATTGTTGTATAGAAAATTAGCAATAGTTTTGGTGGTGTAGTCTCTAATTAGTTCTGCCTCTACCCATTTTTTTAGGTACTCCATACTAATGATGATAAATCAAGCTTTTGAGTGTCTTATCGATGGGTCGATTGTCCCTATGAAATCAATTCCCATTTCTCGAATGGGTTTTGGGCTAGTACCATTCTGAGGGGAATCTCATCTCTAGTGGTAGGCCTTCCCACTCTCTGAAAGATGTCGCATCCTCTCACATATTTTGTGGCCACCATAGACCTGCTAATTTTACCCTCCTTGTGATTGATTCTTTGAAATTGTGACCTTTGGTAATCCTACTATGTGCTTCTTGTAGAATGGATTTTCTTTCATGTTTGTAGACTACTCTTTAGAGAATGTCGTCTTTCCCATTGTGGTGTAATTCTTCCTCTACTAATGTATAAGGTTATGATCTTCATATCATTGACTATCTATCCTATGGTATTAAGTCTTTGGGAAATTCTCTGGTTGATAGCAGGATGGTTATATCCTTTAGTTCTTCCAGTACTGCTATGATTTTGAATAAATGTGTGCTAGGAAATTCCTCCTCATATACATCTAGTTCTTCACTAGATTCAATTTGGGATAGGTAATCTGGCCCTTGGTTTCTCTTCCCAAGTTTCACCATTACTTTGAAGTCAAATTCTTGAAACAGTATGAGCCATCTGGATATCTAGCCATGAGTTACCAATTTATTTAATAGGTACCTCAAGGGTTCATGATATGTGAAGAAAGTGAAGGGAGTGAATAGAAAACAATTCTGATATTTTTTAAAAGCATATACTATTGCTAATGCTTCCCTTTCCATGGTGGTTTAATTCTTTTCTACCATAGATAGTTTCCTACTAGCAAATTCTATCGGATGATCCTTATTCCCTTTAGGCTAAGTAAGCACGGCTCTAATTACTATTCTAGAGGAATCTATGTGGACATGCAAAGGATTATTCCAATCCAAAAAAAAAAGGATAGGTACCTCCACTATTTTTGTTTCAACGTATCAAACACTTTTAGAGATTCTTCATTACATTAGATACTTTGTCCGATTTTCTTCCTTAAGAGGTCTTCTAATGGTCTTACAATTCCTTTGTATCCTTTAATGAACTTATGGTGGTATAATGTATATCCTAGAAGTTTTTTGACTTTTTAAGAATTTCTTGGTGGTGGTGTATTCAAGATCAGAGCCACCTTCATCAGATCTACCATAAGTCCCTCTTCACATATGATGTGGCCCATAGGGTACCACAAATATGCACTTCTTTAGGTTTAATGAGGTTTGCATGCTTCTACATCAGTTAAGCATCATCCAGAGGACTTGGACATGGTCCTTTACTATTCCATAGACTATCCAATCATCTAAATAGATTTCAAGAAAATTGTGAATGAAATATTTGAAGTTGTTGATCATTATCTAGCTGAACATTGTCGAAGCATTCTTTAGTCTGAATGGCATGACTGTGTACATGTACAATCCCTACTCAGTTGAAAAATTAGTTTTGGGTTGATCCTCTTCCTTGATTCTTACCTAGTGGTAACCATAAAATCCATCTGTAAATGATTAGATCTCCCTCCCAGTAATTGATTCTAATATTTCTTTTGTAAATGGTGTGGGGAAAAAATCATGTATGCATTCCTTGCTTAGTTCCTGGAATTCAACGCACACTCTTATCTCTCTGATGTTCTTGTTTTGAACCAACATCAAGCTTATTCATTATGAATCTTCTTCTGGCTTAATTATTTCAGTTGCCAACATCTTGTCAATTTCAATTTTCACTTTCTTCTTCATATTGGGATTCAGCCAATATGATCTTTCCATTCCAGTTTGGTCCCATCTTTAAATTGAATTTTCATAACACCTACTTCTCCTTTAATCCCTTTCATTTCAGTGAATTTTTAGGGAAACATGTGTTGGAATTCGATTAATGTTCAATGGTCTGTGCCACTACCTGTTCATCCCAATAGTCTCTTATGCATGCCAATTTTGGGTCACCTTCTGCCACGATATTTTTTCTTTTATTTTGATTGGACCATTATAGTATTCTTGATTTGGACCGTTAGTTTCTTCTATCTCCCTCTCCCCCTGATAGATTTCTATATTTGGTATTTTTTCTTCTTCATCGCCCTATATTTCCCATCAATTTTTTCCTAATTCAGACATTTCTCATTACGTCCAATCCTTGCTTTTATATATTTGGACTAATGGTGTGGAATGGGGTTCTGATCACTAGGATTCTGGTGTTTGTATGTCATCTTCGATTGGGTTGAAGGTAATCCTTTTTATTTTGGGTTTATGTCCTTTCCTAGTCAATATACTATTGGAAGTATGTGTTTTCATTGATGTCAACAGGTCTTTGTTGTTGCATTGATTCAACCTATGAAGATGCTTTCATTGGTTGCATTATGTTGTCATTAGTAGTATCACTGATGTCAACCTCTAGTGTTTCTTTGATGAACATATGTTTGTAAAGGTACTGCAGATGTTGAGATGATGTTTTTGGTGCTTGGTTTCCAAGTGCTTTTGAGAAAAATTGAATAAAAGAAGAAACGGTGTGGTAAAGAGTGTTCAATATAGCAGAGTAGTGTTTGGTATTTTTCTCTACATTTCTTCATGGTTGAAGATCTGCTTGTGCAGTTTGGATATGTTGATCAGAGGTGTTATATCCAGGGTTTCAAGCTTTGGATCATTCAAGAGAAGAAGTTGTGTTCACCAATGTGTGAACTGTGATGTAGTGTCATTTGGGAGAAATGGTTTTTCTCTACATTTCTTCGTGTTGTGGTTTCTGATTTTTTGGATCTGGAAGTGTACTTATATTGCTCATATCTACCTTCAATCCAAGTTGTTTGAGTTTTGGTGCTCTGCAAGGATGGATTCATGTGCTCCAATGTGTGGAAGGTTAACTGGGTGTACAGAATGAGTATGTTCTTCAGATGTATGATGTTGTGAGGTGTTGATGGAATATTCTAGATTGTGTTTAAGTGTTGTATGTGGTCCACGATTTGTCTTTGTATTTGATGAAGTGTGTACTTAATTTTTCAATGGTGTTAACACAGGTTCGGCCGACCTTGGGTGTTTACACTAATTTCGGATATGCTTTGATGTTTGTGGAAGTGTGTATATGTGGATTTAGGTTTGTGTTAAGGTCTAATGTGGTTTTCCTTCATTCCTCTCCACCATAGGAATGTTTTAGTGTCGACCTAATTTGAATTTTCACGTTTGAGATGCATCATCAACCTTGTAGATTGTTTTAAGGTTGTGTATGGTATATATATGTGTTGAGTTGATGAAGGATTATAATGTGAAGTGTGTGTGATGTGAATTATGATGTGAAGTGTGAAAGTGTGAAGTGCAATGTGAGATTTAACGACTAAGATTATTGGAAGCAGTGAGCAGAAGGTGTCTACATTCTTTAGAGAGAGTGTGAATGTACTAGTAGTGCATTGGTGGAACTTTTCTGTTGCTCTAAGATGGATTTTCATTATAACAATCTTCTTTCTTATTTTCTATAATCTAGCAACTTGAGCCATTGGAAGTAAGACCTTCTCCTCTTTTGGGTAGTGATCCCTCCGGCAGTGAGCCTATTATATTTGGTGAATAAATTACTTTATATTGTGAGCTAATCCTCACTAGGGTTTTTCCCTTCTTGGGTTTTCCACGTAAATCTGGTGTTTTTTGTTCCTAGTGTTGTGTTCTTAGTTTTTGTTATTTTCTTACATGTTAAATCACTCTAACAGATTAATGGCTAACAAGGATCATGTGGATATGAATGTTAATGAGGTTTTTGATATTTTAATGAAAAACTGACTCAACCCCCCTCTCAATTGTCTTTTACATTCAATATATACCACATCCTTGCTACTAGGCATAATGCCCAGTATAACATCTAAATGTATAGTTGATCATCGTATTCATAGTTGCTTTCCCAATAATACCTGCATATCTCTAGATGCTTCTCTGGTGGGATGTCTCCTTCATATGGTAGTATGTCCTCATAGTCCTCTACTTCCAGTAGGAATCTCACCTTTATCAGTGTTTTAAATGTATCCCACTTCTTTATATTTTTTTATGGGAGTGCAATTAGGACTATGTGGTAATCTAACTAGCTTATCTACTTCCTCTGGGAAGGTTTTCTCAATTTGGATTATATATGGTACTAGTTCACCTACTCTGGAGTATTTGGGAATTTCTCCTAAAAGCTCCTTTGGGAAATATGACATATCCTTTGAGATTTTCTTCGTAGTTTTCTCCTTCCTCCCTAGTGGACCCATACATATCTTGCACTACACTACCTTGTTTCGGTGGTGTTTTCTTTATCATGAATATTCTTCAAGAGCCAAAGATATTTCGAGAACATATTTCTTGATTGTCTTGTAACCATGTTTCTAATATTGCTTCGCTATCTGTGCTACCTTCAATATCTTCTATTCCTAGTTCTCCTTTTGAATTTGGTTATTTTGAAATTTAGTTGGTTGGTATGGTTATAGTGTTTATGGTCCAGTCATTATCTTCATCTTCTTCAGCATTTACTTCTTCTATGTAGGGTCCTCTATGTTTTTTCCCTAGGGGAATATGGACTACCCTTTTGTCATCTGCAAAGGATATTTCCTCTTTCTAGGCATCTATAATTCCCTTGGAATCTACAAACCATCTAAGCCCTAGTAAGGCATCAAATGAATTGAATGTTTCCTTCATAGCAACCACCTCAAAATCTATAGATTATTTTATCCATTTTATATTAACTTCTACATTCTTTCAAGTTCCCATATTCATTTTGGTACCATCTGTCAAGCTGATATTGTAAGGTGTAGGTTCCAATTCTAGTTTTCCCAAGTATTCCCATATTCTTTTAGGAATTAGGTTGACATCTAATCCTAGTTTGACTATTACTTTGGAGATCCTTTTCTGGTGGATCTAGAGTTCAATTATGATTGGTCTCATCTTTTAGTGTTTACCTATGGTTCTAATTTGTTGTATATTTTTCTTATTCCAATATTTACCAAGTTGTCTCAGTTTGGTGAGCAAACCCTATTGTCCGGATAATCTTGCAAACTATTTGAGGACCTTCACTTTCAGTTTTGTAAAATAGTTATTTCCCATTCTTTCTCTATTGTGTTCCTACTCTATAATCTTCTTGGTTTGTTTTACTATTTGGTTATGTTGTTCTTTTGTGGGGTGGAATTCTAACTCTTCCTTGAAGCTTTCCTCTTCTTCTGTTGTTGCATGCAATCTTTTGGTATTTATTTCTCTCCTATTTACCATTGTAATTTTTCCCTTTTTCCTAGATCTTGTTTTGTCCTGGTATTCATTCTCATCTATCTTCATGCATTAGCATTCTTAACATCTTCAGAAGTGTAGACATGTGAAATTGACATCATGCATTCCTCATTTAATTAAATCATATCTGCATGATCAATTAAATAAATCAAGTTTAATTGATTAATCTCCTTAGGTCATTCCATTAAATGATTTATTCTAACATCATCCTCTTTGATTAAATAAATCAAATCTTTATTTAATTAAATCTAAAATCATTTTCCATCTCCTTTTGATTTATTTTAATCCATAAATCTAAATCAAATAGGTCAAATCACCTAATCCCTCATTAAATTAATTAAACTTTGATTAATTTAATCCTAATCTCCCAAATTCTCTAGATTTTGCCACTTGCATATGAAAATGTATTTAATTGATTTATCAAAATCTTTATTTACTTTCAACTTGGCATAAAAGGAGAATATTCTCAAGTTTGAAATCTCCCCCCAAATGGACATGTACATCCAATAAAGCATTTAAGAGCTCTTACATGTCTCTTACATGTCTCTTGCAAAGGTCAAACTTAGCATTTAACTCATCTTCTCATCAAATTCAAATTTCAAATCTCTCCCTCTTTGGCACATTGACCAAAATGTGCTCATTCCTCAACCTCTCACATGTTGACAAGTGGCATCTTGTCATTGGTGGATCTTTAGTCCCACATCCTCCATGTTTGGCATTCTTCCATCCTTCTTGGTTATAAATAGAGGCCTCCTCTATTGTATTACTCCTCCACAATCCTAGGCAACTTCATCACTTATCATCTTGTTCATCATATCATCGAGGAGCTTAGCAAGGATTGGGAAAGAGCTTCTTTCCACATCAAAGAAGCACTAATCCACTATGAGATAAATATACTTCATGTTTTTTTATATTCTTTAGTTATCTCGTTATTTGGTTTCATTTTGAAGCATGATGTATTGTTTCATAGGGATGTTTAAATGTTTGCTTTGTTTTAGAAACTAACCATGCTAATGTGTGCATTATAGTTTAAGATATATGCAGATTTTAGCATCCACATATGGTGCTAGAAGGAGGGCTCAGCTCATGCTTGTTTGAAAATATCACCATCTAACATGTTGCTTGTGTTTCTAGATTTTGTATCTTAGTTGGAATGGCTTTTATTTCACATTAAGATTGTTCTGTTTGGGTTAGTGATTGTTGAAGAAAAGAAAAAGTCAAAAAAAAAAGTAAAAGTTCACTTGCCTTGTCTATGCTTCCATATTTTGCAGGAGGGTCATATGTTGTGGAATTCAATTTTAAACCTGCTAATGGCATTTAGTTTGAAAGTATTTTTGAATGGCATTTTTGGTACGACTTCAAGCCTTCCAATTGCATTATTTTAAAAATTTCTTCAAAGCTTGTATGGCGCAGCTTTACACCTGTCAATTACATTTGCTTGAAAATTTATAAAGCCTTTCAACAAATCCATTTTGTGCATATCCTATAACAATTGTACCTCATTTTTCTTCGAGGCATTTTATCTAATAGTTCACACACCTTCTTTATTCCTACGCATTCTATCTAACAGTCCATGTGCTTTTTCCTTTTTTGCATACATGGCTGCCACGACATTTCCTACTATAACATCTGACAAAGATTCTATATGCTTTACTTTTTGATGTATGTCCACCCTCTTTTACAAAGTTGTGCTCTTAGCACAGGGTGGATGTTGGTCAAAGGTTGAGAAGTTTGGTGTTACACCTGCCAATGGCATTAGCTTGAAAGTTTCTAAATCCTTTTCAATGCATACATTTTGCGCAGGTCTTGCAATCATGGGTGTCCTTGAGACCACACTTTCTTTAAAGGCATTTTTTCAAATAGTTACTACCTTTGACAACACGGTTTGATTTCTTTTCTCCTCCATTATCTTTTATGGTTGATTCAAGATTTCCTTCAACTTTTCGGGGAAGCTTTGATCCTTATTTAGTTCTTTTCTTTCTTTATTACTAGGGAACTTCTTTACGAAAGTTTCATTGGCCTACTCTGCATCTGTTGTTGAGTGAGCTTAATCAAAAACCTGTTGTGTATGCCACCATGTCTAGTAACCTTCTAACATGTGCAATGGCGTCCTCTTTGGTATAGTTCTCTTCCACAATGGTAAGTACATAAGGCTCCAAGGTCACAACATCCAACAAATCCTTCAGCTTGTCGCCACGAACCTCATAGGAATAAAGGATAGTTAGTCAAAATGGCATGTCTCCACATTCACCGCTAACAATCAGCATATATCTAGAATACGGTCTATGGAAATTCCCTTTAAAAAGGTAGTCTATAGTGTTGACTATAATGTCCAGGAGTGTTGACTGTAATGCGTACAAAAAAATACAATATCCTGGAGGATGCTTATACTAGTAGTATTGTCCATGGTCTACAGTCGATGAGTAAGTAAATTCTAGTGTAGTATTACATAACGCCATCCTTAGTGCAGGAAAAGAGTGTGCTAGAAATAGTTGATTGAAAACATGTTGTGCGTCGTCCTTAGTACAAGCTGGAAATAGTTATAGAAATTGGATTTACACCTGCCAATAGTATTTACTTAAAAATTTCTAATGCCTTTCCTGCACGCCATTTCTAGTAAATTTGTTTGATCTTATAAAGACACTCTATGGTATTCATTAAAAAAAATGCTTTTTATTAGACTCTTGATTTCACGTAGGTGTCTCTGGCTAGACAACAGCTTCATTAGATAGATTTGAATGTCTTTATCTATGTTTTTTGCTTAAAACCACTGACAGCACATTTTGACAGTAAGACAAGGTCGATCTCTCATCATTGTGGATTAAAGTTGGGGTGCATAATGGTCTGCATCTAGAACACATTTGAATAAATGAAAGAGGAGTCTTTGAATATATTTTATTGCCAATATAAATCTGTCTACAGGTGGTTATAAGCGTTGCTCATTTATAATATACTGACTGTACTGTGTCTATGCTTGCCATCCTATTAAATTTATGCTTTCAAGCCTTGACCATAGTCTAAGTTACATTTCATCTCCTATGGTTCGCTCCTTAGAAGTGTGTGGTCACCACTCACTTTCCACATTGCATTGGGTTACAACTATTATTTCCTAAAATTTGTCTTTTACTGCACTAGAAAGTGTGTTCTCTGTCATGATGTGTAAAGGGATTGAAAAGTGTATGTCTAATTTCCTTCGCCTCAAAGGTTTGTTTTGTAATGCTCTCATAGCACTGCATGTTGACCTTATTTCATAATAGGATATCATCATAAATCCACAGTGTTTGCATGTAGTATACAGTGTACGTATGGCTCCATATTGCTCAAAAAGGTCCCGCAGTTCGCTGAAGTGTATATTTGACCATCAAACTTTTTCAAATTTGAAAAGTATGTTGTGTTTGGGCATTTGCAAGCTGATTTGATAAATATGAATTTACTACTACTATCATGATAAGAAGATCTATGTGGATTTTCTCTACCAAGCATGATTCTATGCAAACGCCCATGGTCAAGATCCATTTAATGCTGGTGTGCTAAGTCTGGAGCGAACCATATCAATCCCATCTTTTTGTTCCTTCAATTGCTTTTCAGTCCCAAAGAACCAATATGCGCATATTTAATTGTTGGCATTAGAGTACTTACTTACCCAACTACCAGTATTAGTGGATGGTGACTCTCAGGTAAGCTTTTGAATACATTATTGGGTAAGGAATTTTCTTTTGAAGCTCCTTTTGAAGACCCACTACTAGTCCTTCTCAAATGTACAGCATATTCTTTTCTATTGTTGAATACTAGTCAAATCATCATCATAGTTGTTTTATTTTTGTCTTTATATGCTTGATTTGGTCTTTAATGGGTGATTCGGTCTACTGTCAAATAATTTATCTTTTCTAGATATGTTTGGATAATGTTCACTTCAAGCTTTCTATTTTGATCAAAATGGATTTAAGGCATTCATTCAAAAGGAAAGTTTTTTTTTTTAAATATAAAGTTTTGAAATCCATTTTCCTTTTATGAAAGCAGGTGTAAATTAAAAGTGTATTGACATTTATCATTGATTCAAGTTTATCATAAATAACTTATGCGCCTTGTCAATTTAATTTAATTTAACTCCTCTCTTTAAAGGGATTCCTCCAATAGTTGATATATTTTGTGTATGTTTTTTATCGTTTTGCAATACATGCATAACTCATATCTGTGATTTTTATAGGAAAAGCAAGGAGGAGGGATTTTCATTTGCACAAGGAGCTTGCAAGAGGTGATCTTTGAAGAATCTTGGAGAAAAAGAGAAATTGAGTATTGAAACTTGAAGTTAACAAAGCATTTTTAAATGCTTAAGGCTTCCATTCTATGCTTTAATTTTATGTTTTAGACTAACTTCTTTTTTAGGCTCTAAAACGAACATTACAAAAGCTTTCAATTTTCGTTGCAAAGGGTTAAAATGAACTTTAGGCAAATTGACTAGATTTTGTTTGAGGTTAACAATTGAACAAGACAACTTTCATATCTCATTTTGGTGCTTTAAAATGAATCAAAATCATTGCTTTGTGGACTTAAAATGAACATGTGCTACTTTGTTTTTGTAATTTCTTACTCAAAATAACACCACTAAAAAGATGTATGCGCTTATCTTATGCCTCACGGCGATCTTGAGAATCAAAAGGATTTTTTGTGGTCTTAGGTTGGGATAAATTAATTGCCTCCACACTTCATTTTGGAACTAAAATTGAACAACAAATTGTGCAAGTGTGAGTGGAACCTATTGCATGTGTTCTCCCTTTGTTTCTAAATGAAGGTTGATCGAACTATGAATATGTTTGCTCGCTTTAGTTTATCTTAGAGGGCCTTCCTTCGGGAAAAAGTACTCACCCAAGGGAATGACTCAATCGGTAACACTCTAAAGCCAAGAGTATTTCCAACCGAGATATAAAAGTGGGCACTGGAACAAAGGCCAGTATCATGCAGTTGGCTCCGATGAGAAGGGAAGCAATGGTCTCTCACCATGTTGGGTCAACTCCTACGAACGGAAAGTCTGAATTAAAACCCTTGTTGTAGAAAGACCAAAATCCCTATCTATTTGTTGGTGCAAGAACAATCATTCTGAAGCCGCCCCACACTTTTACAATTTTTAGTAGAAATGGAAAGTATGCCATGGGATTTTCATGGGTATTGATGCTGCCCCGAGAAGTGAGTATCGTGGAGGGGAGCCAGTGGGTTCAAGTATCTAACCATTCACTAAAAATAAGCATAGCTGAACTTTTCCAAGTGGCGATTCAACAAATATAGTCTTTCATATCCATAGGGTTGTACTTGTTCTTGAAATCAAAACACATTTCTTGATCAAAAAAATGGGAAACAAACACTTAACATTTGTCATCAAAACTTCAAACCCTTCAGGAGAAGCAAATATCCTTGAAGGAATTCACATGCTATTGCTTTCCCTTGGGATTCTCATCCTTAGATGTTTCTAGGCATTTGGATTTCATCTCAATTTTCTCCTACTAAAGTCAACATTAGGTAACTTTTTCCTTGATTTCTTTGATTTCCACATAATGCACTTTGTGGGATGAGAAGAAGTTAGGACATTAGACATCCAGTTTGAAAACTTAATCAAGAGTGTGTTTGTGATAAAAGAACTCGTTAAGAAAAGTTAACTCAAATTCAACCCCACACATGTGCTTGGTCTCTTTTTGTCATATGGTTTTCATGCAAAAATTGGTCTTTTGGTTTGAACTACTCTTAGAGAAAAGAATTTTCTTCAATATCTTGGTCTAGTAAACAAGATCCTTCTTAGGTTCATTTAGGATCAAAATCAAACACTTCATTCATTCCAAAAATTTATCATCTCATCCCACAAACAACTTTAGAGCTTTAGAAACATCATTATCTAGACTTGGGTACATCCTTAAATCAAATCAAAATCATCTGTTTAGTTAGGTGTGTTTGGATGAATCCTTCCTCACACACTTAGTTAAATTATCACTTCTTTGAACAAGTTTATCCTGAAGATCACATCTAACATCTTAGGGTTTACAAGTTCATTATATTAAAACCAATCAAAATCAAACCCTAAGTCTAGCATTGATCCAAATTTCCTAAACATTCAACACCCATATCATTCACCCCTTTCATCCTTCATCTCATCATTGATCCTAAACACCTTAGGGGTCACTTTTGCAACAAGGTCAAAACACAAGAAGAACACGGAATATAAACTTGATCCATACATCATGATTAAACCAAGTCAACCAAACTATCAAAACCTTACAATTCCAATTGATTATCAAAACTCACATTTATACAATCCAAACCTCAATGGTACAACAAATGTGAGTATACCCAATTAGAATTTTGGAACACCTTTCCCGATGGTAGATTTAAATCCAAGTCCAAACCTACAAATCTATCAACCAAACACCCAATGCATGAGTCTTCCACAAAACAACATCATCTCACCAAATCCATGCATGCCAAGTACAAGTTTTCTAAACATGAACATTTCAAATCCACACTTGGCAAACTTTGGGATGGATATGTTTGCAAATCATACGAATGTTGTCCAAAGTCCAAACAATATGTTAACAACTCCATGTATTGGTCCAACTCAAGGTAACACCATGCAAAATCAAGGCAATATGTTTTCTGACCACAACAATGTTCAATTTCAACCCATAATGCCAAATCTGAACATCATCCCAAGTCAAAACATTTTCCAAAATCAATTTTTCCATGATCCTATGAAAACACCACAAGTGTACATTCCAAATATGCTTGAACAAAAGCTAAATCAACCATATCAAGGGAGTCAAAATCAAAATCAAGATCAAAATTCTCTAGATCAACTTGCTTCACTTGCCAAACTAATTACCTTATTGATCCAAGAGACATCTTCACTCCAAAATCAATACACTCTTCCTTTGGTTAAACCATGTCATCAAAGCATTGAGTTGTTTCCACAACCACATCAAGAACAATATCTCCAATGTCAAGAAGTTAGATATCAAGATCGACCACATCAAAAAATCCAACCCCCACATCTTGAAGATCAATCACCACATCTCAAAGATCAATCACCACATCTCCAAAATCAATCATAACAAGGTCAATTTAAGACACAAATCTCACAAGGTAACAAGAAAAAATACACACCACTTGGAAGACCAATTGAATCAGTCCTGCAACAATTGGTACAAGAAAATTTCATCAAGCTCCCTGTCTATGGGAACTATCAAGAACCCCTAGTTAAACCACCAAGGTATAACGAGGAGAACCATTGTGATTTTCACAAAACAAAGGGACACATAACATCAAGTTGTATTCGACTCAAAAATATCATCCAAGACCTCATTGATCAAAAGATAATCACTATTGGGCATAACAATGAAGATTCAACCACTGGTGCTAGCATTGACAATCTCCCCACCACAATTTTTTAAAACAATGATCAAGATCTATCCATCAAAGAGCACATTGAAGATTTTTTTATCTCATCTGAAGATCAAATCAACATATATCAAGAGTCATTTCTCAATCATGATCAAAATCCACCAACAATGCCCAACAATGATCCAATTCAAGAAATGTCAACATCACTTGACACTATGGTTGAAGACATTGACAATCCCTCTGCCACAATTATTGAAAACAATGTTCAAGATCTCTCCATTAATGAGCACATTGAAGATGTTTCTACCCCATCTAATGATCAACTCACCATACATCAAGAGCCACTTTTTAGTGATTTATTTCAAGGAGTGTTAGAATTATTTGATCCCATTGACATAATCTATGATCCATTGACCAATGATTATATCGAAAATGTCTCTACATCACCTAATGAGTTAGAGAACATATCTCAAGAATTTATTCCAAAGCATGATCAACATCTTTCACCAAGGTCTAGCAATGGTCCTTTCTAAGACATGTTGACACCCTTTGAACTCATGGTTACAGATACTAAAGGAATCCTTAACTCAACATTTGATCCAAGTTCACTCAAAGATCAAGAGGATATTGAGCCATTCCCCATGCCTAATGACGACATCCAAGAACCCTTTGTAAGCAATCCGTCCTTCGAAACTGACCCATGTCAAGAAACTGATCCAAAGCATGTCAAAAGCAATTCTGAAATCATTCAAGATCAAGAATTCATTTATCCAAGATACTACAATGATCTAATGGACACTCTCCTATCTATACAAGATGTCAAAAATGATGATCACATCCACATAGCATATACTCCTCCATCTACCCATGAGATGCTTTCTTTGGATGGACACGTAGATGATCTTCATTCAGAATAGGATTCCTTTACTCCTGACATTACTACATAAAAAGAGTGGGTTATTGATTCCTACAATCAAACTAAGTTGTCAACATCAAGATTAGATATATCCCAAATTCAAACTGAGGACATCATGAATAAATATATCTAGCAGTATCCACTCAAGGAAACAGGTCAGATAGAACAGGATATTTCAAAGTCAGTAGAGCAGAAAATTCCAATAACATCATCTGCAATGGTCATTTATCAGAGAATGCATTCTAAACAAGAGCTCTCAGAACATACAGAATCAAAGCATGAAGGTACTACTACCACCATATTGGGGGAAACTATGTCTCAGGAAAACGTCAACATAGGGAGCGCGAAGAATCCTTATGATGAAACCAATGCCAATACTACAACCATCCACATCATGAATCTTCATCCACCCATCACCCCATCCACGAATTGGGACCAACTTCAAAAGAAATATTTGAATCAAAGCACAAAGAAAGTTATCAAAGAAAAAGAAGCTAAGAAGCATATCAGAAAAATCAAATACAAGTGGATACCAAAGAATACAAAGAAAGATTATCCCTATCAAACTCCATCAATCAAAGAAATGATGGGGAAAAATAAAAAAGGGAAAAGTATCCATAAAATATGTCCACAAAAGAAAAAGTAGGCTTTTCAAGCAATGTACAAAGTGTATCAATCAGTTGGTCCTAATTCCATGCACACTTCCATATCCACCCATCATTTCTCATCTTCCCAAGTTTGGAGAGTCAAAGGTTCCAAACTATCAACCAATCCATCTCTTATCCCTAAACACACTCCATCCACGCCTCCACGCATGATATCCAATTCTCAAATTGACCATGTATTGGAAATGACCCTTCATCATAAAGATTTTGAAGGCACTCTATCGCGATGTGTGCACAGAGATAGAGTTAACCCTGGTATCAATAAAGCAGATCAAAAATCCCAAAAGTTGCATTCAAGTGCACATATCTTAGCAAAGAAACTTCTTCAAGCAGGCTATCAATGTCACATCATGACAGAAGCATCTACATCAACACCACAAAGTGATTCAACATGAGCTTAAAATATTTCAAAAAAAATTAAAAAATATCCAAAAATATGAAAATCGAAAAAAAATCGTCCTCTAGTGAAAACTACATGGGTGGCACTTTGGGCAGGTACCATGATGAAAACCTGGAAAATAGGTGTCATGTGTAGAATTGAGCATCTACATGCACTATTTTAGGTGGAAGCATCTCATCCCATCCATAATAAATCCAGCATTTCATCCATCTTATCCATAATAAATCCATTTATCCAATCCATTCTCATCCATTTGCATCCATAGTCTGAGTTATCTTGATCTTGAAAAACTTTGGTGCACACGTTTACGCTTGCTTATGGTAAACATCTTGACATGGGTCATTTTCATTGATCCTATCCTATGCAACATTATTTAAGCCATGAAGCTCTATCCAAATGAGCTTTATTTATCTGAACACCTTATCTTATCTCAAGATAATCCATATCCATCCATCCACACACCTATCCAAGCATCCATCCATGGCATTCCATACATTGCTAGAACACTGGGGGTAGATATTTACATCTTGCTTCTAGAATAAATCTTGATCTATATCTTTCAACTTATGTGGTGATCTGAACATTGGAAAAATGTGAAATCAAGTTGGTCAAGTAGTTGTGAACCAAAATAAAAATCACTAGCCCATGGCATATTTTGACGAGCAAATGTTCCTTATCAAGCTTCATCTTAAATCGAACACCAATCCAAGTAATCACTATCAGTTGCATCTAAGTTGCACTTCAAACATCACATCAAATCATTCGAACAACTTTTGTTCCAAATCAAGCTTCATCAAAAATGATCAATCAAATCCAATCAAAAAATCATCATCTCAGTTGCTTAACACTATCCTTGCATTGTTTTGTATCCTCAACAATGTTATCATCATCAATCCCTCATCATCTTGGGATATCCATCCTAATCCTTGTGTTGCATAACACTATCCTTGCATTGTTGTGCATCCTCAACAATGTTATCATTATCAATCCATCGATCTGATCAATCAACCTTAGCTTGGTTTTCAACAAAATCCCAAAATAGAGCACTGATATCGTCACACATCTCTGTATCCAAATTGTCAAAATCATGCAAAAATCCCAAAAACATTCATAAAAATAGGAAAAGTAAAAAACATGGCATCTAAACTATGTCGTCTCTAAGCCTTGAACGTAAGCAAGGTTGATCTTTGATCAGCCCCCAAGACATCAAAATCCAAAAACATTCATTAAATCTCATAAAACCCCAAAACATTCAAAAAATCAAAAATCAAAACATTTGTAAAATCTTGAAAATACCAAAAATAGCCTCAAAACATTCCAAAAACATCAACAACATCCAAATATTTGAAAAAATCTGTCTGTCTCATCTCACTTTCACTCGAAATAATCAATCATCCATAATAAATTGATTGTCACCTTCATCCTTTGGCAACACAAACAGAAACAATCACAACAATCAGCAAAAGCAAACTTCAAACACAAAATCAAAATTGAAACAACAAACCTTTAAACGCAAAACCAAACCTTCATCATTCGCAAACATGTCAATCGACTTTGTATCAAAAGCCTTTCGAACAAACCTATCAACTTGCCACCATCCACTAACATGTCCTAGGATGTATCCTTCCTACAATGGGAATTATCTTTTGGATAAACACTTTGGATAAACAAAATGACGTGTCACCATCCACTAACATGTCCTAGGATGTATCCTTTCTACAATGGGCATTATCTTTTGGCAATAGTTTCGGTTCTTATCCTTAAAAACACATCCCTTTGGCTGAAGGTATGAAGAACATTGGCTTGTTTGCATACTTGATCTTTTCTTTTGATTTATCTTATTGTGCTCATTCCAAGGACCTCTCAATGATATCTGAACAAAGGATTTAGAGAGATAGGAATGGGGCAACAATCATTATCTTTTTTCTATTGTGCTTGTTGGATATTCTTGTAAAATAACCTTGGTTATACGTGCTTTGTTTGGTTTGTAGGGAAGATTTTTTAAGTGTCTTGTTGACTACATAGGAAGGATCGCCTTCCTATGTTTTGGTCTGAGATGTCTTAGATATTTGAACTACACTCTGAACAAGGTCACGTATGCCAGGTGTGAATAGGAGTACTCCTATATGTTTGTCGAGTCAAAGTCCATCACACTAGGTGCAATGCCATCCTAGTTCTTTATACCTTGATGCATCGTGCCTATGTGTGTTATCAAACATAAGGTAAGTAGCCCTTTTAAAATCCCAATCCTTGATAAGAAAAACATCATACATCTCTCATCATCTCTAATAAAGTATTATTGGATCATGGACTTGTTGGATCCTCTTGTCTTCATCTCATTTATTTTTTCTTCTCTTCATGCTAACATAACATCACTAATGCATTCATCCTGCATATGCATACACATCATCGCATCATCCATGTCATCCATTCCGCATGCATTGCATCATCATTTAAGATGTTTAGGATCATATATATTTGTTATTCTCAGCATCTTAAAACCATCTCATTTGCATCATCATCATAACCATCCATATGTCCACCTTGAACCTCTTTATCGCGAGATCGACCCTCAAATCGAATCTTTTCACTCAATCTCTCGAGGGGGCAATGTACCAGTGTACTTCTTTCCGCTGGGGCATCTAAAAAAAAGAATTTTTTTGAATTTTGATCGCGGTAAGTTTATTCTTTGAACCAACACAACAAGTACATTGCTTCAAAGAGGGGCAAAATTTAGGCATGCAAAATTGACATCATGCATTCCTCATATTTAATTAAATCATATTCGCCTGATCAATTAAATAAATCATGTTTAATTGATTAATCTCCTTAGGTCATTCCATTAAATTAAATTAATTAATATTTATTTGATTTAGTCTAACATCATTCGCTTTGATTAAATAAATCAAATCTTTATTTAATTAAATCTAAAATCATTTTCCATCTCCTTTTGATTTATTTTAATCCATAAATCTAAATCAAATAGGTCAAATCACCTAATCCCTCATTAAATTAATTAAACTTTGATTAATTTAATCATAATCTCCCAAATTCTCTAGATTTTGCCACTTGCACATGAAAATGCATTTAATTGATTTATCAAATTCTTTATTTACTTTCAACTTGGCATAAAAGGAGAATATTCTCCAAGTTTGAAATCTCCCCCCAAATTGACATGTACATCCAACAAAGAATTTAAGAGCTCTTACATGTCTCTTGCAAAGGTCAAACTCAACATTTAACTCATCTTCTCATCAAATTCAAATTTCAAATCTCCCCCTCTTTGGCACATTGACCAAAATGTGCTCATTCCTCAACCTCTCACATGTTGACAAGTGGCATCTTGTCATTGGTGGATCTTTAGTCCCACATCCTCCATGTTTGGCATTCTTCCATCCTTCTTTTTTATAAATAGAGGCCTCTTCTATTGTATTACTACTCCATAATCTTAGGCAACTTGATCACTTATCATCTTGTTCATCATATCATCTAGGAGCTTAGCAAGGATTGGGAAAGGGCCTCTTTCCACATCAAAGAAGCACCAATCCACTATGAGATAAATATACTTCATTTTTTTTATATGCTTTAGTTATCTCATTATTTGATTGCATTTTGAAGCAGGATGTATTATTTCATAGGGATGTTTAAATGTTTTCTTTGTTTTAGCAACTAACCATGCTAATGTGTAAGTTATAGTTTAAGATATATGCAGATTTTAGCATCCACAAGAAGTATGGCCCCTTTTTTATTACTTGAATCCTATTGCTTGTCTTTTTGTGCATAATGTTGGCCGCCTTTTTCATAGTGAAATGTGTCATGGTCTTCTTCTCCCAAAAATTCAACAGTGAAGTGTCTATGTTTTCCACAATTGAAGCAAGTAGCATATGCTCTTCTACCTCTCCCTCAACCATGGCCTCTTCCTCCTCGGTATAGGCCACTATCACCATATGTTCCTAGTCTTTGGATGGTGTTGGGAATTCTATGCTTTTTCCATGGTGGTACCCTGTATCCATGGTCCTGCACATACAAGGGTCCTTCTGCTAGTCCTTTAACATATTCCATCTCTTGTTTGTAGTTTAGTTCTTCCTTTACCCAGAATTTATGTGATGGGAATTTGGATGTTTCATGGTTTTCCTATTCTCCACATACCCCGTAATAAACTTGTTGGAAAAATGGATAAGAACATCTCATTTTGTTACTTTTTGTTTTCATTGATGTCACCATGATATATGAGTTGCAACTGTTAGATCAAGATTGAAGTTACTCTGGTATTCTAGCCTGGTATCTAAACCGATATTTTACTTACATCCTCTGGTATTTTGATCTACATTTTTTCTACAATGATCACTATTGCTTTCAATTTTGGGAAGTGGTTTATAGGTGTCGGAAGCAAGTTCATACAAGATCTCACATATCCATTTGTTCTTATGGTGTCACGATTGTGTTTTGCAGTTATGTTTTTAAGTCCATCTCTGGCTGACATGATGAATGTATTATGTAAATTAACTTTGTTATGCAAACATATGTGTGACCTATTTTAGGTTTGTGTCGACTTATTCAAGCATGTGTATTATATTTTACAGAGCTTGAGTCCAACAGTTGATATTGTGATATAACACTCACTGTGGTTTTTCCCTTTTTGGGTTTTCCAAGTTAAAATCTCGATGTTCTTGTGTTCTCTAATCTTACATTCTGTAAATTCTTTTATTTATTTCTACTATTGTTTGCATTGGAATAACTGGACGGTATCTGATCAAAAAATTTAAGAAGATACTGATTCACCCCCCCTCTCAGTATCTTGGATCTTTAACAATTGGTATTAGAGCTTGGTTCCTTCAGTTAAGCCTAACAGCTTGAGGGAGATATTGAAGATGGAAGAAATGAATGATAAAGGGGAGCTCCAGACCGCTCTTGAGGATCTTGATAAAGTTGAACGAGAAAATAGAGAATTGAAAGAGAATCTTGAAGATACGAATGTGTCTGAAAAATTAAGGAGCAATTGAAAAATTTCAAAGATAGGCATAAGGAAGTGGTTGATCAGTTGAAAAAGGCTAATGAAGATATTGTCGATTTGAAAGTGCAAGTGGAAGAGAAGAAAATAATAGAAGAATGTCTGAACAAATTGGTTCAAAGAAAATTTCAAGATTGCACTAAGCTTGAGCAAGAAATTATGAATCTGAAAGTGGATTTGGAGAAGGAAAAACTCTATGAAAATAACTTCAAATCTAGCTCGGATAGGCTTGATGAATTAATTGCAGAACAAAATTGAGTAAAGATAAAGGTGGTTTGGGAAATGATACCAGTGAAATTTCTAAGACTGTGAACAATCAGAAGATTTGGAATAAAGGGAAGCAGAAAGAAAATTCAAGGAATGCATCTAGAAGATCTCCGATGAGACAGCCTAATGCACAAAGGTACCCTTCTTTTAATGGAACTTATTTTCATGCAATAAATTTGGTCACAAGGTAACTGAATGTAGAAGTAGGATGAATCAATTCCCTGGTCCTTTTTCTGGTCAATGCTTTGCATGTAAAATATTTGGACATAGGGAAAGTGAAAGCAGAACTTCGATGATGAATCAGTTTAATGGAAGAGTGAACCAATCCTTTAATGGCTACTATTATACTTGCAACAAGTACGAACTGTTAGCTCTCAAAAACGTAGGTTGAATGCCTCAAGAGGCTGCCAATCTCTTGATACGCTTTAGGGTAATAGACAAGGCCAAGAGAACTCAACCTTCTACTCTTTAGGTGCTGCTAAACCCAAGCGGGTGTACCTTTTGAATTGAGCAGACTTATCTTTATGATTATCCTTCTGAAATGCTTTATCCACAATGGCAGATGCAAGTGAACAAATGAAATCAAACTTGATAGCAATCATCTGATCTAAAACCTAAAATGCTTAATTAACATATATAAAGAAACTGAATGAACTCAAATGATGAAATTGCAGAGACAAGTGCCTTATTGGGTATGCGGAGTCAAATGAAAAAGGAGTGGGCAACTTATTCTGGCAGAAAATCAAATTGTAGGCATATGATCTGTTCATAACTTGTATAACAATGCAGGATTATGACTACTAAGCTCTACTTTAATAATCCAGATGAATCTTCCTGATTACTGTGATCAACTAAAAGGATTTAATCTCTTCTTGAGAGAACCAGTCAATTAACCACACAGATATAGAAAATGTGCACTGATAAACTGAAAGTAAACTTGTTACATCAATTTAAACAAGCAGAAAGAATCAATCATGGAGACATCTTAGCAATACTTTTCAATAAACTCAACAGACAATTGACACCAGAAATAACCTGCCACACCAGCTGAATTTCATTGAAAACGCCATTTGAAAACATGCAACATAGTCTCTGTTGTGAGAAATTTATTTTACTGTATCCATCTAAAATCTATTGTATCTATCTGAGATCTGATCTCCTCTCAATTACAATCGGGATGCATATTTATACACTAGCATTAAGAATCATAACGTTTCAAATTCATGTCGGCCCACTGTGGAAATCGGGCCCAAATCATGTTGGCCATCAACAGTATTTAGAAATTCCATATGTCGGCCCACAGCGTTTGAATATTAATCGCCAATGGAACAGTCGCCAAGACAATGTAGCAGTATGCCGAAGGCAATTATAACGTTGATCGATGTCATCCCGTGTTCCTCCGTTCTTTATGTTATTTGCTTTCTCCGTGACCATCTATTCGCTATGCCGAAGTCAAGAAGTATCCCTTTGTCCCCTATATGTCATCGTAGCTTATCGCTCTCGAGGAGACCTCTTGCAGATTTCATTACCTTCCCTAAAAGCCCCTTTTACCTTTTGTATGTCGCTGTGACTTTTCACTGTCGGGGGGACATCTCGTAGATTACATTGTTATACTGAAAGACCGAGCACACCAAGATCACCAAGAGAACACAAAACTCTCACCGAAAGCCAATATAAAGAAATTCCTTCAAGCTCCATCAGCGAGACATACACATTTCCATGACCACACGCCCAAGACATTATGTTTGGCCGAAGCGAAGACTCAAACAAAGTGTTGGCGAGACTGAAGGTCACTCACCGAGACCTCATATCGATAGCCCCAACCTATACCGATAAGACTCCTCCCACCACCGGCAGTCGGCAAGACAAGCAGGACTCGCCAAGACATAATGTCGATACTGCCTAGCTCCACCGATGAATCCTCATATGCACAAGTTGGTGAGACCCGACCCATTCGGGGAGACCTCACATAGATGAAAATACTTATGCCGATATACCATTCCTCTGTCGTTGAAACAACATGAAAGTCATGCTAATAACTACCGGTGAGTAAACTCCAATCGTTGTGACACAGAAAATGTCTTGCCGATAGGCAACACAGACATTTTATCAGAAAAATAGATCAGGGAGACCCCGCTATTGTCACACCGATAAGCCTGCAGCAAACAAATGTTAGCAAAGATGCATGACATGATGGATTCAAAGGGGCTATATGGGCAGAATATGAGTGAAATATGCACACGGTAGGACCAATCTAGAAATTTATGAGTAAAATGAACATGTAAAACACTAGATTTTTACAGTTCCAACATGGACATAAAGCTAATCAGTGTTGAACAAGAGTTAGCAGAAGTCAATCCAATCAGAAAAATATTGTATGCTATAACTGCAACAAACTAGGACATGTTTCAAGAGTCTGCATAAGCAAAAAGAGTAAGGAGACCAATCCGATAGAAAAGAATGAATCTGTGAAGAATATTGACAAAGATGAGATGAAGAAAGAAATGAATAAGATCTGGAAAAAGAAAGAAGAACTAGAGACTACTGATGAGTCTATGCCCTCATCTGGTACAGATGATTTATTCGATAACTAGACCTAGCAAGGTCGTAGGGGGAGCTTTATTAGAAAATTGTAAGAACCCCTTGGATAAATGGTGTGTCAGAGGTTGGCACGAGGAAGAAAGGTGAAGATTGAGTTTTTCAAAGGTTATGGAAAAGGAACCAGTAGGAAAAATGAAGGAACGACTCTTTGTAGAGAAAATTAGGGTTTGTCTATGTAAAAGAAAAGAGTTTTTAGCAGCTTTTTGGAGTCTGTCGCAATAAATGTGAATTAGGGAAAATTGTTATTTTATAAATAAAATGATCAAGGTATTTTGCTCATTTGAGCATTTGGAGAAATTGAAGACCTTTTGGAACATTCCTGAAGAAAATTGGAGTTCGAGTTGTGGAAACCCTAGTTACGGTTCTATGTACAGAAAAAAGGTATTTATATCTTTCGTACAGTTGTGTTTAGTGTTTTTGAGCTATTTGAATTTGAAATTGGAATTATGGCTACTCCTGTGGTAGTTAAAGTATTAGAAAGGTTGAGACCCTCTTACAAAAAGTACTCTTCAAAATTTTTTGAAGATAATCCCATGGGTGCATTTTCGTCAATTCCACATGGCATAATGCCAACCGAGGATACTAGGATGATGATTCAGATGAAATTTGAAGAATACAATCATACAAAGCTAATTGACATATGGCGAGATGAGCTTACTAGCGATGACTTCAAGGTAAAACCTGAGTATTCGAATGTGGTTGCTAAAAGGTTGGATGTCTGGAACAATTTTCCTAATTTCAACTATGATGACAAATTTGTGAAGTCAATTATGAGCAGAATTCATGAAAAATTTATGTGGACTAACCGTCTGCACCTTATAATGAGAGAGGCGATTAGGGTTGTTACTGGGTTATGGGACAAAGGTACAGTGCCCGTGCTAAAAAATGTAAATAATGATGTTGTAGGACTTACAGGAGCCAAATATGATAAAAGGGCTTTAACAATGAAAACCATCACCAATCCAACAGTGAAGTATGCATCTCTCATGATAGGTCACAAGATATATTTCACTAACAGAGAGAACTTTGTTTCGGCTACTGTTATTTACACTAGGTTTGATATGGTCGAGAAAGGTGTTGATTATGACTTGTGTGAGTTGCTCTGGTTATAACTATTCGAGAATGTGAAGTCATTGAAGGAAAGAAAGTATGCATTTAAACTTGGTTCCCTGATTGTGTGTTTACTATTTTATTTCTTGAAAAGGCTCCCTGGAAAGAATGAAGAAGTATTCTAGAACCCATCTAGACCAATGGGACATCAAATTTTTGATCACATTCATAATCTTGGACATTTGAACGCTCAAGAGGATGCCCTGACAACATTCTTTGTTGTATTCAAAATAAATATGAATGAAAGGGATGGAATTCCAAGAAAAATTGTGGAGAAGTATAAGAATGACATCATATTTCATGTCTCCACTGATGAATGTATGATTGAGGCTGTAGAACCTCGAACTATCTGGGTCCAGCCTCTTGGATATGAGATAACAAAAGAAGAAGTTGAAGGTTATGTGCAAATATTGCTAAACGATCCAGAGGACCCCAATGAACCTAGAATTGGGACATATGCTAAAAAACCTATGGAAATTCATATGGAACAATAGAAGCCTAAGATTAGGAAGAAAGTGGAGAAAACCCTTAAAGATGTTGGTTTCACTGATGAGGAAATTTCTCTTGGAAGAGCTAGAGGAGCGCAACTGGAAGCAGAAACATCTGGTCCTAGGAGATCTGGAAGGAATGCTACTGCAAAATCCTCCATAGTCCCTGCAACGAAGAATGAAACCAGTACTGATGATAAGGGAAAAGGTCATGTTTCCTCCAGACCTACCACAAGATCTGGGAAAAGGAAAGACCCCTCTGATTTCCCCTGCAAAGAGAGGAAAGAAAGAAAAGACAACAAGAGAGAAAAATCTTAGTGTTACTGATGATTGGGATGAAGAAAAAGAACCTGAAGCAAAGTTGGTAAGGAGAAAAAGAGGAGGTTTACCCTCCGATAAAGGTGCATCTATAGAAGTTGTTGGTTTTAAAAGAGTACATATTGTGTAATCTTCTGAAGATGAAGAACATGATTTCGATGTACATGTGCACACCAAGCCTGAATCGAAGAAGGCTAAGGTAGCTTATGAGACCTCTGTGGATCATAAAGATGAACAAGATATTCTGGTAAGTTCTAGCCCCTGGTATAAACTTGAGCCAACTCTTAATGATATGTTGACATTTGAGAATATGCTCCAACCCACAACTGAATTCTATGATAAATTGGAGAAGATAAGAAAACGTTGCTTTTAGTTGTTATTGAATATGTTATTATCTTAGAGGTAAAATGGGATAACATAAGGAAAGATATTCCTAAAAGTATGTGGAATGATTTAATGAAAAGGAAATTTGAGGTCGTAGTGTTTGAAGAAAATATTAGAAATGCAGCATATAATAAGATTGGGTCTTCCCTGACCCCTAATGATCTAAAATCTCTAAAGAGGATATGTGCTGATATGCTATGGATAAAGAGAAAATTGAATATGTTGATGATAAGAAATAAGAAACTGACAAAGAAAGTAAGAAAGGAAACAGCAAAGGTAATCTGGGAGACAGCAAAACAGTATGGTATGCTCAAAACTGTTGATGATGCTGATGTTGCTAAAAATACTGAGGAAAATGTTTCTCTGGGTACAAGAAATGAAGACATTCCTAATAATTTTGATGTTGAAATTAATATTTGTAATGAATTTATTGAGCATAATGAAGAAGAAAATGAACTTGAGGTGCATAATGATGCTCCACCAGAGCATACTGAAGGTGAAGAAGGCAGCGATAGGCAAGTAAATGTTGAAGAGGAAGGACAGGGCAATGAAGAAGCGGGTCAAGATAACCCTTAGGAAGAATAGAACAAAGATGAAAAAGATGGAAATGAGGAAGAGGAAAATAATGATAAAGATAATGATGAAGATAAAGATAAAGATGAGGATGAAGGTGAAAAGGGTGAAAAGGATGAAAAGAAAGAGGAAGAAGAAGAAGAGGCAATGGAGGAAGATAAAGAAAAGGAAAAGAGAGAGGAAGAAAATAAGGTCATGGAACCCTCTGGGAAAAATGAAGAAAAATAGATTGTAAAATCACTAAAGTATCTCGGTGATTCATCCTCTAGTGGTGATGTCTAAAAGGTTTGTTGTCTAATAAAATTAGATTTCAACTGATTATTCCCCAGGAACTTTTGAAACTCCCTATGATTGAGGGATATGTTGATGTGGAAAAGATGTCTTCAGTACATAAAGTTGTGTTTGGTGAGGCAATGTAAGCATCCAGAAGAAAGGAAATTCTTGAAAAGCATCAAAAGGGAATGGAACTGATAGAAGATGCTCTGAAAACTTTATAGGAAGCTATACTCAGTGCATCTATTGATACATCCCTTGCCCCTAATGAAGATCTGAGATTATTGTTAGACTCCTTTAAGGAGTATTCCTCTGGGCTTAACGAAAATACAAGATAGGAGTTAGAAGAAAATTTGGCAGAGAAAAGACGGTTGGCTTTAAATGACAAATGTGCTCTTGCACATTCTTGTGTCGAAAAATGTTTGGAAGTGGTGAAATTTTGTGAGTCAGAGGAAGATGTTATTCTCTCTTATTGCTTGAAGTGGTCGAATTCCACTCAGAATATCAAGATTGTCATGGACTCAATTGAGTCTCATATGTCTATTGTTTCTGGTACTTACAGTGTATCTAAAGATAAAGATAGATCAATTTGGAAGGCCATCACTGCACATAGAGAAAAATTGTTTTCCTTACAGAAACAGAAGGAAGAAATTATCAAAAAATTCAGTCAATTAAATGACATTGTAAGAATGGAATTCACTCCAGTTGGAGAGGCTTTGGCTTGCTCTAGAAGGCTTGAGAAGATAAACCTGGTTCCTAATACTCTAGATGGTGTTGAAGAAACCTTGATAGAGCTGGAATCTTTAAACAAGATGTTTTCTGCAACAAAGGATGGCTAGGAAAAACAAAAAATAGTCTGGGAAGGTATTATGAAGGAGCTTCAAGGCTCATCATCTTCTAGTTGATATATTTCTTTGTTTTCTTTGCTTTATTATTTTTTGTTGGCACACCCTTTTTGCTTGATGTCAGAGGGAGAGTGAAGTGGTGAAATGTTGGTGTTAGGGGGAGAAATTTTGTAAATAGAGAATTTTGTATATATATATATATATATATATATATATATATATATATATATATATATTTGGGTTTTGGCACATGTTGTCATCAATGAAAAAGGCAGAGATTGTTGGAAAAATGGAGAATCTGAACATCTCATTTTGTTACTTTTTGTTGTCATTGATGTCACCATGATATATGAGTTGCAACTGTTAGATCAAGACTGAAGTTACTCCAGTATTCTAGTCTGGTATCTGAACCGGTATTTTAATCCGAATTTGTTTTCCAGTGATCACTGGTGCTTGCGGTTTTGGGAAGTGGTTTACAGGTGTTGGAAGCATGTTCATACAAGATCTCACGTATCCATTTGTTCGTATGGTGTCACGATGGTGTTTTGCAATTATGTTTTTCGGTCCATCTCTGGCTGACATGATGAATGTATTATGTAAATTAACTTTTGTTATGCAGACATATGTGCGACCTATTTTAGGTCTATGTCGACTTGTTGAAGTGTGTGTATTATCTTTTCCATAGCTTGAGGCCGAAGGTTGATATCTTGTAAATAAGATGTGCATCTAATTAGGTCAAACTAATTGATGCTTGCGAAGAGATTGGGTATATATAACAGAAAATTTTTGGAGAAGGTGTGTGTGATGATGCAAAGTAGTGCGAACATAATGAAGTGTGTCAAGTTCGTCTATTGAGATTTATCTAGAACAGAATCTGTACTCATTAGGTGTACTCTGTCAGTTCATTTTATGGTTGAATGCCATTCAATTGTTGTAATTTTGTAGGTAGTGAGCCTTTGTTTCTGGATAGTGAGTCCTAGCAGTGAGCCACCCATTTTTGTAATATCTTATAACTAGTTATACTATATTGTGAGCTAACACTCACCGTGGTTTTTCCCTTTTTTGGTTTTCCACGTAAAAATCTTGGTGTTCTTGTGTTCTCTGATCTTACGTTCTGTTAATGATTTTATTTATTTATGCTATTGTTTGCATTAGAATAATTGGATGGTATCTGATCAGAAAATTTAAGAAGATATCGATTGACCCCCCCTCTCAGTATCTTGGATCTTTAACAAAAATGATTTGGGTTTTCTAACACTATGGAGGTCCACCCTTAACGTGTTCACATTTTTTCCCTTATTTTCATCAGGAATTCATTACAGATGTGGCCTTCTTTACTGCAATATGAACACCATATATTGGGTCTTTGCAAACCAATCGCTTGTTTCATAAGTTCTTTCCTTAGTCGTAACTAATCCATTTCTAGCTACAATCTTTCCATTTTCTGATTTTCCTTCTCCTTTTTTGTTCTCCTCCAAGAGTGTCCTATCTAGAATGCCATGCTACTAGCTCTGAGTATGAACTAAAATTTCTACCATTCAATGCCATTCTAAGTTCTAGAGTTATGGTTGAAAGGAACCATTCCCTTTTCTACTTTTTGTTTAATGGTAAATCAAGTCACCCAACCACTTCTTTAAATCTTTTATCAAATTCTAAAATAGACTCAAATTGTCCCTCTAGGAAAATTCTCTTATCTTGCTTACTCCATTCATTGGGGGTTCTGAACTGTCAATTTTTTTCAGGAAAGATCTCTTTACTTCATCCTAGGATTTATTGTTCTGGGAGTATGACTTTCGGTACCATTTTAGTGGTTCTTCTCTCAAAGAGCTAATGAATTTGAATAGCTTTATACTATCCCTTTGTTCGTTTCAGCTCTGTCATATGGTTTCTAACAAGAAAATGTGCTCTACGACATTACTAGTATCCCTCTCAAAGATAGGTATTTTCTTTATTGTGGCCATGTCTTCTTCTAATGAACTTCCTTCTTGACTTGCATTACTACTTTATAGACTGATAAATATGGAACTAGTTTCAGTGTCGCTCTCTGCTCTTCTAGAATGGTCTTGTTCCTCCATTGTACTCCTCTCAATGGATTGGTTGTTCCCTTCTACAATATCCCAATTTACTATATATTTTTTCCACAATTTTGGTTTCTTACCTTCCCTCCTTTCTTTGGTTGTTCCTATATATGTTATATTTGGCTCAAGGGGTGACTACTGGTTTGAGGGTGATGTTTTTTCTTCATACATTTCCATTTGTGACTCTGTCTTTTCATTAGTGATTAAAATTATCTTGTGTTTAGTTAACAAATCCTTAAGATTAGGTTCCACCGCTTTTCCTTTTTGTTCCTTTATGGTATCCTTGGCTTCTAATTCTCTTCCTTTTCTCCATATTTTCTTCATTTTCACCCACCTCGGCATGCTCAACAACACCCTTCTTCGCACGCTCCATCTGTGTCTTTAATATTTCTTCTTCAAATCTTCCCATTTTTTCTTTCTCTTTTCTTTATGTCTCCCTCTTGAGGTACCTTTCTTCTCTTTCTTGGGTTTGTTTTATTTTCTTCTCCCTCGCACTCATCTCCATTCCTACTTTAATAATATTAGTTATCTCTTTTTCCCTTTCTGTTTTCCCTTTTCCAATATGTCTTCTTAGCCCGATTTTCTCTTTTCCTCATATCATTTGTTTGGAAGGTTTCTTATGAACAGTCATATCTTTTCAAGGATCTCTAGGATCCTCCCCCCTTTCCATTCATCATCCCCTAATGGCCTACCCCCTCTCATAAAGGTGGACCTTAGGGTTACACAAGTTTTAATTGTTTTCCAACTTCCTACTTCTTTTATGCCTCCATTTTCTTTATTGTTCTCTCTAAGGTCCCAGCAACAGAACCAATGTTGGCAAGAGAAATAGGGTAGTATAGTCCAGAAGGATTTATAACTTGGTATTTCCTAAGTAGTCATTTTATACCCTAAAGGATATAGTAAGAGAAATAAGCATGCAGTAGGAATTCAAAATGGGTTCATTATAGATAATAACATACATAACAAAAGAAATTTATTTTGACATCCATAACGCACATGTTTCCTTATAACTCCATTTGGTATATATACATATCTATATATTATAATAGGTACACAATGGGAAAGTCTAGTCTCTGCTTCAGTATTATGGTGTTCCTCTATTTCTTATCTATTACATATAACATATATACATTCATTCCTCTTCAAGGGATGTGTCTCTTTCTTTGTGATTGTTGCCTCTACTAATACCATGGTGCTCTACGAGTCTGTTATCGGGTATGTTTTGTTCTACCCTTTGACCTTCTAACACCCCAACAACTAAGGAAAAGAAAAAAAGACTTATGTGACAAGGAAAAATGCTTGATATGAGAATATCCACATGGAGGTATGTTTCCTACACATTCACATAAAGGTTTGATTCCTACAAGGTTCACATGTGCATTGACCTTTTGTAAATAGTTAGAATGAAAGAAGTGTTTTCTTTATAACACCATGAATGCACAACCACTCCTACAACCACCTAGTTCTCAATCCAAGAAAACTCCATAAATTTATTTAATCCATTTTGGAAAGGATCTAAGAGAAATAACAGTTTCCATGCTTCATTTAAGATTTGCAAGCCCTCTTTTATCAAAGCAACACCTCATGGATGCAATTTTGATGGATTTTATGAGTGTTTTAACTCAAGCTCACACTCAAACCCATGATTCATTAATTTGCAGATATGGTGGACATCAAAAGAATGTTTTGTACATGCCTCTAGGTGGTTGAATCAATTTACAGAGGACACCTATAGTCTTAGGGTTTATTGAGCTCAATATTAGGGTTTCATGATGTGCCTCTGATTTTTTATTGCTTGCACACCTTATTGTGGGCATATCAACCTTGATCACTATTTTGAAAAAGAAGATCGAGAGGATATAAAAATATAACAATCTAAAAGAGAGAGAGAGAGAGAGAGAGAGAGAGAGAGGAAGTTGCATAACCAACTACAAAAAAGATAGTCATGAGAAGCCTTAGGGTTTCAAATTCTAGTTCTGGGTGTTGTGATTTTTGTATTGTAATGACCTGAGTTCATCCTAAATTTGTAATAACATCATGTAAACGTTGAAGACCAAATGATTAAAGACTAAATCAACCTTAGTTGAGTTTTTCCTTTTGTATGGTATACATTTATGAATATATGTTTAGTTTTTCAATCCTTGCAAAGCCTTTGTAAGGTATCTTTTCAAAATAGTAAATAAAATGTATGGGCATGTTCATGGATAACTAAGTAGAATCAATAATTTGTAACTATCAATTTATTTTCTAAATGTATATGTAGAGCCTAGCTTGCCTATGCATTCTAAAAGGAATAATATTTTGTGGTGTCTTGATTAAGGCATTACCTTGGTTTCAGTTGTTACAAGTTTGATTTAATTCAAATACTCTATTTCCCAATGGATAAAGGCACTAATATGTGATTGTCTTTCTCTGTTCATCATCCTCAACATACTCAAAATACATCAATTTACACATCTTTTCAATTCTATTTGTGTATTTGTTCCAACTGCCATGTCTAAATGTATATGAAAACATGAGTTATCATAAAATACATTCTCAAATGAGGTAGATCGTTTGTTTAATAAGGTGTTAAGCCTTGCATGTGCAAACTAGTGCATGGATATATTGTGACAACGATATTGGACTATATTGTGCAATGGGTATAGTTTATTGTAAGGAAGTGCTCAATGATAATTTCATTAACCAATCCAACACCTCAGGGAAACCCCCCTTGGTCTTACAAAGCCAGAAGCAAGGGAGGTCTTACCCACCTCAATAATTGATCCTAAGTTGTGCAACTTGAATATAGGTTTATGGTGATGTTTCCAATTTTGACACCCCTAGCACTTGGGAGCTTATCAAACCTTAAGGATTTTTTTGATCTACAAGTTAGATCACCAACATAATGAGTAGTAGTATAGATAAAAAAATTTAGTGAGTTTTTATATTACAAGAAAAACAATGGGAAGTAGTGTCTTAGATCAATTTACTTTCCCACCATCAGAACTTAGAAATAGAACCACCACCTTGAAACCCCCCCAAATCCTTATTGTAGACAACTTTAGACACCTCAGATGAATAAAATTAAATGATAGGAAAATTAGACATCTTCAACAACCCTAACAATTATATTACACAAAATATAGTTGGGTATAAAGCATTTATCAATGGAATTATTTTGGCTCAAAAAGGAAGTGAAGATATTACTAATTCCTTAAAGATTTTAAGTTAGTAGTGTAAGTAGGGTTAAAATATTAAAGGTTAGGCAATAAAGCATGTAAATAAAACCCTAATAAACAATGAAGCACAACTAAGCATAAAGATATAAACATAAAAATATATTACCAAATCTTCATGCCACCATTGATTCACTTTCATTGCACTTCTCCATTTTGCTTGAATATGATATAATTGCCCTTAGATTTTGAGAATGCAAATAGGCCTATGACAATGACTAGAAAAATATTGAAGATTCTTAATGACTATGGATGCACTTGACTTGGTGACTTGATAGCAAGATAACAAGATAGCATAAGCTCATGTAGACTCTAGATAGCTTATGGATGGATGAAAAATGACAATGACAAGGTCATTTATAGGGAAGTCAATTTTGAATGAAGGGATAAGATTGAAAGACAATTATCAATGGCCAAGAATGAAAGATCAAGTATGGACTAGGGTTAGGGAAAAATTATAAGGATTGATGGTTGTTGATGGGTGTTTTGCACACTTTCTCAACACAGGAAGTACACATATGCACTACCTCTCTTGAAAGGAAATCTCCAACAGCAAGTTGCTAAAAATATCCCCAAGGTCTCTCCGGTGTCAAGTCATGACTTGCATGGAACTCCTTAGTTGATGTTTGATGTGATTTTGTTGGTAATCACAGGGAAAACTTACATAGCTAGATGCGGAGTGGATCTTAAAATATGAAGTTTCTGAGATTGGATTCAAGGTGCATTTTGTTGTAGGTTTGGACAGCAGTCAAACTTCAATATTTTCTTCAATTTTTGGCTTTACAATGTGCAATGAACCTTAGCATAGGTTGTTTCTAAAAAAAAGGGAAAAAGAGCAGGGAAGAGGAAAGGTTCCTGGATCTGCAACTAACTGTGAACAGTGATCATGGAGGTTCTGCTATGGACGGCTTCCTTGAAACAGGATTCCACTTAACCAAGAAACCTACATTATCATGAAATCTATGCTATCTTCAAAGGTCTGCAGATGTTTTACCATTCATCCACCATTTTCATGCATGAATAAAGATAAAAGTTTGAAATCAGCTTCAAATTTCATTCCAGACTAACTTTACAAGACTATTTGCCAGCAACAAACAGCAAAAAGCATGGACTAGAAGGCATCAACACAGCAGAAATTTCTATAATCACGGGATAGCATCTAACAAATTCTATCTAAGTAATTCAAAGCTAACAAGAACATAAATGCAAATCTAAATAAAGCATCTAACAATGGAGATTGAATCATGAAACATGTGAAGAACTCAGAAAATGCACCAAGTCAATGTATTTTCATTATAAATTTTTGCAGCATGTCTTTACGACAACTCAACTCTCTCTGAAAATGAGAGGAGACCCCCTATTTATAGTGCCCAAAAATTAGAACTAATGGCCAAGATTTAATCCCATTGTGTGGCCAAGATTCACTACAAACTAGGGTTCTACCTACCCCCCAATATATTACAATTTAAAATACATTTTTTTACATATCCTTATTTCGTCTTCTAGTGACAGCACTGTAGCATTTTGTCTTTTGTTGATTTCTCTTTTTGTTGTAGCTATTCCTTCAGAAGCTCTTCACTAACAATAGGGTTGCCTTCCTGCTTCTTCAAAGTTGCATACTCCATGAATTTCAAGATCACCGGTTGGAGCTTGTCGACCTCCATGATCTCGGACCGCAACACTTGATAACTCCATTCCTTGGAGTTGTCTTCAAGCCTCTTCCAATCTTCATCATACTTGGTGGTGTGGTCCCTGAATAGTTCGGACTGGGTGAAGGCATGGGCGGAAAAACTCATGAAATATGTGGTTATCTTTGTTGCCATCCTGTCCTCCATCTTTTTCTAGAAATGGGGCTTTATTCTTTCTAGATCAATTTGCATCACGAGCTTGTCATATCCCATCATCAACCTTAGATATCGGGCATAATCCACCCTAATTTCCTTGACCCATTCAATATCTGGATCCACTTTATCAATCACCTGCTCCAACCTTTCTTTCTGGTTATCAAAGTCTCGCTTCCACACATCCACTAGCCAATGGTCGTCCCTTTTGAACGCGAGCTCGTTTTCCCATGTCGTGCTTGGCAATCGGAGGATAGCCTCAATATTTCGATAGGTGGACTCATAACTTGCTGGGAAGTTAGAGTAGAGACTCTTTGTGCCTTCCAAAGATTGTTGTAAATCCAGGAACTTGTTGGTTGTTCGAACAGCCTGACTGATACCCATGTTCCCAATGTATAGAACCTGTCGGAACCAGCTCTCTGCAGTTTCATCCAAGTTCTTTCTTTTTTTCAACTTGTCAATTTGTTCCTTAGACATTAGTTGGGGTGGAGTCGGGGATGTGGTAGGCATGTCTTCAGCTGAAGACCATTGTTGGATGTAAGTATTCAAGTCAGCTACCTGTGATTTAAGCTCTTCTTTTGAGACTTTATCATGTTGTATCAGGTGCACCATCGTAGATACTGACTCCTCGAGGTGTTCCACCTTTTGCTCTCTAGTAGTAGTTCCCAAGTTAATGGTGGAGATATTATAGCTTACTCCCTCCTAACCTACCACCGATGTTGCCAATTGCACAGTTCAAGACCCAGAAGCATCCATCATCACCTTTGATCTGATTTTGGGCTTCTTCTCCTTTTTGGTTGTGATCTGTGCTCGGGCCAGGATAGCCTCTAGTCTTGCTCTTGGATCCTTTGGGGCAAGAGTCTTCTTTTCAAGTTGCTTCTCCAGCCATTCGGGCATAGTAGATTTTTCTTTTGGCGGTTCTTGATCACCCTCACCTTCCCTTGTTTGGATCTCTGTTTGTTCACCTATGGGAGCCCTTTCTTTCATTTTTGTGTTATCTCCTTCTTCCTCGTCAGAGTCTTGGATGAACGTGAGGAATTTGATGGGAGGCTTAGTAGGCAATTGCTCCCGGGGACTTTCTTTTATCTCAATTCCTTTCCCTTTCCTTTCTTCAACTTGTGTGTCCTTGTGTACATGCTCCTTTGGTTTGTCCTCTTCCAAATTTTCTTCTTCTCTATGAGGAGATGACACATCCTCCTACTGTTTCCCTGTAGGAAGCTTCACATTTTCTGCTGCCCTATCACCTTCTCACCCTTCCTCTTTATCATCTCTTAATTTTTGAGCCATTTTCTCCTCGAAATCATCATCAAAGGTTTGTACAATAGTTCTACCACTTGTACCCTCCTCTTCATCTCCACTTTCGGAAGACCCTATTCCTTCTTCTTCACGGACCACCCTGTCAATTTTCTAGTGTTCATACTCTGGGTGTTCATGGTAATCATCGGCTTGCTCCTCCATTTCCTTCGAGGCTTCTTTCTCCCGCTTCTCCCATTCTTTTGAGATTAGCATCATGGCCTCCATTGTTGGTGGTCCTGTTGGGGGTTGTGAGGGTGTAGCACTGGCGAGGACCTGCACTACGGCAGCTTGGATAGTGGGGTCCAAAAGGATTTGAGAAATCTCATAGGGGACGTTCTGCATATGCCTCGAGAAAGCTTCTGGAAAAGTAAGTGTGTGCATTGGTATTGTTGTTGTTGCCAATGGAAGCAATGTAGAAGGTGACATGGCAGTGGAGGAAAGCGAAGAAGTTGCAGTAGAGGAGGAGTCAACCATTATTATGGGCCTAGCCATAGGAGAGGAGGCGAGATGGATTGAGATGTCCATCGTAGGCGGGGATGTGGCGACCATAGCTAGGGAAATAGATGGAAGGGGAGCGGAGATAGGGAGAGTTGGAGGAGGTTCTGGCTGACCAGTTTTTTTGGCCTCACCCTCTTGAAGGGGATCTTCTTGAATTGGTGGTTGCTCTGCGATGCTTCCCATCCATTTGGGCCTCTTAGAGGGTGAGCCTCCTCAATCTTTTCGTGAATAAACCTTGGGATCTGGCGACTGCTCTACCTCAGTCCCTTTCCTCTTCTTTAACCTTGTGAGTGGAGGAGATTTGGATGTTCCTCTTATTGAAGTGGTAGCAGCAACATCCTTCGTAGCACTAGGCTCACTCTTGATCCCTTCATATGTTAAAATAACCCCTTGTTGCTTTAATCGAGCTACTTTCCCATCAATCCACTCTTTGGTATGGGCCTGAATTGGCTTAGTGATAATATCGAGGTCATTGACCTCTTGTTCATCCCAATCTATCATTGGTAGTGACAGGTTAGCGACTGTGTTGTATATGGGGTCCATTACGGTGCTTTCATCTTCTTCGACTTGATTTGGTATGGGGAATAGTTGCACCTTCTTACAAAGTATGCAATCATCTGCATGTAATTCCTTACACGCACCTCCTTGTCGTCTTGAAAATCTGCCCAGAAATCTTCAACATGATGCAAATTAGCAAACCCTGGTCCTAATGCCTTTCTTATATGCCCATATGGGTCCATCCATGGGTGAGCAGTGTGTAGGTGGAAGTGATACTCTACCAATTCCTTCTCATAATTCATAGCACACTGGGAAGTTTGCAATTTGTACATCCCCTGGCCGAAAGCTAAGGGATAAGGGATCCCTACCAAGTGTTTGCTACCGAGGACTGAATGTATATGTTGTAGCTGTCAGGAAAGCTCTAACAGTATAATCCGGTCATTGGGGTACCGGGGTAACTTATTTGGCCTTTCTGTGAAACCCTGGGCACAAATATATGTAAACTTGTGGTATTGTATGAATAGGAAGGAATATTGTTTTAGGAATGTCTGAGCACTGTGAGAAACCCTTCTCTCAAAATCCCATCCAAGCAACCTAATGATGTGGACGATGAAGGCGTCATTCACTCTGCAGTACTCCTTGAAATTTATGAACTGGAGCTAGGGATATTTGTCATAAACCTTCAACCTTCAGCCCAGCTCCTCATCAGGTGCCACAAACAATCCATTATATTTCCTTAGCCAGTGAGTACACCAGATAGGAGGTCATGTAGAACTTAGAGCTTTTCTTCGCATTCATAAATTGCTCATGGAAGCAATCGCTTATGATGCCTCCCCCGTAGAATGAGGCTTTTTTGGTGACATCTTCATCCCCACGGAGGATCTGTTCAACGAAATACACCATCCACTTTTGGAAAAATGCAGCAGTAGGGAGGCCCATCACCCTACTCAACATGGTTACCAAGTCATGATAGTCTTCATAGAAATCACTGCGAAAGAGTTTTTGAGGAAATTTTGCAACGCTGCCCCTTTTCCCCTTAAGCCAGTACTAGTTTATTAGCTTTTTGCATCCCATAGGGTCCTCATCCCATGTTTCCTTACCTTCCTCCATGGTGGGAATCTCCATCTCCTCAAAGGTGGGAATGTGGAAAGTTTTAGTAATGGCCTCAGCTGACATGTCAGCAAGGATGTTCTCATCCCTATCAATGATGGTTCTTGTCTGTGGCTGGTAGGTTTGTCAGCAAGCCATGACCAATTCAGGGGCTATGAGAGACAGGGGGAAGCCTACAGCTTTTGCAATCCCACTTTGTCTAATTAATCTGGCATTATCAATTTTTGGGTGGATTCTAACCCTTTGCTTAAATTCATCAACATCGACGTGGTCAATATTGGTGTCTGCGATCTCTTTCCAATCGGTGACAATTTTTGAATGTAGAGGTTCACCCTGGAACTAGTACTTCATTTGGTCTTTGTCCTCTCTTCCACAAGGATTCTTTCCCACTTTCTTTCCTTTTTCCTTCTCTGTAGCTGCCCCTGAGGGTCCTGCACCTGATTCCATATATCTTGCAAACATAGACGTAATGAGTACAACGAATTACGACAGCATCAACATTAGTTGAAATCTCGTGGACGAAATCCAATTAGACATCATATGATTAATGAAGTTAAATCTTTACTTTTAGATGTCGTTAGTCACTTTCTGAAGGGATTTTGGACAATCTGGGCCCAAGGGGTCGAACTTCCCTAGCAGGAATGTTATTTTGAAGGGAAAACGAGGTAGGGCAATCTAGGAAATTTCTCTCGTCTTCATGCTTTGAAGGTTTGAAAGGCTCGTATCGGAGAGGGTTGAATTTGAGCACGTGGGTCGAGGTTGGTTTTCAAATTTGAGGTTATCTAGATCACTTTTGGAGCTCCCAGACGTTCAGGGCCGAAAAGTTGTCAGGACTTTGTTGTTTCAAACGGCCAGGAAGAAACGGAGTTCCGGGGTCGGAACTCCAGGGTTCAGGACCCGGAAGGTCAAAAGACAGCCTATGGTTTACTTTGGACTTCAAGGTGGTTGGGCCCGAAAGGGCAGGAAGCCGTCAAGGTTTTGTTGTTTGGAACAGAAATATTGGCACGAAAACCCGATCAGAGCTGCCCGACGGACCAGACCCGGCATAACATTTGGCCGCTAGGTTTTCTTTATAAATTTTCCCAACAAATGAGGGGTCGAAACCTGGGAGGCATCGAGATGTCACCACACAGCCATTTCAAACGACGAACACTCCACGGCAGCCCATGGACGAAATCCCGTGGACCAAGACCCAACGACACGATGGTAGTGTTGACTTAAGTTTGAATTTTCAGACGGTGAAAGGAAATACAAACCTCAGAGGGCGGAAAGGCGCATTCTCTTCACCGTTTGGGAATGGCGAGGGCGATGCAGAGTTCTAGGGATAGAAGTCCGTTGGACCGGACCTGGAGCAGACAAAAGCAATCTAAAATGTTGCAATTTTGAACGAGCGAAATTTGAGGAACTGGGGCCCAGGGTTCGGGAAGGCGGGAGCCTTCCGCCGTTTGGAATGGAAAACACCCCAAGGGAGACTGAGCGAGGTGGGCCCGTGAGGCTAAGATGGAGGCTGGATTTCGAGGGTAAGTTCATTAAGTTTGACAGCGATCAGCCGACGAATGTCCGGGCTGGTGGGCCCGCGAGGGTATCTTGTTGTTTTAAAAGTTTTTTCGTGTTCTAAGATCTAAACGGCGGTAGGAGGACACGAGCTCAAAGGGCGCGAATTCCCTATGTGAAGAACGACAGCGGCGAGGTTTAGTTCCGATTTGATATTAGGAGACAATTTGGAGGGTTTTTTGGAATTTGAAGACATGGGTTTTGTGGGTTTTGTCATGTTTTATCAATTAAATGCATTTTTAGCCCATGTTTATTCATTATTTTAAGTGCAAAATCATAAAAAACCCCTCGGTGGAATGGACGGAAAACCTACCTCAAAATTTTGATGGGAGAAGATGTGAAATCCACTAAGGATGGTTAATGATGATCACGGACGCGAGGGCAGCGGGCGACAGGTGCACTAATCTCCTCTGGCAAGCACTCTGAACTCTTCTAGCAAACCTGACAAATGAAAATGACAGGTCGGGCCCTATATTTATACCCAAAGATGCATTTAATTATCTCATTTAATGCCCGTACGACCGGCCAGTGGGTTGGTGGAGTTCAAATTCACAGATGGCGGTGAGAGGTCGAAATGGATAAGAGGAAATGGATAGAAGAAATGTTAGCATGGAAGATATGGAAGTTAGTATAGAAGAATTTCAATATTTTTCCAAACATAATAGGCATTGCATTAATCATCATTGGGTGTTAAAATGAATCAAATGGAAAAAAAACACCATGGTATGACATAGACCAAGGTGTGCAAGGTCATCCACTTGCAAAACAAATAGTTGTAGACAAGGAATGTCTTAGCTCATACTAAAGGCAAAGTTGCCCCAGTCTTTTTGCCAAGACAATCCACAAACAGCAATCAAAGAAAAGAGTCAAGAGACATCATTGCTCCTATAAATCCTTCATGGGACATCCTCAAGGAAGATATTAACCTGACTCAAAGAAAAATCAAGAAAAAGATAAGACAAAACAAACCACAAGGTCAACATTCATCCAGATTGTTTACCAAAATTTGATTGTTTGATGGTTAATTGACTAGGTGATTAACGGGTTGATTGTTTGACAAGCCTGGTTTCAGGAAAGACACATGTCGTATAAGACGTCAAGTCTAGTTTCAACCATGTGACCACCTATATAAGGAAAATGATGAAATTTGACTAAATGACAATGTATGGTTTTAGGAATGACACATCTTGTATAAGACATAAGTTGACTGGTTGACGGTATGACTATTTGACTATTTTGGAAATTTGTTTGATTTGACTAAGTGACTTTGTTGACTTGTTTGTCTTGTTGATGTGTGACTTGTCTGATGCTTGGACGACTATGTGTCTATATTGACAATGTCTAATTTATTGTGACTGACACGAAAAACCCTAAAGGACCGACCTAGGTGGCCTCGGGGGCTCATCGACAGATGGCCTTGCCTATGTAACAATGCGCGGAGACCTCATAGTTTGACTGGACTTGGACTGACATGACTTGATACCAACTCTGTTTTTGGGATTTTTGCAATTTATTTGGATGTTTTTTTTTGTTTTTGACATTTTTTTTTTTTGGATTTTGAAGGTTTTTATGATTTTTTTTGTCTTTTGGCAATATTTAATTTTTTGTCTTTTTTGTCGTTTTATGATTTTTTTGTCTTTTTGAGTGAAAGCAGCCTCTAATAGATCTAACAACATAGGTCAAGTATTTTCCCCCAGTTGGGTATAAGACCAATTTATTAGGGGTGGAATAGAATGGTATAGGCGTTATGGAAGGTGAAAGGACACATGATGTCAATCGTTCCAGGTTATGGAAAGTGTTAAAGGATGCAAGACAATTGAGAGGGGGGATGAATCAGTTGTCACAAAATTCAATTTTAAAGCTTCAACATATATCTATTCCACAATCACACTATTTTGTTATTAAACATAAGCAAGAGATACAAAACAGAAAGCAAGATAACACACTCAACACTAGATTTTACGTGGAAAACCCAATGAAGGAAAAACCACTGTGAGGATTAACTCACAATATAAAATTGTTCTAGAAATAAAAAATATAAGGCTCACTACCAAGGGCTCATTGTCCAGATACAAAATCTCACTGCTTACAGGGAGGCTCACTACCTAAAAAAATATTTACAGAACAAAAGAAGGCTTCACAGCCAAAATGAATTGGGAATAATGGACCTAACAAGTGCTGATATAGTTCCAATGATGCTCAATAGACTCAACACACTTCATTATATTTTTTCACTTTCGCGCACACTATCACATTTCAATTGCCTACATCCGCACACTTTCTTCACATTAATCTTCAACCCTGTCCAATATATATACTTGACTCAACCACAGGCATCAATTAGGTCAGCCTAATTAGATGCACATCATATTTACCAAAAATACTAATAGTCGGCTTCAAGCGATCACAAAATCTTCCCAACACGCTACATCAAGTCAGCATAGACCTAGGATAGGTCGCACATATATCCACGTAGAAAAATTAATTCACCATTTTATAATTACCCCAAAAAGTCAGCCAGGAATAGACTTCAAGCAAAAATCAATAAACATTTTGTTGGTTGCCACAGTGTTGTACGAGCACCAGAGCACGTAATATTCTAAATATGCCTTCAACAATCATAAGCAATTTCCCAAAATTGTGAGCAATAAATGTTGATAGAGGAGGAGTGTGGACTAGAATATAGGAGGGAGTAGCACGAATACCGAACCAAAATATCGGATCAAACACAGCCTTAAACATGTAATCACAACATGGTGACATTAATGACAACACAAAAACTGTAGAGATAGTCAATCTTCTTTGTTTTTCCAACAATCTCTCCCTTTGTCATTGATCACAACATGGAACAAAAATTCTCCTTCAAACTCTTCCAACAATTTAAATTTCTCCCCACTATAAAAAACTCTCCAATTCCAATCTCTCCCCCTAACTTCAATCTCTCCCCCTTTGACATCAATGGCAAAGCGTGGCCAAAAAGGATGTACAAAAATTCGAACATGGTGACATCAAAAGTCATAAAGATTCCAAAATCCTTTCAGATGACCAAAAAATTCTTCTCCCCTTTTTCTTCTTCTAATTAGAAATAGAACATTCAGGATTCAAGTAAAAATAACGCTCTTCACCTGAAAAAATTTTTTGTATCTTTCCTCAAGAACTGGACGCAACTTTTTCCAGTTAAAAGTACCGGACTCCATCTGAGTGCAAATGCTTTCCAATATGCCCAACAGAGTAAAAGACGATGAATAATATGAACTTTTTCCTTCAACATATTTTGCATCAGTAAGAATTCTGGAAAGATGGTCTAACTGGACCTTAGCAATCTCCTTAAGAAGCCAAAAAGTCTTAACTACATCATCTCTCTATCTTTGCACAACAACCAGCTCAGCTTGTAGTTCACCAACTCTCAATCTTTGCTTTCCTTATTTATCTTCAAATATGTCAAAACTCTTTCCAATATTGTTTACTTCTGACTCAATTGCTTCAATTTTACTTCTAAAATTGTCTACCACAGTGGGCCACCAGAGACAATACTTGTAAGTGTCAGATATTTCTTTAATGCACTTCTTTGTTTCCACGATCAGTTCAAACAATCTCCCTTTAGCTTTATTACACCTCTTTTCAACCAAAGCTTCAAATTTACATCCTTCCAGACCTTCAAGTAACATTCTTTCTTCAACAATCTCAACAAGATTTTCCAGCAAGAAACAGTTGATATACCAATACCTTTTTGAAGTTGATTCTACCAAAGAATCATCAATCTTCAATCTATCAATAGGAGAGGTTGCAATCCATAATTCACCAATCTTCTTCATCTTTCCCTTAACTAACATAGACTGGATGTCATCAAAGGATACATTCTCATTTTCAACTAAAATTTCAATGATATCTTCAGTTATAACTTTCTTCTTTTTTTATTCTAGAGGGGATTCACTAATGACAATCTCCAATTTTCTTTTACCAAAGGACAGGCCCACTTCAAACTGACTCGAAGAAAATATACCGGAGCAAAGATTTGATTTCAAAGATGTGAAATAATATTTACACATACTTGCATTGTCTGACAATGCCTCTAGATACCTATAAACCTGTTTTCCAATAGGAATCCCAGATTCCCATACCACATTATCCTTTCCCAGTAGGGAGCTCAAAAATTAAAACACCAAGCATACCAGTAAAGATCCAAAATGAAAGGGATAACCCTCAATTACCGACATTCGAACATTCTCAGAAAGATTCTCAAGCAACAAGCTACACAAGTCAAATTTCCTATTCTCCTTAACCATATGAACAGCAATGGCCGATGTGGAACCTTCATGATTTCTATAATAAACCTTGTAAGAAATTTTTTACACCACATACCTCACAACCAAATCTTCAAGAGTGTTTATCAATAAAGCTCATGGGTCTTTACAAATACCAGTCAATTCCTCCACATCTTTATACTTTACAGTTTTCTTTCCAGGAAGGTCACCGATACTGCATAAGCCAGTGATTTCCTCGATCGCTTCCTTCGTAACCAAGTAGGGTTTGTCCAATACAATGCTTTTGTTCTTGAAATGATTCAATAAGAACAAGATAAACTATTTATCAACAACCCATGGAAATTCACTCCACAAATCCATACCTAGGGTTTTGATGTTCTATAATTCGTCTTGGTTCATCCCTAGTTCCATTTCTTTCATCTTCCTATGATCAAATTCCTCTAGCTCAACTCCTTCCAGCTTCAGAGGGAGGACATCACTCGATTTTTTGTCCATTTCTACGCTTTCTTTAATTCGTTATTTGAGACTTCTTTGTTTTTCTTCTTCTACCCTTTTTACAAATAGAGAAACAAAATCTTTGATTACCTAAGTTAATTTCTTCGAATTTCTTCCAGAATTGCTTCATCTCGCTTCAAGATCACTACAAGATCGCTCAGGTTCTTCAAATGCTCAATTGATCAAGAAGAATCACAATATTTAAAGTTATACACCATTTAATTTTCCCTAACCATGCATAAAATGCAGCAAACATCAAAAAGTTGCTAAAAACATCCTTCTTAACACAGAAAACCCTAATTCGGTCCGCAAAATTCCATACCAACATGATTTCTTTTAGTTCCTTTTCCAAAACTTTTGAATACTCATTTTTCACATTCCATCCTCGTGCCAACCTCTGACATGTCATACAATAGGGGGTTTTATAATTTTTCTAATAATTCTCCCCCTATGACCTTGCTAGGTCTAATTGCCAAATAAGTCATCTATACCGAATGAGGGCACGGACCCATCAGTAGTTTCAGGATTTTCTTCTTCTTCCTCTTTCTTCTTCAATATCTTATTCATCTCTTGTTTCATTTCTTATTTTTCAATCTTCTTTACCAGATCATTCTTCTCTACTGAAGTAGACTGCTTTCCATTCTTACTTTTGCAAACCTTTGAGATATATCCAAGTTTATTACAGTTATAGCAGATAACGCTTTTCTGATTAGTTTGACCTCCATTACCTCTCGACCCACACCGATTTCCTCTATGTCCAAATTTGTTGCATGTAGAGCAGTAGCCATTAAAGGATTGATTCATTCTGTCTCCATAAAATTTGTTCATCATTACCCTACTATTCATTCTCACCTGAGATCTGCATTCAATAGCCTTATGTCCAAATTTCTTGCATAAAAAATATTGTCCAGAAAAAGAGCGAAGAAACTGATTTTGATTCATTTTATTTTTGAATTATGTTGCTTTATGACCATATTTATTATAGGAAAAAAAAATACCATTGAAGGATGGATACCTTTGTGCATTAGGTTGTCTCACAGGTTGTCTTCTTGCAAATTTCCTCTTTTGCTTACCCTTGTCCTAAGTCATTTTATTTACCCTAGAACTTTCACCTGCATCATTTCCCAAACTAGCTTTGTCTTTACTTGATTTTTGTCTAGCTATCAATTCTTCAAGCTTATCGGAGCTAGATTTGAACTTGTTCTCACAAATATTTTCCTTCTCCAGTTAAATCCTTAGGTTCACCACTTCCTATTCAAGTTTAAAGCATTCATCAACTTTGTTTTGCACCATTATATTCAGACATTCTTCAATTCTTTTATTTTCTTTTACAGACACCTTCAATCCAATTATCTCTTGTTTCAGCTGCTCACTTACTTCCCTGTGTCTTTCCTTGAATTTCTTTAATTGTTCTTTCAACTTCTAGACACATTCATTTGTATCATCGAGATTTTCATTCAAATCTTTGTTTTCTCTTCCCACTTTGTCAAGATTCTCAAGAGAATTCTGAAGCTCTCCTTTATCATCCATCTAATCAATCTTCAAGATCCTCCTCAAGCAGTTAAGCTCTTCACCAAGGAACCAAAGCTTTGATACCAATTGTTAAAGGATGCAAGACAACTGAGAGGGGGGGTGAATCAATTGTCACAAAAATGCAATTTTAAAGCTTCAACATATATCCATTCTACAATCACACTATTTTTTTATTAAACATAAGTAAGAGATACAAAACAAAAAGCAAGATAACACACTGAAGACTAGATTTTACGTGGAAAACCCAATGAGGGAAAAACCACGGTGAGGATTAACTCACAATATAAAATTGTTCTAGAACTGAAAAACTATAAGGCTCACTACCCAGAAAGGACTCACTTTCTAGATACAAAAGCTCACTGCTTATAGGGAGGCTCACTGCCTACAAAAATATTTACAGAACAAAAGAATGCTTCATAGCCAAAATGAACTAAGAATAATGCACCTAACAAGTGTTGATACAATTTTGGTGATGCTCAATACACTGACTCAACACACTTCATTATATTCGCTCACTTTCGCGCACACTATCACATTTCAACTACCAACATCCACACACTTTCTTCACATTAATCTTCAACCCTGTCCAATATATATACTTGAATCAACTAAAAGCATCAATTAGGTCGGCCTAATTAGATGCACATCATATTTACCAAAAATACTAGCAATCGACTTCAAGCGATCACAAAATCTTCCCAACACGCTACATCAAATTGGCACAAACCTAGGATAGGTCACACATATATCCGCGTAGCAAAATTAATTCACCATTTTATAACTACCCCAAGAAGTCGGACAGGAATAGACTTCAAGCAAAAAGAAATAAACATTCTGTTGGTTTCCAAAATGTTGTACGAACACTAGAGCACATAATATTTTGAACATGTATGCCTTCAACAGTCATAAGCAATTTCCCAAAACTGTGAGCAATAACTGTTGACAGCAAAGGAGTGCAGACTAGAATACCAGAGGGAGTAGCACGAATATCAGTTCAAATACCGGACCAAAATACTAGATCAGACACAGCCTTAAACATGTAATCACAACATGGTGACATCAATGACAACACAAAAACTGTAGAGATAGTCAATCTTCTTCATTTTTCCAAAAGAAAGGACAAGTAGTCATTATTATGGATGGTGTGGGACAAGTGAAAGATAGAGAAAAGTCAAATTAGAATGATGGTAGACAACGGAGCAAAATCAACTACACATGTTGCCTATCTGCCAGGTTTTCACCATGGTACTTATCCAAAGCGTCACCGAAGTGGTTTTCGCTATTGGACGAAATATTTCTCTTTACTATTTTCTTGACTTTTTTCATTTTTTGGTGTTACCAAGATGCCTGTTTGCTAGGTTTTCATCAAGGTAACACTTTTTCTTTAGTTAAGATGGAACTTATGGAAACTATGTGTAGAACTGATATGTCGTGATGATGCATTGATCCTGTTCTGATGACCATGTTGGAAAAAAGTACCTGATTTGGATGCAGAATGTAAGTAGAAAATATGACAGATGATGGAAGTGGTGGATGACAGAGGCTCTGGTATGATCCCTAATGTGCACACTATGTGGGCCACCAGGCTTCAGACGAAAAGGATTTTGGGTGACCGATGAGCTAGAGTACGTGAAGGGGTCGTCATCAAAGATACATTGAAAGACATCACTAATGCAGGTGAGATGATAAGTAAATATAGACGGGTTGAATGGAATGTATGGTATGAGGGAAAGTGACGAAGATGAAGACTTAGGATCAACAAGCTCTTTATTTGACTTTTTGTGTTGATAGATGCCCCCAGTGATTTTTGATGGAGGAGCATTCTTGGAGACCAATGCTTTCTGATTTTCACTTTTGATCTTTATTTTTTATTTATCCAATAGCTTTTTATGTTGGCTAAAGGACTTTTCTTTATTTTCTCTTTTCAGCATGTCTTTTGATTCTTGATCTCCTTTTAAAGGCATTTTCATTATTGATTCTTAGGCCTTTCCTTTTTCCTTTTCTTTAGATATGACCTTTTGATCCATGTCTATGATGTGGATGGACATGAGTGGGATAAATGAAGTGGATGGAGTGACAGGAATTTTTGGCGAATGGTCATGAATGACGATGTCATCAATGGTACCTTTGGGACTATCCTTTTTGGTACTGTTCACATCAAAGGAGGTTTGCACATCCTTAAAAACTTGGCAAGATGACTTAGTAGAGGCAACAGTAGGGGGGACATACCCTAACTCAGGGAAAGTGGTAGTGAAGGATGATGTTTGGATATCCTCAGTGGGGTCAAGATCAAAGAGTGGATTATCATATATATCTTGACCAAACATGGGGTTATCATAGACATGAAAAGTTTGAGTGGAAGCGGATATGGTGAAGGCAGATATGTCATCAGGATCCCAAGAGGTGTTGATCCACGCACAGTCATCTATTTTAGTATCTTCTAAAACTTTCTTGATATCATTGTTCAAAGTGGAAACCTTTGCAGCAGCATTAGCATTGTCATTTATTTGCAGCTTGTCCATACGATATTCACCACATCCCATGTCATGGACTTGGACCTTTAGGTTTGATGGTATGGTAGATGAAGTGGATGCTTTATTCAACAAAGATCGATCAATGTAATGTGATGATGTGGAAGATGAAGCTTCATTATTGACAGGCACTTGGAATTGAGTAGTTCCCCTCAAATTGGTGCAATATTGGAATGGATCAAGATCGCCAACTATTGTGATTTTAGTGTCGTTGTAGGGGAACTTAAGGCATTGATGATATATGGATGGGATGGCCTTCATGGAGTGAATCCATGGTCAACCTAAGAGAATATTATATGGGAGGTCGAGGTCCAAGACCTGAAAAGTGGTATCCATGACTGTAGGACCAACTCTGATCGATAGTGTTATGACTTCTTTTTATGATCGTTCTTCATCGTCATATGCTTTGATGACAATTCTCTTGGTGGTGTCTACACATGCTTCCAAGAAACTCAACATCTTAAACATTTTTAAGGTACAAATGTTCAACCCTGCTCCATCATCTACAAAGACTCGTCTGACTTTGGTTGTATGGATAAGGACTTCAAAGTGTAAACGGTCATTATGGTTTGTCTTCTCAGTTAAATAGTTATGTTTAGAAAAAGTGGCATGATGGGAGTTTGTCAAATAGCCTACCATCTCCTAAAAATGATTGACGTCAAGGTTGGTAGGGACGGTTGTGTTCTGTAAAGCTTTATCAAGGATGTCTCAGTGATCAGATGATATACGCAACAATTCTAAGATAAAAATTTGTGCCGGGGTCTTTCCCAATTGGTCAAGATAATTGTACTAAGGATTTGAAGATGGTTGTTCTTGTTGTGGCGGAGGACCTTGAATGGTTACCTTAGTTCGACGAGTGTTGATAGCACATTCAAGAGGTTTCTTAATGGTGATGGTGTTGATATGTTCATCAACAGCTCAAATGTGGTTTATGATGGTAGTGTGATTATAGTCATATTTGACATTAGCATAATTGGTTGAATTATTATTGGTCTTATTTCCTGAACTGGAGGCCTTTCCTTTTCCATGATCATGGAGAGGATTGGAAAACACTTTATGGTCACTATTTGACAATTTTTGTTGTTGTCCATTGAGTTCAATGGTGTCATTTTCCACAAGGTCTTGTATGATATTCTTTAGTTGTCTGCATTGTGAAGTGGAATGTCCCTTACCTTAGTGGTAGTCACAAAAGGCATTATCATCCCACCAAGATGGTTTAAACTGCCCAGGGTCATATTGTTTTGGGTCTGGAAGTTTTATGACATTATGTTGCAGGATTTGTTTTAGAACAGACTCAATTGGCTCTCCTAAAGGAGTGTATTGAAATTTCGGGAACTTCCTTTGGGTTCTTGTTTGTTGTGTATTTTGGATAGCATTGGTACTTTGGTCAGATGTTCTTGGTGTATTTTTTGATGTGCTAGGCCCTCGTAGTGTAATAATAGGACCTACATGAATAGTCTTTGCATTGACAACCCCATCATTAGTCACGTTCTTGTTTCGGGCCCAATATTTGTTTTTGTCATTTGAAGTGTTTTGGGTGTTGGTATTTTTGTTGGGAACCTTGATTTCTCCTTTTTCAATTAAATCCTTTTCAAGGATGATGCCTTTTTGCACTAAATCAGAAAAGGAAGTGCAACATTGCACCTACAAATCATGTCTTAATTTTGAGTTCAAGTTTTCAATGAACATGACAACCTTTTTTTTCTCGAGTATCTCAACAGAACATCGACTAGCCATACTTCTCAATCGCTGGAAAAAGGTTATGAAATTTTCACCCTCTTCTTGTGTGGTATGACATAGGGTGGAAATGGTGATTTTGTTGTCAATGTTAAATGTGAAGTGTTCCACAAACTTGTTTGCTATTTCTCCCCATGTTTTTATGCTAGTCGATAATCGTGAGAACCATTCAAGTGTTATGAACCATTCAAGCATTATGCCCATAAGACTTCTTAGGAAAATTTTCATTAGATATGTATGATCGTATGCAATGTTTGTGCATGTCATGAAAAATTCTCTTATGTGTTCAATTGGATTACCCCTCCATTTGTACTTAGGTAAGGTTGGTAAAACATAGCCATGTGGGAAGGGTGGCATGTATAAATTCCTATCAAAAGGAAAAGGACATAAGTCTTGAGTAGTTTAAGTCTTTTTGTTTGACATTTGCATACTTTCCAATTGTTGTTGCAAGGCCAGAATTTGAGTTTGTAAGACATCTACTTGTGTCAAGGATGGGTCTTGTGTATTTTGCAAGCTCATGTTGGTATTTTGGAGTCCAATGTTGTGGGATGAGTTTTGATTAGGTATATGTGTTAATGATGAGTTTTGGTTTTGTGTCTGGGACATGTATGTGTATGACAGATTTTGATTAGGTATGTTTTGGTTTGGTGTCGGTATATGAGTGTTTTGAAGTGAATTGGACGGTATATTCCATGAGCTTGTAAAAGTTTGACCAAGTGAATTTTGATTGCCATATTGGGGAAAAGGTCCTTGGTTTCCATATTGCATGATTGGGCCCTAGTTGCCAATTTGTGTGTTTTGCAGAATGGAACTTTGAATATTTCCTTGAGGAATATGTCCTTATTGTGACATGATGGTGTGTTGAGAAGCCCCTATCTTTGGTATGGAACTTGTTGCATTGACGATAACTTTAGGCTTCTTGCTTGTATCAAATGGACTTGAGGATGATGCCCCTATGGTAGATGTCATGGGTTGGGTTATGCCAAAGGTCATTCCTTGTGGCATGCCTTGTGTACTACCATGTGTATTGCTTTGTGTGCCAAGTAAGGAGGTGTGAATGGTTGTTGCATATTTTGTATTTCCTCCTAATGGGATAGGTGTACTCACTTGTGGGATAGAGCCACTAGAGACAGTTGTGTTGTTTCCTTGAGTTTGGTTGATGGATGTGGATGATCCTCATAATGTATTGACATCAAAACCAGGGGGTAATGTGGCACCTTCTGATAATATTTTACCTAGGTAACGTTGAGGGTCATGTGCCAAGAATTCATCCACAAAAGAGGCAAATTCAGGATCTTAGGCAGTAGCCTCTAGTTCTTCCACAACAATGTTTCCTTTTTGGTCTCTAGTGACAAATTTCTTCAATAATGATTTGTATTGTCTAGGTTCCCTTTGTGAGGAATTTGCAAATGGGTTGACAAATTTATTGTCTTGTGGGAAATCCATGTCTTTTCTTTTCCTTTGCGACCTAGTTTCAACCATGTAAGACTTGCAAAAAGGGAAAGGATATGTGAGGATGATGGCTATGCAACTATGTCTATGCAAGATGTCTTCTAATTTTTTTTGGGCATATGAGTGTCTAAGGATGATGCCTAAAAATAATGTCTAAGGTGTGTCAAATGAAATGCAAGTATGAAAGGAATGGTAGGTGAAAATGGAAATATGACCTAAAGAGGTGACTAAAAGTATGACTACTAGATAGCCTATGGAAAGACCAAAGAAAGGTTGCCTAACCAAACTAAGGTAGCCAAGGTTGCAAATCTAGTTTATCAAGACTTCAATGATGGTGACTAAATGACAAGGTTTGACAAAGGTGGTCTCAAACTATCCTTGTGAGTTGAGGGCCAACCTAAATGACAAGAGGACTAAAATGATGGAAGGGTTGAAGTCAAGACAACTTTGATTTGTTCACTATGGACTAGTCTCAAGCCTGATAATTTTCCAAGACTAAGGTTCACAACAAGGTATATGCAAGCTAGAGGATGCCTTAATGTTTTTCCTATGGTGGATGCAAGGTATGAAATGGTGAATGGATGGCTGGAAAATGAATGGAAGTGTTGCAAGTTTGTGGTCAAAGACTCAGGTTATGCTCAGGATGAGTCAAAAAATGGCTTTGTTTCAATTTTTCTCAAGATTTTTGGTAATAGTCAATTGTATCGTTTGCAGTTCTTGTTGCGGTTTAGCATGATCAATTGTGGTTTTCTGGAATTGCGATTGCTATTCAGAATTGTCAATTGTGGTTTCTTATGTCACAATTGTGGTGAAGGAAAGTCACTTGCAGTTTACCGTGTATGTTGCTTGGTTTTAATCGGTTTTTGACCAAATTTAAGGTGATGTTGTGATGTTCAATTTTGGAAAACACAGAAAATAGTCTAAAAACACTTGTATTTTGTTTGGTCTGAATGTGTAAAATGTTTAAATGTGTAAAATACACTTGCAAACACACTTCACAACTTATGGCTTCTCAAGAGATACCACCCGCTAGATGCCCACTCGGATTTCTCCAACCACTTAAACAAGGCGGATAGCTAGAGACTTGGTGGCATTGGCTCCCCTCCATAGCACTCACTTCTCGGGCTCACCAAGTCTCAATTCCCCAAAGAGGAATTTATGCCTCTACACATGCTTAGTGAAGACGTGGGGCAGCTTCAAAACGACCGTTCTTGCGCTAGCAAGTGAAAGGGATTTTGGTCACTATAACAAAGGTTCTTAGTGAATACTTGAGGACACGACTCCCCGTAAGCATCCAACAAGCCACTTAAGGCTTTAATCACTCTACTAGGGGATCTTATACACTTTATGGTAGGTACCCTATTTTGAGTGACACTATACGGGAAAAGACCAACATGAGGACTTGACAGTTAGTCTTATCCTTTTATATACTGGCCCGAGCGAAAAAATGGTTGGAGTCATTCCTTCTTTCGAGGTAGGCCTCTCTAAATGTAACAAAAGAAATATAAGGATGTTTTTGATCACCCAATATTGCACGAAGCATAATGGGAGAGCATACAGAAACACCTTTGCCTCACACTCGCATGGGGTTCATTTTAAGCCCAAAATCCAAATGTGTGGGTGATTATACAAAATGTCAAAAGATGTTTTTGGTTCTCAAGATCACCAAATGGTGCGAGAGAAGTGCATACACACCTTGAAGCACAATGTAAATCACAAGACAATGCAAACACTTGTTCTTTTTAATCCCCAAAGAAATATATGAAAAGACACTTGATGCAAAGGTTAATTTTAGATCAATGAGTGAGATGTAAATTCTTTTTAGCCAATGAGTGAAATGCAAATTAAGGTAAATTTAATCCCAATGTTGTGTGAATGCAAGGTTAATTTTAATCCAATGAGTGAATGAAAAGAAGACAAGATAGTTTGATTAGCAATTTTTAAATTGAATGTCTCCTTCCCACCTATGCCACATGCTGTAAATCAACTGTCAGTAACCAGAAAACCCCTAAGCTATGAAATGGAAAAGACCTAAACTAGAGATTTTGAATGAAATTATAAATTGTGAATGAATAGGAAATTTCGTCACAGAAAGTGGCAGTTACAGCTCACAACAAAAAGAAATTGTGTCTCAAAATTTGTGACTACAGCTTTCGGGATGTCAACTGTGGTTCAAAAAAATAGTTGTGACTCGGGTCGATGTCAGATGTGGTGAATCAGAATGACGATTGCAATGATCCATAGTCAGTTGTGGCTCAATGATCTGAACTTGTAAAATATTAGAAAAAAATATCCAAAACCAGATAATCTAGTGATGCCTATGATATGCAGCTAGGGTTAGCCTGATGAAATGAGAACTAAATGACCTAGATCTAGCAACAAACCCATAAATCAAAAGGAAAACCTAAATATTCCCTATGTAAAACAATTGCATCGTTCGGCCTTGTGATTGTGTCATTTTGTTCTTTGCGACTTCAGCAATCCGTACCTATAACCTGCAAAATGGAAATTTTCATATGATCTATGCAATTATGTCCTTTCACGTCGGGTTCACCAATGTAATCAGGGTTAAAATATTAAAGGTTAGGCAATAAAGCATGTAAATCAAATTCTAATAAACAATGAAGCACAAATAAGCATAAAGATATAAACATAAAACTATATTACCAAATCTTCATGCAACCATTGATTCACCTTCATTGTACTTCTCCATTTTGCTTGAATATGATATAATTGCCCTTATATTTTAAGTATGCAAATAGGCCTATGACAATGACTAGCAAAATATTGAAGATTCTTAATGACTATGGATGCACTTAACTTGATGACTTGATAGCAAGATAACAAGATAGCATAAGCTCATGTAGACTCTAGATAGCTTGTGGATGGATGACAAATGACAATGACAAGGTCATTTATAGGGAAGTCGATTTTGAATGAAGGGCTAAGATTGAAATACAATGATCAATGGCCAAGAATGAAAGATGAGGTATGGCTAGGGTTAGGGAAAAATTATAAGGATTGGCGGTCAAGATTAAATTATAATAATTTAATCAAGGGTGGAGATTAATTGAGACATGGATAGATAAGGACTTGATGTGGAAGATAAGATTGGCACGAACAAAGAGGTGAGAGAAAATTAAATAATAAAAATTATTTAATTTAGGTGGCCAATGAATAATTAAAATAATTTTAATTATAGAGGAATGTGATAAAAAGGACCTTTTGAATTAAATAATAATTTAATTCAAAATTCAAGAGAGTGGACCAAATTAAATAAATAAAATTTATTTAATTTAGGAGAGAAAAGGCTAATGACTAATTAAATAATTAAAATAATTATTTAATTATAGTAGAAAGTGACATAAAATTAAATAAATAAGAATTTATTTAATTTTAGAAAGAAAGGGACTTAATTAGTGATGTAATTAAATAAATAAAATTTAATTAATTAATCAAGGAAGAATAAAGATAGAAATTAATTAATTAAATAATTAAAATTATTTAATTAATAGAAGACGTATGATTGAAGAAAATGACTGATGAAAAGGGGAAATGATGAAGAATATAAGTCACAGGCCTAGGACAATTTTTAGTGTCCACAAGTAGTAAAGAAGTTTTTTGTAAAAATAGTATGTTTAATGATAAAAAGATTAGTTATAAGAATAGATTATGAGGCTTAATTAAAGGGTTTCAAGTTTTTAATATTCAACTTATTCCTAGAAGAAAGAGCCATATAGATGATGTTTTGACTTCAACAACCACCACATTAGAGCCCTCAACCTTGTCAAGTCTAAAAAAGATTCTTAGTTAAGTTAACTCCAATTTGTTTTGTACCTAATATTGTGACTCATTCTCAAATCTTTAATGATCTGCATATTTTAGATTTTTTTATTAATTATGGTGTTTTTGAAGCCCAAATCATTGCTGATTTTGAAAGAAAAGATGTAGAAATTGATGGCAAAAGGATAGTGAATCTAAAGACAAACATAATTCCAAAAGGGATGGTATAGTTAGAATTTCTATTTGATGAAGATCATATCATATCAACCATGAAGGAGTAGAGTACCTCCAATACAATATGGGGGATATAAAGAATGTAAAGAACATCTTCAGAAAGGTTTGTACTATAGAAGAAAACATTGGTATCATCTAGGCCTTTGAAGGATTATTATGACGTGATAGAATGGAGTTATGAAGACTTGAAAATATATGATACCTCCATAATCACTCATACTATCACTCTTAAGCCCATTGTCAAACTATTTAGAAAAAATCAAAGACTAGTAAATGTTTTGTTGGAACCTCTTTTTCTCAAGAAGTGCATAAGTTGCTCCCTACTAAACTTGTTTTTCCTATAGGACATTCTACTTGGGTAGCAAAGCTTGTGTCAATCAAGAAGAAAGAGAGATATTAGGTTGTGTTGATTTTAGAAATCTTAATAAAGCCTCAAAAAAAAAAAACTACACACTACCTTCTTTAGATCAAGTATTGCAAATTGTGATGGTCACATATGATCTTTTTTCATGAATATTATGGATACAATCAAGTAGTGGTGAACTATGACGATAAAATAAAATTTACTTTAATGACAAATTGGAGCACCTTTGCCTATATGAGAATGCCCTTTGGCATAATCAATGTGGGGGCGGTGAATCAATATAAGACTATTTTCTTTTACAAATTAACAACCACGATCACTTTAATAAGCACAATATAAGTAAGAACACAAGAGGAACACAAGGTTATGTGGAAACTCTTATGGGAGAAAACCACAGAAAAACATTGTTCATATTGAAAATCTCTTACAAATTTTGTAGGCACCAACCTACTAGAGACACCAATCCCCAACACTTGGGAAAAAACTCAATATGAGACACCAATCTCATTCAATAAGAGGCACCAACCTCTCCAATATGAGGCACCAACCTCTTGATAAATGAAGTATTTTTCCTCCTTGATAATTCTTCTTAAAAATATGCTATGATGTTGCCAACATTGCTTCTATCACTTTCATCGACTACTCTACTCAATGCTTTGCATACATTAAATTTTGACAAAATCATTTATCTAATAGTAGTGAACTAAGAGTTGAATAGGGAGCATGAGGGGATGGAGGAATAAAAAAAAAGGAGGTCAATCTATAGAAATGAGTGCCAAGGAAATATTTTATTGAAAACCCTAGATGAATGGTTTGCAAAAAAAATGGAGGATGAGAAAAATAATTTGTGTTTTGATTCCAATATCAAACCAAAAATCTAGACTACAAAAATCAAATTGAAAATTTGCATTAATGCAAACCTAAAATTATATTCATCAAAATGATATGTGAAGTACATATTTATCAACAATGTATGACAATTCAATTCATCTCTGAGATGTTTGTTCAATCCATTTTCAAGACGACCATTTAGACTCTAGAAAAAAACAAATATTTGTAATAATAATAATAATATAAAAAATTAATAACGCCCTTTTGGGTATACTGAAAAAAATTTAAAAAAATATATGCATCAACCCTAGCTTTTTGAGTAAATTAGGAAATTGAATACAAAAAAAAAATTATGCATCAGAATTATAATTAGGCATGCTTATGAAGAAGAACAAAATTCAAACCACCATGGCAATGAGAACCCTAATTAAACTAAGAACTTAAGAACTATTTTTCATCTGGTTTCTGCTTTCCCATCTTATCATGGGTACATAGAGTTATCGGACATTTGTTTTCCATTTTGCTTGATAGCTTCTTTCTTCGCTTGACAAAAGTTTGATCATTTTTGTTTTCCATAAGAGGATCCTAGATTTCTAATTTATGGCTTTGAGGACCCTTCCTCAAAAGTTGACTCTGAGGCTATTTTCCCTTTGTAATATCCACCTCTTCAACCAACACACCACTAGAGATTAGAGAAGTAGGCAAATCATATTTTGCTGAGATGTCCTAACACTTTCCTTTGTAACAAGAGAAATATGTTGCAGGTTGAATTTAGCCCCTTTCCACCACTAAGTCATTTGCTTCTAATAATTAGCTTTGTTTGTAGGAAGAGAAAAAAATTACTAAATCTCCACTTTATGACCTATAGCATAAAAATTCCTGCACCTAAATGTGGTGCCCTTGTAGATCATCGTTTGGTTCCAAGTTTTGGACCCAGCCTTCACTTTAATTTCAACAAGTAGAGGTTTTGGGAGATCCATTTCCACCAAAATCCATATAAAAGTGAATGAAGAACGAAGAGTGAAGGTGGATTGAGCTTCAGAAGATGTCAATCCAAAAATAAATTTCCCAATGGAGATTCTAATCAAGTGGAGACAAGGAGCCCCAAAAGTGCAACAACAAATTTGGAAGTCACACGCAAACCAAAATAACAAAAAATGCTAATGTGAAAGGGTCAAAAGATTGATACAATAATTTCATGACCATGCAGGATTTTTCCCAAACCTACAAGCCTCTCTATAATAGCATAGCTCTCTTCAGGAAGTTTTCCAGTCATATAGAATTCATCATCCAAAAGAGACTGCCAATTTTTTAGTATCCATTCATTCAACTCTGTCAAATTTGGCTAGAATTTGTATATAACAAATCAATGAATGTTTTTTTGTGTAGCTCTTCCTCCTCCAAAGAAACAACACCAAGATCAATAGTGGTTGTGTTATTGCTTGGAACCAAAGGGGGAGATTTTCCCCTTGTTATATGCACCTCCTCCTGTTGAAATCCAATCAAAACAACAATAGAGCATGGGCTTATAGGGCCAAAGTGAAATCCACCAATGGATCACCTATAAGGCATCCAAAAAGGGATGAAACCATTGTTTGATTTCCTCCACAACCCTACAACTTCCATCACCTCCAAGATTTGACTGAGAGCTTTGGATCATGTGGGAGTCCTTAAAGGAGTGGGATGCAAAATGAAGTATATCAGAAACAAGTGTCGAAGAGAAATGGGAGGAAGATGAGAGTTTGGTTATGTTGGGCATAAGTGTTTTGGTAGTCCAAATTGTGTTGTCTTCCTTGTCCACCATGCAGAAGCAGCCATCGCCATTGCAGAATTTGGGCACAGAACAAGGGGGGAAATAAGAGCTTCAACATATCTACAACCTTTTAGGAGCAACGTCTTTTCTTTTTCCTTGGTTATGTTGGATTGTGTACATATATTACATTATACAGCATAGAAAATTAATGACATATAGTAAGTGTAATATCCCCATTTTTAGCACTATGCTTTCTAGTGACTGTTAGCCTATTTTTGGAGGCTCGTAGGCTAGTCAAAGGAAAAATTAGGGTTTCCTATTTTTTAGGAGGTTTCCAATTGAATTAGAGTTGCATGTAGGATTTTGGCAGTTTGTTTTCTGGGTCTTTTTGGGTTTTCAGAGAGCTTCAAAGGGATGTGACATGCATTTCAGGGATGTGGCATGCAATTCAATTAGAGTTTTGCATGCAAGAGCTTTGTAGAGAGGTTTCTAGGTTTTTCTGGGTTTTCATAGAGCTTCAGAGTGGTATGACATGCATCTGCATCAGATGACTTTTCCGGACTTGCTATTTTTAGTAAGTTGCGATGGTTGTTTGGTTTGTGCTATAACTGAGTTTGGAGTCACTAACTATTTTTAGTATGTTTTATTTCTAGCAGTGGTTCCGGTAGCAGTTCAACGATGGAGTTCAGTGTTGGGTTTTCAAAGGGGTTTTCTATTTATAGCAGTGGTTGGTTCATGGGTTGTCATCTTCAGTTGGTCATAGCACTCTTCAATGGTCTTCAAGTTTGCTCAATTTGACGTTTGGTGTACACTTACTATTTTTAGCAGTGCTATTTATAGTAAGTCATTTTTGGGAGTTGGTCACAGGCTAATATGTACATAGCAGTATTATTTCTCATATGGTTTGGAGAGTCTGAGGTTGACGTATTTGATAATTGTTTAATTCAAACACTTAAGTTGTTTTATAAAGTTATTTTATAAACTTAAGTTGAAAGGGTGAGTGGTCATTCAAAAAAGCACCTTGGGCCTAGGCGTACAACTTAAAGTTGTTTTTAAAAAGGTTTATTAATATTATATTCTTCTGGTGTGGGATGCCCAAGGGTGAAAAGGAAATTAAAATGTTTAAATTTTCAAATGAAAGGAAGGGTGTGGGTTTTAGGAGGGAATTGAAAAACTTTTCAAGCCTAGTCGCCCTAATCTCTTTATAATCTCATTTTGGCTCTCATTTGGATATCTTCACTTTGGAAACATAACAGAATGCTGCTAGATTTCTTCCAGATTGCTTGGGTTGTGAACTGAGGATGGAAACCCTCGTCATTTTGGCTGATTTTAGTGGTGAAATATCCACCCTAGTCAGATTGTGAGTGATTCTACAGTAGGGATCATATAGACCTTATCAGAGTTCAGTTTCAAGGGATTTTGGTGATTGAAAAATGAAGATTTTCCAATTATTTTGAGTAGCTTTGGTGTGGCTTTTTTAGCTTTCAATTTGGTGTGATTTTATGAAGGTTTTGGTGTGTTTCAAATCATTTTCTGGGCAATACTTTTTCTGAACCTGAACCCATGTTTTTGCTCATAACTTAGAAATTAACTAAGCTTCTGAAATGGGTATTGATTCATTGGGTGACCCTTCTCATGGTGATTCTTTCAAGTGCTAACTTGCAATTTTTGGTGAAGGTTTGGATTTTCTAGAGTAGATCGAACTTCTTCAGGGGGACGCCTTTGCTAGGTTAAAAAAAATAGTTTCAAATTGTTGTTGTTAAGGTAGGAAATGCTAGTTACTTGGTGATCATTTGCAGTGCTTCTAAGGCGTTGGGAAGCAAGGTTAATGGGGGTCACAGCCTGGGTATCAATTGAAGCATGTTTGAGTCTCATGTTTGCTGCTCGCATCTCTTTTCAAGTCTAAGAATCTCTATCAGCACTGGCTTTGTCTATGTAAATCTTATTTTAACTATTACTCAATACTAAATACTGAAAGGGAATAACTGTACCTTATTTTGCAAGTTTATCTATTGTTATTTTTTCAAATTATTATTTGTATGTTTAGCATGCTTTATTCATGAATGTCACATGAGAACAAACAAACAAACCAAATCAAAAAACTCTCACACAACAGTTGAAACCAATCAGGAAAAAAAAAAAACCATGGTGTATGTTACAGTGGTATCAGAGCTAGTGATCTTGCTAGCCTGTTGGTTAAGTTAACACTTGTTGCAAATTCTCAGTTGCGTGATAGAGTTTAAGAGGCTTTATATCTCTTGCATGTGGTGACCAACACCTACATGTCCATTACCTTCCTTCTTTGACGGTTATTGAGGCGGAAGGGTAAGACAACTACAGAGAATTCTATATCTAAGTTGATACAAGAACCGACCATGCTAATGAGGGATCCTGACATAAAAAGGGCATACTCAAGGACTATTGCAAAATCTAAAAGTTTGGATAGAAAAATACACATGACACATCAAGATGACCGTGAGATTGAAGAAGATACCTTGACTTATGAGGAGAGTATGGTAGATCCCCAAAACAGTCCTCTAGACTTGTGTGTGGTTGGTGGTGGTGAAGATCAATTTGGAAAAAAGAACAAAATAGCAGTCTTGAATCGTAATTTGGATTCATCTAATAAAGGTCTTGAGACTAATGATTTTACAGAAGATATTAGTAAAACTATTGCATGGGTTGAGTTCGCTAAAGAAGAGCTTGTTAAGGATAATTTGGGTGGCGTCATTGAACCAGCTTATGACCATTACCAAAGTGATGATGTTGGTGATGATTCCAATGTGTTTGTACCTAATCATGTTGAGGATTTGGTGATAAATGGTCCTCCTCTTGTTGACCCAACTTCCCAAGAGTTTTCACAAGAAGAATTTATGACGGGTGATCAAGAAGACCTTTTTGGTATGCATGTAACTATTAATAATAAGATCATAAATATACCTACTCATGATGGGCTCATTTAAGGAAAAAATGATAGAAATTTCCAAACAACTAGCATTGATGACTCTTTACTTCATTACACTGTTGGTGACATGGGTGGGTTTGACTATCAAGCTAAGCCATTGGAGAGAGATACTTATGAAGATATCAATTTTAATTAGTGAGCTAGGAGGTGACCTATTCAAAGAGTCAACACCCCAAGAGGAGTACAGAGAGCACTTTTCTTCTTATCAAAACAATCGACCCTTTAACATTTGGGATTCGGGTGTGAAGGCACCTAAAGAAGATGAGGAACCTGTGTGGGATGAATTTCCCTTTGATCCTAATGATGTTCAAATTTCAGATTACAATACAAGCTATGGGATTTCCATTGGAGGAGATGATGTCTTTGATGAAGAAGCTTGCTTGGAAAAACTATGTAATGACCCCTTTGAGATGGTCGCAGCCACTAAAAGTATGTTGCTACTGAAACTTTTAGAACAACGATCAATAATGATTCATGGATCGAGTTTGGGGCTGCCTTAACCTTTGATCAAGGAGATAGTGAGGAGGAAGTGAAGCTAGAAGACCATAGGGCTCTTGATGAGGAAAATTTTGAAGGTGTTCTTAAACATAAATCTGATTGACCAATTCATGAAGTTGATCGTAAGCAAAGGCTCGAAGAATTTGTACAGTTTGATCCCCTTAATTATATTGAGCATTTTCAACTAGTTGGTGATGAAAGACAAGAGTCTTGGAGCAGCTATGAGGTCATCAATGTCAAAAAAAAAATGTCTAATTTTTACTTACAGCCTATTAGCAGTACACCACCTTTGCATATTGATGAGTGGGAAGGACAATTCAAGGTATCCGTTGAAAAAGAAGTGCAAGCTTTATCCCAATTTGATCACAGACACAGTTTGATTTAAGAACTCTATTGGAAGGCTCAGATTGAAGAGAGAGAGAAAGGAGTTAGGGGTGAAGTTACTCTCCCAAATCTACAACTTATCAAAGACTCTTTGGAGACATTAAAGTCAGAGTACATACACTTGATTGGAGATCGAGATCATGCAATTGAATTTGCAAAGAAGGCCCTTAGTGCATTCCAAGTGAGAGAAAGGTTGATGAGCTTTCTCTTGAGCTTGAATCAACAAAAGCTATGTTAGAGGATACTCATACGGCACTAAAGGAGGCAATAGATCAGCTTACTGATTTCAAAATTCTCAGAGAACAAAAGAATGAACAAAGAGTTGAAGAAATCAAAAAGGTAATTGAAGAGCTTGATAGTCTACAAGAAGAGTTTGACTTCGGGAATTTTTCACAAAAATCAGAAGTAGCATGTGCAGATTTGGATCAACAAGATGGAAGTGAGCTAGAGGAAAGGGACTCACTTCCAAGTTTTTGGCAATCCTCTCTTTGAATTGAGTCCAGAAGCAACTTATGAAAATTCCCTCTTTGTGGTGGACAATGAGGCATGTGGTGAAGTGACCAAGCATGAGACTAAGTATGGTTTCCAGTTTGCTGATGATTCAACACAAACTGTGATTGGTAAACTTTCGAGGTTGCTTGTAAGTGAATGCATAAGAGGTTTAGAGGATTCGGTCACCATATGGGAAGTGTTGATTCATAATGACTTCCACATCTGTGACACCAAGGTGTTGTTCAAACATGGCTTGGTAGCTGTTGAAGGTTTCATTACGACAGCAAGGAGTGAAGAATTCATACTTGTTACTCAAGAAGTAGGGGAGAAAGAAGGACCAAAATAGATTGTTTACTTCCTTGACACTCCATCCCTTGGGTTGAGTAATGTTTTGGCTCATATTAGTCATTTTGGGGAATTGGAATTGAAGACAACATTTGCTCCATGCTCCATAGTTGTGAATGCTTTCATGGATCGGTTTCAGGGGTTCATGGGAGAAGTCACTAATTTCTTGAGAGTGCATTTGGTTTTGATTGACAGTTGGAGACGTGTTGTGTACTTTTTCCCGTGTGTTGGAGATCATTATTGGTTGGGTACCCTTGTTTGGCATCCTCGGCATGGTATGAAAAAGCTTATTGGGTATGGTTGGAAGGATCCTTGGTGGGATAAGGATCAAAATTTCAGAATTAGTGGTGTTGTTACCTTCCTTACTAGCCACCTAATGGTCCCATTTGTTCATCAACAAATGGATTGGAGAGGAATTTTAAGTGTGGATTGGAGAGATGAACGAATGGTTACTCTTGGGCATAGTTTGCAAACTCGGACTTAGCAACCCAAAAATATGACTCGGACTCGGGACTCGGCATGGACTCGGGAAAAGACTCGGCTAGGACTCAGCAAAATAAAAATCGTAGTTTTACAAAAAAACAAGAACAAATTAATGCATTTAGAGAAGATAAGAGCCTAATTTGATTATCAAACACTCATAATTCAAAGATTACACTGTCATATGATCATCAAACACTCAATAATTGAAATTTCATCATTCATAGTAATCAAATACTCATAGTTTCAATGTATAAGAGCATCATAAGTTTATAAATGTTTACATATAATCATGTCAACAAGAGGAAAACATTAACAACCACATGTAATCTACATCTTCCTCTGTCCCCTCCCAATTGTACTCAATTTTGGAGGCCTAGAACTAGAAGGTGCCTGTGCTATAGTATCTGAACGAGGACTAGGAGATCGAGCAGGGGAAACATGATATTCAAATGTGTCTTCGTCGTCCTCCATGGCATCCAATCTTGTCGCTTCTTCTTCTGTTGTTGCTCTCTCTAATTCAACAAGATCCTCATTAGTAAGGAAGACATCAGCCTCATCATTTTGTTCATCAATAGTCCATTCACCATATGGATCAATGTCATCCAAGTCAATGGACTCGTGTGAAACACCCTCCACCTTTCTAGTTTGAAGGCGAAGGTTGTACCGAACAAAAACTAGATCATTTAGGCGTTGTTGAGTCAACCTGTTCCTCTTCTTTAAGTGAATGTTCTCAAATAAACTCCAATTGTGTTCACACCCAGAAGCACTGCATGGCTATGACAAGACACATATGGCTAGCTTTTGAAGATTTGGTGTGCTAGCACCATAGTTCTCCCACCATAGATCTACAAAAACGTGTTTAAAAAATATAAGTATTAAGAAATAAGAATAAAGTAAACAATCTATATGTAAGAATCAAGTTTCTAATTTCTTTTTTTACCTGGTTGTTGTTTTCATCTCCTTTCAATTGCTTGCTAGGAGGAAAAGAGTCTCCCCTCTGCACCCTTGTAAACCTTGAATAGATAAAAGAAAAAGTAAATCGAATATAGAAAATTCATAGATAGTCAAGGCTCAACATTGCAAATTCATAAATAAGATGTAACAAATCTCACCTCCAACTCATCAAGCACTTTATCTCTCAGCTCATGATGAGGCACCATCTTATCAATACACATGACAAGACCTTCCATGACCTCCTCATCCGCCTTAAATGTGTCCGAGAAGTAGAACTTTGGATTCAAGAAGTAGGCAAAGGCATGAATCAGCTGGTGGAGCTGGTGTGTCCATCTCCGATCAATGATGCGCCATATGATTTCATATTTCCTTTTGTTGCTGCCAGAGTAACGTGATATGGCCTCTTTGGCCCTATCCATGGCCTCATAGATGAAACCCATTGGCATGCCATCTCCATCCACCATACGAAGAACCCTCACCAAAGGTTATGTCACCTAAAAAAATGAAAACAAATGTTAAATTATAACAAAATTAACCCCTCAAAAAATAAAAATAGCAAATAGATTATCATGTATAATTTTTTTTTGTGTGATTGCTACTTACCTCCATCAACTCCTCTCCATTTTTGATGAATGTCTCATCAAAAACTATGGCAACAATCCTCTCCCCTTCAGGTCTATTGGAAAATGAGGACTCCTTCCAAGCATCGGACATGAACATTTGCTTGAGATGACCAATGGCACCAAGAATGCTTTGCAATGTGAGGAAGTGGCTAGAAAATCGTGTCACTCCAGGTCGCACAAGGTCCTTGCCATTTGTGAATTTCCTCATCAAAGAAAGCACCCAAGTATGGTTGTAGATAAATTTTGTAACACTTTTTGCATCTTCAACCACTCTTTTGACCCATGAAATCTTCCCAATGTCCTCTAGCAATAGGTCTAAGCAATGTGTAGCACACGGAGACCATGCAATTGTGGGATACCTCTCCATAAGTAGTCTACCTACAGCTACATATGCAGCTGCATTGTCCATGATGATTTGGACAACACTATCAACTCCAACCTCCTGGACCACCCCATCTAATAGATTGCATAAAGTCTCAGCATTTTTAACTTCATGGGAGGCATCTATTGATTTTAGAAACACCAATCCACCATTAGAGGCCACTAAAAAGTTAAGGAGTTCTATTTCATCCATTTGTCCACCCATCAAATAAAATGTTGCAACCTTTTCTTCGCCAAAATTTATTTTGCTCATCAACCACAAGTTGTGTATTCTTTACGGCTTCCTCTAGCAATAGCCCACTCAAATCTCTAGATGATGGGGTCTTAAACCCCTTTCCTGCAACTGTAAGGGCGTTCACCAAACCTTCCCAATATGGGTTGTTTGCAACATTGAAAGGTAGATTATTGTACTATCAAAAGTTTGCAATAGCCATCCTAGCTTCTTGATGCTTTTCCTTATTCCAACCGGTACCTTCAAGTGAAGGTTCTGCTCCTGGAACATTACGTGGAATAAAATAATTTGGTCCTGATGAAGGACCCTGACTAGCACTAGCAGTAGAAAAGGAACCATTAGGACTCTCACCAAAAGATGAATGTGAAGCACGGAAGCTTGGACTTGTAGCACCATGGGGCATAGATGGTGTAGAATGGAATTGGGATCCACTCATCGCTGCTGCTAGGGCATCCTTTGTTTATTGTCTTTCCTCTTTTTTAAGCTCATATTCAACAAGAAGGGCCTTCATCTCTCTAATAATCTCAAGAGTAGTATTCTTGCATCCCTCCACATTTTGCCTAGGTATTCTAGCAAGGTGGTATTTTAATTTGTTTATTCCTCCTGTCATCCATTTCTGGCATTCATTACATGTCACTTCACCTTTTTTATTTCCTGGAATTTCATACTTCCATGCAGGGTCCTTTTTCATTCCCTTTGGATTTGAAGACAACATTGTTGTTTCAAGTTCAACATGGAAAAAAAAATCAGCTAGGGTTTGCTAAAAAATCAGCAAATAAATCATTTGCAAAAGAAAAAGAATGCAAAACCAAGCTAGAAACAGTAAGAATTAGGCGATTAAGGAAAATAGAAAAAAAATTGGCAGCATTTCCCCTTATTTTTCTTGATTTTTTTGATTTGAATGCAAGAAAACAAAAAAAAAAAGAATTGTTAGATCACTTACCTAGGTCTATTTTGATCTTTTTAGTTCGTTCTCCTTGCTTCAATCAACCCCAAATCAATTTGCAGACCTGTTTTTCACAATTAAGAGTGTTAAAATGAAAAAAATAAAAATAAAAAGAAACATGGGTTTTTAACCCATTTTAAGACTCAGCCGTGCAGGAGAGTCCTAGGTCGGGACTCCCAAGTCCGACCTCAGGACTCGGCCGAGTCCTGAGCTCGGACTCGGAAGTCCCGACCCAGGACTCTCCTAGACTTGACTCCCGAGTCTATGGCGAGTCGACTCGGCTAGGCCACGGACTCCCGAGTCCGCGGCAAGTCCACAGAGTCTGCAAACTATGCTCTTGGGAGTGACCCTTGGCTTATAGACAGGGGCAGATTTTGAGACACGACCTTGTTGATTGGTGGCAAACCAGCCACCTTGCATGGGGGGTTACTCTCATTCAGGAGAGTTGGTTCATCATTTCTTGTCAAATGGGTGGAAGATATCAGTGGGAGATTTCTTGGGGGTGTTTTCCAGCCACTTATGAGATGATTGGGTGCAACAGGATGCTCATTTCACATGCTCATACTGAGGAATTCCTATGGCACTACTATTATCCCCTGTGTAAAGTGCATTGTATTTCGTTGATCCCAGCTTTAAACAACATATATTATTTGTTTCTTCAAACCTTTCCTACTCTCTGAGTTCATCTTATGGAGGTTTGTGATGCAAATTTTGATAGTTTTCTCACAATATTGGTTCGGGACAACGAACCCCCACATGCTTTGGTTCATCATTTTGAGACTCTTGGAGTTGGAGTTGTAGGAGTTTTCGGAAGTCTTCATGGTTGTATCAAAATAATTCAGAGGAGGCATAGTGGATCCATGAGGAGTTATGAGGATGACTTTGTTGAGCTCTTGCAAATGATGGTTTTCCTCTTTGCAAGAAGATTTGGAGAAGTCACATATGCAATCTTGGCTCTGTTAGATACCATATGGAGATATGTTGAGGGGTTTGATTTTGAGTTGAGTAGACTATCTTGTCTATTGCCCAGGTTTGTGATTTGTGATAGACAATGGCATTGTTGATATTGATTACGCATAATCTTTTGGGCATGGGATGCTGCATCGTATTGATTTCAGTCCTTCCAGTTTTTTCAGCTTGAGTTCCATGGAGGGTAACATTTTGGGGTTACAGGGGAGGTTAGTGTAGTTTTGGCACAATGGTTTCACTTATGTGATCAATGTGGTGCAGGATAGACATTGCGGGTCCTTCCTGAGAAGGACATGGGACCTTGGGATCCTACTTGTTTTTGCATGGATCAGTCTAATATTTCTAGAGTTGTGGTGGCATTGCTTGAAGACAAGCAATCTTTGGGAAGGGCACACTGTAATGTCCCCATTTTTAGCACTATGCTTTCCAATGATTGTTAGCCTATTTCCAGAGGCTCGTAGGCTAGTCAGAGGCAAAATTAGGGTTTCTTATTTTTTAGGAGATTTCCTTTCGAGTTATCAGGAGTTGCATGTAGGAGTTTGGCAACTTGTCTTTTGGGTCTTTCTAGGTTTTCAGAGAGCTTCAAACGGATGTGACATGCAATTCAATCAAAGGTTTGCATGCAAGAGCTTTGCAGAGAGGTTTATGGGATTTTTCGAGTTTTCGGAGAGCTTCAGAGTGATATGACATGTATCTGCATCAGAAGACTTTTTCGGACTTGCTATTTTTAGTAAGTTGCAATGGTTGCTCGATTTGTGCTCTAACTGAGTTTGAAGTCACTTACTATTTTTAGCAATATGCTATTTTTAGTAAGTGCTATTTCTGGCAATAGTTCTAGTAATAGTTCAACACTGGAATTCAATGTTGGGTTTTTAGAGGGGTTTTCTATTTATAGCAGTGGTCAATTCATGGGTTGTCATCTTTAGTTGGTCACAACACTCTTTAGTGGTCTTCAGGTTTGCTCAATTTGGCGTTCGGTGTACACTTACTATTTTTAGTAGTGCCTTTATAGTAAGTCATTTTTGGGAGTTGGTCACAGGCCAGTATGTATGCAGCAATATTATTTCTCATATGGTTTGAAGAGCCTAAGGTTGAAGTATTTGATAATTGTTTAATTCAATCACTTAAATTGTTTTATAAAGTTATTTTATAAACTTGAGTTGAAGGGGTGAGTGGTCATTCAAAAAAGCACCTTGGGCCTAGGCGTACAACTTAAAGTTGTTTCTAAAAAGGTTTATTAATATTATATTCTTCTAGTGTGGGACACCCAAGGGTGAAGAAGAATTTAAAATGTTTAAATTTTCAAATGAAAGAAAGGGTGTGGGTTTTACGATGGAATTGAGAAACTTTTCAAATCCAGTCACCCTAATCTCTTTATAATCTCATTTTGGCTCTCATTTGGATATCTTCACTTTGGCAACATAACAGAATGCTACTAGATTTCTTCCAGATTGTTTGGGCTGCAAAATAAGGACGAAAACCCTCGTCGTTTGAACTGATTTCAGTGGTGAAATATCCACCCTAGTCAAATTGTGAGTGATTCTACAGCAAGGATCATATAGAACTTATCAAAGTTCAGTTTCAAGGGATTTTGGTGATTGAAAAATGAAGATTTTCTAGTTCTTTTGAAGAGCTTTGGTGTGGTTTGTTTAGCTTTCAGTTTGGTGTGATTTTATGAAGGTTTTGGTGTGTTTCAAATCATTTTCTAGGCAATACTTTTCTGGACCTGAACCCACATTTTTGCTCATAACTTAGAAATGAACTAAGCTTCTAAAATGGGTATTGATTCATTGGGGGACCCTTCTCATGGTGATTCTTTCAAGTGCTAACTTGCAATTTTTGGTGAAAATTTGGATTTTCTAGAGCAGATCAAACTTCTTCAGGGGGTCGCCTTTGTTGGGTTAAAAAAAAAACAGTTTCAAGTCTGCTGCTGTTAAGGTAGGAACTGCTGGTTACTTGGTGATCATTTGCAATGCTTCTAATGCGTTGGGAAGCAAGGTGAATGGGGGTCACAGCCTGGGTATTGATTGAAGCATGTTTGAGTCTCATGTTTGCTGCTCGCATCTCTTTTCAGGTCTGAGAATCTCTATCAGCACTAGCTTTGTCTATGTAAATCTGATTTTTTAACTGTTACTCAATACTAAATACTGAAAGGGCAGAACTATACCTTATTTTGCAAGTTTATCTATTGTTATCTTTGCAAATTATTATTTGTATGTTTAGCATGCTTTATTCATGAATGTCACATGAGAACAAACAAACAAACCAAATCAGAAAACTCTCACACAGCAGTTGAAACCAATCAGAATAAAAAAAAAAACCAAGGGTGTATGTTACAGTACGGGAGCATAAAATATGAGAATAGAATAAGTTACGACGAATGTCCATAAAAACAAATAATGGCCTCAATTAAATAAGCTGAGCACAGAGTTGAACCCTTAAAATACTAGAATCAGCCAGAGTTGGGCCTTTAACTTTACTAGAATCAGCCAGAGTTAACTGCTCTTATCAATTCAATTATATGTTACATGCAATACTTGATTACACAGAACTGTAGCTGCAAATAAACATTAACCCTATCCATCTTTTGCTAGATATTTTTGAAGTCATACATAAACATCAACAAAAAGGAAAGAAAATTATATTCAAACAATGGACGTGTACAAATTGTACCAAAATCAAGCCTAACTCGAAACCATTTACTGACAGCACACATGGTTTAAACAAACAGTATTCTAAACAAGTAAATACACCCAACTAAAGCCTTCGTATAGATTATAAAGCAATCTGATCTCAATTTATTTTTTTTAACATCCAAACCCACCATTTGTTGTCATTGAGAATTATTTTCAAATCAGAAGACAAAGCTGTGGAAAACAACAATGATCATTGATTAGATTAGATTATAATATTTTATTATAATATCCATTATAGTTTCATGGAGCTCTTCAAGTTGCAAATAACGTTTTGAAGAATATTGATACCAAAGGGCCTAGCATATGTACATGGTACATGGTTTTGATTACTTTTTAGGCCATGCAAGTTTGTTCAAGAAATGTTGTTGCATTGTTCAATTGCTTAGTTTACTTGTTGCTCAAACCAACTCAACAAGAAATGTCCTAATCTATATTTGAATTTATAATATTGATCAATACAAAATGGGGAAGATGTGGCTTGTAATATTAGGAATTAGGATGCTCTCATGCTTGGTGCAGTGGTGACAACCTTGACAGTCTGAGAATCTCGGAAACAAACAAAGTGCACCACAGTTGTACCATTTGGATAAACAGCAAATACACTGCTTGCTATCCGCTTATTACACAAAGAACAGATACTTTCACCATTGATCTTCACAAATCGTTTTCTACTCTTATAGAGTTCATCTTTAACCTGTTGGGGAAATTAAAATGACTGTCATTAATAATATTCGTTGGAAATATGCATTTTATATTACCCCAAAGAACAGAAAAGTTACAAAAATCTTCAACATGTAAGGGTTTCTTCCCAACAATGTGCAGTGACTATTAAATTTAAACGACAATCAGGGGAATCCTAGAAAATTGTGTTTGCATATTGCTCATACCTGCAAATTTTCACTATGGCGGAGGCTTTTTATGACTGACAAATTGCGTCGAGCTTCACTTGATTTTTTCAGTAGTGGCTCCAGAAATGGAAGTAACAGCTGTTGAAAGGTGAGAAGTTAACCCTGGAAGCATAATATGTACAAAGTAAGAACATAAAAGAAGTGATCTGTAGCATCAACCTGTAACTTAATGTCTGAAGGTAGCAAGCGGAGGGCCTCGGCACCATTGATACGGTCCCATCTTCTGCTGAGGAGATTCAATGCCTCATCTAGCATCATTCCCTCGACATTTGTTGAGGCTTCAAATGATTCTTCTCCATCACTTCGTCCACTTTCTGGAGCACTGTCAGTGCTGGTACCACTAAGACTTTGTCTATTATCTTCAATTCTTTCTATTATTTCAACAACTTTTTTTGACTTGTGTCCCTTTGCTTTTTGTGCAGAACCAATTTTATACGTTGCTGGTTCCTTTGATGAATTAAGAACAGCAATTGTTTGATCAAATTCCTTTTTTGATGCTTGAGGATTGAGATAGACTTGCAAGAGTGTAAGATAGATGTTGAGGGCTGCTCTCTGGCCTGAGTGATGTAGTTGACTAGTTGCTAGATTACTTGTGTTCTTACCAGTCATGACCGAGGTAGCAGTATTGTAGATAAGGTCACAATAACCCAATGCAAGCTCAGGTTCACGAAGCTATTCATTGAAAATACAATCATCACAACTGAATTATCCATAGAAACAAAGATATTCCATACCTTTTCATAAGATAAAGGCATTTTACCAGATATTCCATAAATCCTTTGGCATGAAAAAAAAAAGGAAACAGGAAATGTACCTTATGTGCATACAGTGTTAAGGCAAGTTGATGTCGTTCCATTTTCCCTAACAAAAAGGCACGCTCTTCATAAAGAGCATCAGGTGGAAGACGTTTCAATAAGAGCTCAGCATTATAACCAGATGTTTTCTCCAGAGCAGATAAGAGTTTCTGCCTAGCAATGGAATTTTGTCTTTCATCCCATTTTTCTTGACCTTTCAGTTCTGCATATTCATCAAGAACTTTTGCAAGATAAATTTGCACCTGAAAATCAACAAATATGCTACTTGATCTTAGAATGGAAATTAATCACTTATACAAAATAACAAAGCTAGAATCCTGATGAAAGGACCAGAGACTTCAATGGATGTCAAAATCAGCACTCTTGCTATGGAAAAAATATAAAAAATAAACATTTGAACCTTACAATTATTAAAAAAAACAAATATGAGCAAGGGAAAATTGCATACCAACTCATTCTGAAGGCTAGAAGAAAGTGCACTTCCATGCAGTGCAAGCATATTCTCTAAATATGTAACTTGCATGTGTGGTGCATGTTGCTTAAGGTATGAACTAACTAAGTTTGGAGGGAGAGGCGGGTCCGTAGATGAGAATAATTCAATTGTCTGCTGGGGACAAGCTTCAAGAATCCAAGTTGAACAGTCTAGCACAAGAGCAGGATCAAGACCCCCAAGTGGCTACAACACAAAAAAAATTATCAACAAAGTGCTCAATTAGCATTACAGGTACCATTTAAAATGATAATAAATCACAATAAGAAATGTACTATAATACCTAATTATACAAGATTACTGTTTAGATCTCCTAGCAATGAAACAGAAGATATTTCGGCATCTTCAGAAGAATGTTGTACGCATAAAAACTTTCTTTTTCAGAAAATAGTAAAATACTAACTAGTGATTATTATAAAAACAAATAGTTGAGCTATACCTTCAAGTATTCTATAATTGATTCAGGCCCAAGTTTTTGTGTGTCTGCAAGAGGTACAGGAAGAGAATCTGAACCTGCAACTAGATGATTGAGAAGCTTAAGAGCTTCCCTATGCCTTTCATTATACTTGTACAGTTCTATCAATTCCAAGTAATGACCTCTTTGCAGCATGAACTCTTCACAAATCTTGACATCACAATAATTTGGACCTGCAAGAAGTTCTAGTGCTCCAGAAGACTGTCCTGTGAGCAGTAAGCACTGAACAAGAGCGGTATCCATTATAGTTGCCTTTTCTCTAGCACCTCTGCCTCCCTTGGTATTACTACTATGCTGAAATGTCAAAATCCAGATTTATTTGAGCTCATCAAAGCAATGCATACAAGCCATTGTTAATTGAAGATGGTTTAATGACAAAAAGAAACTCAATTAAGAAGTTATTGAAAAAATATAAAGAATAATGCTCATAATTAGTGATGCATGATACTCAAATGTTAATGCATTGAAGCTTCTATAGAACTATGATGGATGAGGCCTTTGGTTTTAGATATTTTTTATGCAACACTAATGTTGCCTGTGTATTAAGTAGTTCTCTTTGTTTATAAAGAGTGACCTCCCATCAATATTACTCTATACTACATAGAGTATCTTACAAATGTACATCACTTATTACTCTATACTACTTAGAGTATCTTACAAATGTAAATCACTAAGCTGACCTCAAAACTGCATGCATCTATTCGTGTTTGGATTCAAATGAAGTTCATTGTAGCAAATCAACAAATATAAAAGGCCAACTTATAAAAAAATGCAAAGCTTACAGCACAAAAAAAAAATCAGCAATGTTTCTGGCTAAGAACACACCTTGATTGAACTGGTTGACCTCCAGGAATTCCCAGATGAACTTGCATCTTCGACTACTGCTGCAACAACCTCATCTGTGTCTTCTGCTGCTGCTTTTCCAATAATATGTTTTCTCCTTTTTGACAGAAATTTGATAAGAGCACTAAGAGAATTGTGATTTAGCTTTCCACTTGAAGACTTACATTTTTCTTCATCCTGTAATAGGGATCCACTTTCAGCCTCATCCGATGCATTAGAAAAAGTCTTAGTAAGATGTTGTTCGTACAACATATCAGAAGATTCAGACGTGTGCTTAGATGAAGAATCATTGGAATTCTTCGGAAATTTTAATGAAGGATATAAACACAATATTGCACTAATATCCAGTGTAGATGCCAAAAATTGTTGCATTGCCTCCTCATAGCTCCCATTATCAAAAAGACATTGGCCATATCTGTTTCAAATTTCTTATCAGGCAATAATTTTATAAAAACAAGTATTACATTTTAATATTTTATCATTAACCTGATAACCAATACAAGCACGAGGCATGAAAACAAGTTTCAAAGCCTAAGCAGAATGGACATAGAGGATTAATTTTCTACGATGTTGTTCTGAGTGTCTATAAATTGACCATTGAGAGTTACATAAGAAGACACTTTGCACAATAATTACACCTTCTAGAATTGATATTGTAAAGTTTTGATTTAATCATTTAAGTTGTTTTCTGAGGAATGTGGATACAAATGAGTTGGCTTATAACTGTGACAGTATATATGCAACAGCTTCTTAACGCATAAAGAAAAGTGCATGGAAAACCAGTTGTTAGGAATCCTAAAAGCCTCCTATAAATGTTTGCAGAATGACAAAAACACTAAGATTCAGAAATCTTACTATAATTGCCACATGGCATACAAAAAAATACAGAGCATATTCAACAGAACAACAGAGTAATTTGCAGATGCATCAAGAATGAAAATTCATTGCCTTCTCTAATAGTTTATGAACTCTAGGATCAAACTAAACTATTAGCAATGTCATCAGAAAGGAATCTAAAAATTGTTTTAACATTAGACAAACCTGTAAATCAATGTTAGGGCATTGTAAATAAAGTCTTCAAAAGAGAAAGCATCGCTTATGGTTGGTTAAAAAGATTTAATGTCTGATTGTAACTTTTCAAACAGCATTAATATTAAGAGCTCTGGCAATCTATTTCCAACTTATTTATGTCCTAAGGAACTAAAGGTATTCCTCTTTTAGTAACTAGCTCTTGAAAAAGATGGTAGTTCAGAGGCTCTTCCAATAAGACTTGGAACAGATTTATTAGTGCTCCCCCACTTTATCTTCTTCCCCAAGTGGATCCATCCTGCCTTCCATTTGAGGATGTCTTGGGCAAACAAACAGACTGAAAAACCATGTCCTACTTTGATGTTCTTGATTTCTGCTCTTGATTTTGGATCGACTTGGAAATGGTTAGGATGATCTTGGGGGCGAGGGACTTCTTTTAGGACAAGAAAGATACCTATTTATATAATATTGCCAAACATTGGTTTAAGGTGCCAAAAAAGGGCATATCCCAGACTCCAAAGAATTTGCAGAGGTCACATTTCAAAGAAGATATTTCTGATATAGTCACCTTACTGAACAATGTAACGGGGAATAAAGAAACCAAAACTTTTGAAAACTGGATGTGCCAATTTATTAGTCATTGATTATGCTTCGCAATTTGTTGATTAGGAAAAACTAATAAGTGACAATTGACACAATCAATTGATAAATTTCCAAAAGAGTCGGTATTTTTATATTTCTTCTCATCTCTTTTATGATTTATCCAATTGCAAGTATGAAGGCATGGCCTGGTCTGCACACACAAGGGATCTGTGATAATACAATGCAAAATTATGATTTCTACCCACAACTCCAACTGGAAATTAGTAACAAAGATTTCAAACAGGTTAATGATGCTTTCACCATGTTGATTGTGAGAAACTTGATCAAAATGTTGAACTCAAGATCTCTCCTGAAGCTACAGGTCTAATAACTCAACTTGGCAGTTATTATATCCAATATCCAAGATTCAAATACATCAAGATAGGAGATTTTGATGATAATATTAGAAGCTACCTCACTATGTAAGTGATAACCTCATTCTCATCGAGATATGCAGGCAGATAGGCTTGGTTAATAAGAAGTGTAAGGAAAGAAAGAAAGCAGGGTACCCCTTTCCTTTGAATCTAAGTCCTTATACTTGTTAGTCTTCTTTGGACGCCCAAAACATTGAGAAATCTTTGGCAAAATTCAGCCTACATTTCTATTTGACAAGACTCTCTTTTGATAGCAAGAATTGTGTTAGAGATCACCTGCATCTTGGCCCATCATGTGTTCACATTCCACATTTAGAGGATTACCAGGAAGATTGTAAGGATGACATTTAAGTCAGAAAGCGAGACTGGATGAGGCTAACAGTGGAGCAAATCAAAGCCATCATGCTATAATGGGATGTAGATGACATAGAGGATGATGGTTCTAATATGTTGGACAAAGTTTATATTTCTATTATACAAATACAGCCACGGACCCATCCGTTTGGCTAGTAAGGAGATGACTGATATGTTGAAAATGTTGTCATTGATGTCAAAGGCCAGCTATGGAGGGGATTTTATTAAATGCATAAATTGGTTGCCATCATATGTTTGCCTTCTTAAGGTGCAAGAAAATCAGAAGTAACATAAAATAAATAAATTTGCTGCTAAGGGCCGAACCTTAGACTCTTGGTACCCTTCCCAAAGTGTTTTAAAATTGCAAAATATTTTTTTATTATTATGGCCGACCCCCCTCTTGGGGGAGACCCATTCATGGGAGTTAAAATGCATTTAAAATTAGAATAAAATATTTTACTTGGGCCAACCTCATGGAGATGAGCGCCCACCTTGGTGAAGGGAAATAAACATAAATAAAATGCTATCTTGGCCTACCTGTATGCAGGGTTGCATCCATTCGATTAAGGGGTGCATGTACTACGCCTTTCTGATTTAGTCTCAAAACTCTTCAATTTCTGCCTTAGGAATTTTGTCAAATGGTTGGCATACAATGTTTGTACTTGCTGATTTTGTTTTCAGTTTGTTGTGAAATTTTTTTTGATGTTTGCAAATGATGTAAAATGTTTGGAAATGTTTGCTAAGACAACTAGGCAAGTAAATAAAATGAAATGCAGCTCTTTTGGGTGTTTTCAAATGCAAATACATGAATTCCTAAATGCAAATAAGCATCTACAGCCAAGAGACATTTAGACAAACACTTGGCATGAAAACTAATTTTCAAGTAATGTAAATACAATGAGAAACATTTTGTCATATAGATGTCATGCAACTCCTTATATCTCCAATATTGTATTTCAATGATATTAAAAGTCTACAAGCTGATTACAAGATTGCAATGCTATTATCATATGCCAAATGGATGCAATGAACTACACGAGATTGCCAAGACTCTTGGCTTACAAATATGATAATTTCTGAGATTAAAATGCAAGTAACTGAATGATGTAGAATTTCTGATAGAACCTGATTGGAAGCTTGCAGCAATACAAAATGTTCGATTCTCCTGGGAAAGGCCAAATTTCTGCTCCTTAGTGATGCGCCTAGTCTTTTCAAAGCCAATCAATGCTGTGAGAATTTATTCAGAATTTTTTTAATCAGCTTCCTGCAAAAATCGCAGCTCCTTGGGTGCGCCCAGCTTACTGCAGGAAAGGGACGATTTTCACCAATCATGAAGCAAGTTTGATCCCCTCATCAAATCGCACCATTTATGAAGCAAGACATCTACCCTTCAAGTCTGAATTTCCTCTATAAATATCTGCAATTGCTCCCTTGAATCGAACTTCCTTTCTTCATCAAAAGGATACTAATTTCCAATGCCAAAATTTGCAACTAGTCTCCTTGGATCGATTGCCCTCCAATGATGATAATTTTCTTCAATACAATCTGAATGTTGATCTTCAATGTATTCTCCAAATGATCCCTTCCAAAATTGGCCAAAGACCACTAATTTTGCCCACTTGAGAAGTCTGAAGTAACTCCTCCCAAACTAGCTAGGCTTGGTATTCTACAAGCAAAACTAGGACCAGCTAGGCTTGATATTTCACAAGTGAAGTTTGCCAAGCATTAAGCTCACCAAATGTAGAAATGTAGTAATCAACTCAACCATGCCAAAAATGCCCAGCGAAAGCTTCTTTTTATACTTTTTCAACCACATCTCCAAGAAGCTTCTAGAATAAATTATTATTTTCTTCAAGTGACTTTATAATATTATTTTATTTCAAGTCACTTTATTAAATTAATTAAATATAAGGTCACCTTTTAATATTTAATTGTTTGATAACCTTATAAATAACTAATTTAATAATCCACTTAATTTAATTAAAATAATCAATTAGTCATCCTTATGAAAAATCATTAATTTGGACAACTTAATTAATTAATTTAATTAAATTAAACTTACTCCAAAATTGGGGACATGACAGTGCATTTGCATATATAAAATGGAGTTCATTTGGGGTTAACAAAATCAAGCAATTCATTGAATATTATTCCTATTCATAGCAGATCTAGAGCAGACTTTAGAAGCAAATCTAAGGTGAATGTTAGAGTAGAACTGAAGGTGAATTATTGTACATCTAAGAGCAGAATTGAAGGTGAATTATTGCAGACCTAGGAGCAGAATTTAAGGGCGAATCCTTGCAGATCTATGGGCAGAAAATATTGAAGATTACAAGCAGATTTCAAGAAGCTTTTTGAGCAGATTTGTGGAGGAGGATCGGATCTGTTGCAAGAAGAAGATCAAGCACTTATCACTTTATTCTTTTGGAGGTTGATGCCTCGTTTTTAAAGAGATTGGTGTCTCTTGCTGAGTTGGTGCTCAGTTGTGGGGATTGGTGTCTCCAGTGGGTTAGTATCTATGAAGTTGTAAGAAGTTTCCTATAAAAGCAATATTTTGCCATGGTTTTCTCTCGCAAGGGTTTCCATGTAAAATCATGTGTGCATCTTGTGTTCTATATTGTTAGATCTTGCATGCGTGGATACTTTGATTATTGCTTTATGATTGCCAAAGTTATAAATTGAAGAAGTTGGTCTTATATTGATTCACCAACACCTCCCCCGCCCCTAGAAGCAAAAAATATTGATTTTATTAATCTTCTTTTTACAAACTTTGTAGGCACCAACCCCTCATTCAATTTGTGAGCACCAACTCCTCATTCAATTTGTGAGCACCAACCCGTAGGCACCAACCTACTAGAGGTGTCAATATCTCCTTTAGAAAGCACCAACTTCCAAAACAAAGTACCACCCTCTAAGTTGCTTCTTCAATGGATGATGGACATTACAATCTTTATTCTTTCATTCCATGATTCCCCTCTTTCTCATAACATAAATATACTTGTATGATTACATATGCTTGCATATTCTTTCCACATACATACCTCTTACTGTTAGAATATTATATTCTTATATTGTTTAATGGTCAATTATTTCTACAATAGTTGGTAGGTAGTTGGTAGGTAGACATTTAATGTCTACAGTAATTTACCTCCTCTATATATTGTAATCTGTTCTCCTTGCTAATACAAGCAATTTTTCCAGCTAAAATTGTTTCATGGTATCAAAGCCATTCTGAGATTGTCTCCCTCACAGGAGGGCTCAGGATTCTGGGAGGGCTCTCTGTTTTGGTACGAATTCGCAAAAGTGGGTTTTCTGAGTTCAAACTCGTAAAGCGTTTGACCCGTCTTCTGACTTTGCAAATTTGTGGTTTTTGGCCTTTGAAATCGCGTGAAGGGTGTTTGTCGTGTGAAGGGTCTTCCTTCTCTGTGTGCGCGACCTTCTTCTCTGCCTACGCGATCAGCCTTGTCTGTAACCCGCGTGTCAATTTTTTGAAGGTTTTTCTCGTTTTTGACACATTTTTCTTCTCTGTCGTCGCCCTCTTTCTGCGACACCCGTGCGACCCTCTTTAAGGTGCATTTTTTGTCTACAAAACACGCGAAGATTTTCTGTGCGACGAAAGTTCTGCCTGCGCATTTTTTTTCTCTAAGAAATCTCCTGGTCGCGTGTCATTTATGGGTGCAATAACACAGGTTTCTCTTCTCGCATTTTTCTGGCCTTAAGCACAGTTTCTTTTTGCAACTATCTAGGTTGCTTCTTGGCACGCGTTTTCGCCTGTTTTTGCACGTGATTTTTGAACGCGTTTGGTCTTTTTTAGCCGCATTTCCTAGCGTGCAATTTCTAGTTTTGAATTTGCATTCTTTGGCATACACAATCTGAAGATTTTGGCACATTTTTCTGCAATATTTTGAAGCTTCCATTGCCGTCTAGGGTTCTACAAATTCATCTAGGGTTTTGACCCTCTATTTCAAGGCGGAAAATTTTTCCGATTGCATATTCCTTGTGAGTTTTTCGAGATCTCAACTGGGTTGTCGTTAGTTTTTTCTAGGTGTCTTGAAGTTTCTGCCTCAAAATTCGTGCTTGGTGAGAGATTTTTTGGTTTTTATAATTGTGTCCTTAAACAAAAAAAAAAAAAATTATTATCTGTATGGGTTTTAAATATTTTTTCCCTTAAAAAAATTTGTATGGGTTTTCATAATTTTTTCCCTTAAAAAATTCTGGGAGGGTTTATAATTTTCCACTCAAAAATTAAGTTTTTTCTCTTGTAGACCCTAGTCAGGGTTTCTGTCGTTAAGGAGGGCTCTCTGGTATTTGGTTTTTACCATTTTTCCGAAAAAACGATGATTTGTAATCTTGGGTTTGGCGATTTTTTCCTCAAAAATCGTGGTTTATTTTATTGCAGTCAGTTTTTTGGTCACACCTGGCGATGCTAGAGCGAACATCTACACATCTATCTTCTTGCAACCTGTTTTGGGGCGTTGTGCTCATCTGCAAAAGTTTCGACAGTTTGCCGATTTATCCTCAAAATCATGGCAGCTGTTCTCGGTGTGTCTCTGGTTTCAGGGAGGGACAGCTCTATTACCCAAGGTCAGGTTGGAATTTTTGTGATGATTTCTGGTTAGCAGTTCTGCAGATTCTGGGAGGGTTAGTGGCGGACTCATCTCGGTGGCAGAGTCAGTGGCAGGCTCTTGTCTCTTGTTGCAGAGCATTCTAAAGAAGGGGGCAGCCTTCTCTGTTTTTTTCTAACGGTTTTTGGTTCTCTTGGTCATTAACATTCTGCAGATCCAGGGAGGGTCTCAGCAACAGCAGAGTGTCCTGAAGAATTTGTGACCAAAAGACCTGCAGATTTTTTTTGTAGGCTAGTTAGACGATTGACCATTAAGGGAGGGTGTTAGAATATTATATTTTTATATTGTTTAATGGTCAATTATTTCTACAGTAGTTGGTAGGTAGACATTTAATGTCTACAGTAATTTACCTCCTCTATATATTGTAATTTGTTATCCTTGTTAATACAAACAATTTTTCCAGCTAAAATTGTTTCACTCATAAAAACTCTTTCTATGCCTTCATAAAGATCTTCTTGTAGATATTATACTCTTTACAATTTTAATTCAATCACTTTTTCATGTATTAACCTTCTTAAATCTACATAGACTTCTTCACAACTTTGCTTCAGATTCTATCATAAATCTGCTCTTAAATTCTTTCACAAATCTGCTTCAACTTTCTTCATATTTCTGCTATAATTCTATTCATAAACATGCCTTATAAGTCTGCTCAAATCTACCTCATAAAGTTGTAATGTCCCCATTTTGGCCATACACTCTTCTTTTGGATTTAGCCTATTTCCGGAAATTCGTAGGCTAAGCTGAAGTAGAAAACTAGGGTTTCCTCTTTCAGATACTGCTCAGTTGGCTTTCCAATGGTTTTGAAGTTAACTTACTATTTTTGGCATTTGCTATTTTTAGTATTTTGACAGAGTGCAAGTCACATAATTACCCCCTTCTTGAACCTTCCGTCTGCCACTACATAATTACCCTCTTCTTGAACCTTCCTGTCTGCCACTACCATTATGCCAGAGAGCAAGTCACAAACAGAGGGGTGGTTCATTTGCGATGGGAGGGTGGTGACTAGTCAAGGTTGTTCGGTGGTAGGGTGGTGGGTAGGGTAGTAAGTTCATTTTTGGCAGAAGCATCATCATCAACTTGGTTCAGTTTGGCATTTGTCAGTTTGCTTTTTTTAGCAATTCATCAGTTGCAGTTTGGGCATTGTATTTGGTTATCTCCTTGGACTGAGTTTCAGACTTAGTCAATTCTCATGTCTTGAAGTTGTACCCCACGCCTAGGCTTGATGACTTCAAGTTGTTTTAAAGAAGGGGACATAAAGGGGTCAAGTGAGCATTTAATTATTTAATAAATGTTTTATTGTTGCAATATGAAATGGATGCCTAAAGGGGAAGTTGAATGATATTTTAATATTTCAAAAAGTGAAATGCTTAAAGTGGCGTCCCTTTTGGAAGTTGAAGTGATTCAACTTCTTGGAATTTGAAGAGTTCTTGTTGCTTCATTTGCCAACTGAAGCTTATATATTGCTGTTGTTTGAAGACTTGAGCATCCAATATTTTTATGTTAATGATATGCTGTCGAAATGACAACTTGTTTAATACTTCGAGGGATGCTTACCTCCTAGTTCCAATCCAATTTCGTGTTTGAAATACAACACCTAGTTGGTCATTTGCTGCTTCTCAAATCAGACTAGCAGATTGAGCTCAATAGTTGAAGATTTTGATGAAATTTTCAGTTTTGAAGTTGCTGATACAGTCATAGCTGAAGGTGGTTTTTGCATACAGCTTTTGGTATGAATTTATTTTGGTTATGGGTATTTGATCATTGCATTTCTATGATAATGGCGACCATATTTGGAGGTTTTCAGATTTTAATTCCAAGTTTCTGATTTTTCCAAGAGAAATCGCCCCTCTACAGGGCCGTACCATCTCATGAGTGCTTTGGGATTCGTGCAAGAATAATATCTTGAGTTTTGATGCAGTTTTGTAGTTTGAGTTTGGGCGCCATCCTCCTAGAAGGTCTTTGCAAAACATTCCAGCTTATTCGGAGGTATTTAGAAGGAGTTGTGATCATTTTTATGAGTTTGTTGTTTGCTGATAGACATTTCCAGATTGCAGATTTTTATATCAGACTTGTTTTTATATCAGCTTATTGTATTGTAAGAGTTAGAGGAAGTGTTACTCTAACCATTGTTGGATTTGGAAGCATATCTTTCTTATTTGCAGCTGTTTAATTCATTGTAAAGCTGATTAGTAGTACTAACAGCTATTTATTTTATTTGCTGCAATTAGTTTAAATTTCATACTCCCACGATTGAGTGGTTGAGTTTAAATAATCATCTTTCTTTAATTGTAAGTTCCCCCCCCACTAAATAAGTGGTTGTGTGGACTGTTTTCATTCCATGATTCCCCTCTTTCTCATAACATAAATATACTTGTATGATTACATATGCTTGCATATTCTTTCCACATACATACCTCTTATTGTTAGAATATTATATTCTTATATTGTTTAATGGTCAATTATTTCTACAATAGTTGGTAGGTAGTTGGTAGGTAGACATTTAATGTCTACAGTAATTTACCTCCTCTATATATTGTGATCTGTTCTCCTTGTTAATACAAGCAATTTTTCCAGCTAAAATTGTTTCATGGTATCAAAGCCATTCTGAGATTGTCTCCCTCACAGGAGGGCTCAGGATTTTGGGAGGGCTCTCTGTTTTGGTACGAATTCGCAAAAGTGGGTTTTCTGAGTTCAAACTCGCAAAGCGTTTGACCCGTCTTCTGACTTTGCAAATTTGTGGTTTTTGGCCTTTGAAATCGCGTGAAGGGTGTTTGTCGTGTGAAGGGTCTTCCTTCTCTGTGTGCGCGACCTTCTTCTCTGCCTACGCGATCAGCCTTGTCTGTAACCCGCGTGTCGATTTTTTGAAGGTTTTTTCTCGTTTTTGACACATTTTTCTTCTCTGTCGTCACCCTCTTTCTGCGACGCCCGTGCGACCCTCTTTAAGGCACGTTTTTGTCTACAAAACACGCGAAGATTTTCTGTGCGACGAAGGTTCTGCCTGCGCATTTTTTTTCTCTAAGAAATCTCCTGGTCGCGTGTCATTTATGGGTGCAATAACACGGGTTTCTCTTCTCGCATTTTTCTGGCCTTAAGCGCAGTTTCTTTTTGCAACTATCTAGGTTGCTTCTTGGCACGCATTTTCGCCTGTTTTTGCACGTGATTTTTGAACGCGTTTGGTCTTTTTTAGCCGCATTTCCTAGCGTGCAATTTCTAGTTTTGAATTTGCATTCTTTGGCATACACAATCTGAAGATTTTGGCGCATTTTTCTGCAATATTTTGAAGCTTCCATTGCCGTCTAGGGTTCTACAAATTCATCTAGGGTTTTGACCCTCTATTTCAAGGCGGAAAATTTTTCCGATTGCATATTCCTTGTGAGTTTTTCGAGATCTCAACTGGGTTGTCGTTAGTTTTTTCTAGGTGTCTTGAAGTTTCTGCCTCGAAATTCGTGCTTGGTGAGAGATTTTTTGGTTTTTATAATTGTGTCCTTAAACAAAAAAAAAAAAAATTATTATCTGTATGGGTTTTAAATATTTTTTCCCTTAAAAAAATTTGTATGGGTTTTCATAATTTTTTCCCTTAAAAAATTCTGGGAGGGTTTATAATTTTCCACTCAAAAATTAAGAGTTTTTTCTCCTGTAGACCCTAGTCAGGGTTTCTGTCGTTAAGGAGGGCTCTCTGGTATTTGGTTTTTACCATTTTTCCGAAAAAACGATGATTTGTAATCTTGGGTTTGGCGATTTTTTCCTCAAAAATCGTGGTTTATTTTATTGCAGTCAGTTTTTTGGTCACACCTGGCGATGCTAGAGCGAACATCTGCACATCTATCTTCTTGCAACCTGTTTTGGGGCGTTGTGCTCATCTGCAAAAGTTTCGACAGTTTGCCGATTTATCCTCAAAATCATGGCAGCTGTTCTCGGTGTGTCTCTGGTTTCAGGGAGGGACAGCTCTATTACCCAAGGTCAGGTTGGAAGTTTTGTGATGATTTCTGGTCAGCAGTTCTGCAGATTCTGGGAGGGTTAGTGGCGGACTCATCTCAATGGCAGAGTCAGTGGCAGGCTCTTGTCTCTTGTTGCAGAGCATTCTAAAGAAGGGGGCAGCCTTCTCTGTTTTTTTCTGAACGGTTTTTGGTTCTCTTGGTCATTAACATTCTGCAGATCCAGGGAGGGTCTCAGCAACAGCAGAGTGTCCTGAAGAATTTGTGACCAAAAGACCTGCAGATTTTTTTTGTAGGCTAGTTAGACGATTGACCATTAAGGGAGGGTGTTAGAATATTATATTTTTATATTGTTTAATGGTCAATTATTTCTACAGTAGTTGGTAGGTAGACATTTAATGTCTACAGTAATTTACCTCCTCTATATATTGTAATTTGTTATCCTTGTTAATACAAACAATTTTTCCAGCTAAAATTGTTTCACTCATAAAAACTCTTTCTATGCCTTCATAAAGATCTTCTTGTAGATATTATACTCTTTACAATTTTAATTCAATCACTTTTTCATGTATTAACCTTCTTAAATCTACATAGACTTCTTCACAACTTTGCTTCAGATTCTATCATAAATCTGCTCTTAAATTCTTTCACAAATATGCTTCAACTTTCTTCATATTTCTGCTATAATTCTATTCATAAACATGCCTTATAAGTCTGCTCAAATCTACCTCATAAAGTGTCCACAATTATGCTCATAGAGTCTTCATAAATCTATCTTCTATTTGTTCTCTTCTTTCACAAGTCTGCTACAATTTACTCCAACAATTTGCTCATAAACTCCCTTTTAATCTACAGCAAAACCTTTTTCAGATCTATTCTTAAGGTCTGACTGTGTTTATAAGATATCTCCTTTTTTTAACACACACCAAACATTTATTCAAAAACTCCCTTTATATCTTGCCAAGAGAGGCAATTCCTTAGAAGGCATCTCCTTTCACCTTAAAAGATCACCACTTCATTGCAAAGACAACTCGCATCCCTTCATAATAAATCTGTTTGCTGAAAACAAAAACTAATGAATCACACCTTTTCTTCATTTAAGACAAATTTGAATTATAAAACTTTTGTCTTTTATAAACAAAACAATGATCGCAGCTTTTTATTCACTTTAATTGTTGCCTTTTGTTTTGTTTAATCGTTGCTTATTATCGCTTAAATTATATTCATTGCCTTTAAAAATGAAATCACTACTTTCTAAAAAGTAACCACTCCATTTATATTCATTGCTGTTCAAAGGTAATTGTGAATCGCTGCCTAGTATTAATTAAAATTAGATTGCTACCCTCTTTTGTCTTTTATGACTTTTGTCTTTTCCTTTAATTTTGTCTTTATATGACTTTGTCTTTTCTAAACTCTTCTTAGTCCCTGCTTTAGAATGTGAATAGCTGTTCTTTAATAATTCCTCCTTGCTTGTAAGCGCTTCCTTAACTATTGCTTCTTTATAACTAAGTCACTGCCTTTAATCACTGCTATTTATTTATCTTCATTGTTGCCTTCCTTTCACAAAAATTTAATCGCTGCCCTCAACACATTTAAGATCGCTGCATTGTATATTTTCTTTTTACTTAGGCATTGCTACTCACTAAATAATCAATGCTTTCTCAAACAATATTCCAAGTGTAGTCAGCCAGCATAGATGATGAAGGCATCAACATGAGGGAGGTCCATATTGTTTTACATTTGGATTTTTGTCTTCATGTATTGTTGCCAAATAATGAATTGGCCCAAATAAATATCTAAGTGGAAGTCTTTAATTTAAATTACAAATATGATCCCATACTACTTATATCCCTGCTCAAAAATATCTTTATGAATCTGCTTCAAATTGCCTTATAAAACTGATCCAAGTTACCTTGACTATGTCACTCCAATTGCTGTAATGAATCACTCCAATGTGATGATATGACATGACAACAATTAATCTCGCTCATAATCTTGTTCAAATACTTCTGACATTAATGACAACAGTCAAACTTCTATATACCCTTCACATCAATGACAACATTTCAACACACCCTACCTCCCATCACACATTCCTCTTCCTCCAAACCTATGTTCCACCGGCGTCGGGGACGGGGGGACGCCGGGACGGGGGGACAGGTTTCCGGGACGGGGGGACAAAGGGGCCTCAATTTCGGGACGGCGGGGGGACGGCGGGGGGACGGGGGGGGGGCGGGAGGGGGGACGGGGTGTATATACTATATACTATACATATGGTACTTAAAATGCTAGTTATGAAAAGATGTATAAGACTATTAAGAAGTAAAATAGCAAAATTGAAATACTAAATTAGTACTTGAACATTGAACATTGAATATTGAAGCTTTCAATATCAAATTACTAATTAGAAATTAGAATAGTAATACTCAATACTACAATGTAACAATTGTTGAATTGGCAAATGGAAGATTTCTATTATATTATATCAAAAATATCTGATTATAAAGATGATTACAATGAGTAGCATGATTATATGATATCAAAACAAGTACAAAATCAAAATGTCAAAATGACAAAACGTAGTGAAGGAGGCAGAGGCCTCCAATCATCCCTCGGGAGGTCGGCAAACTCCTCATCACTGGAACCACTGGACTCCTCAAGGTCAAGATCTGCCAAAGGAACACCAACCAGCCCTATATCTGAAGCATCCTCATCCTCATCAATTTGTGATGGCTCCTCTGGCTCTATCGTTGTGCATCGGCCACCTGGGTATCCTTCTCTATCAATTGACCCAATACTCTGTCCCTCTCTGCCAACTTCTCCTCAAGAGCTGCCACTCTCGTTTGCTCAGCTGCCAACTGCTCTTGTAACTGTACTATGATGGTTGATTGTATTGCAATTTGGCAATTCCAATAAATTTGATGGGGGTCTGGGGGCAACGCCCCCAGCGGGGTCGAGGGGCAGCGCCCCTCGCGGGGGTTTGGGGGCAGCGCCCCTTGCGGGGGTCTGGGGGTAGCACCCCCAGCGGGGTCGAGGGGCAGCGCCCCTCGCGGGGTCCGGGGGCAGCGCCAAGACCAATTTAACACTTTTGAAACCACTCGAAACTACATCACGCACCTCATTTTCATGATTTTCCACAGGTTCTGAATAGTGCTACGAAGCCGAAAAATACATATTTTGCATTGTTTCTCTTAGACTTTACTTTCTCCTGGTCGATGCTTGGTACGACAATGGATGGGTCCCACATGCCCTTAGGGTTCGAATAGAACCAATAAAATATTAAAAAAATGTTTTAAATTTTTTTTTTTGTTTGCTTTTTGGCTGTCTGTCGCGGGAGACGCCTGGGCGTCCCCGAGACACTCGAGGGACGCCGAGGCGTCTCCCTCGGCGTCTCAGAGACGTTTGCGCGTCCCTCGAGCGTCTCGGGGACGCCCAGGCGTCTCCGGCGGCGAGCCAAGAAATGGTGGCGCCGCCGGAGACGTGGGAACGCCGTCCCCACGTCTCCGGGACGTCCCCGTTCCAGAGACGCTAGGGCCTAGAAGGGGGGACGCGTTCCCAGGGTTCACTGCTCCAAACCCAAATCTCAAGCAATATCATCCCCATCATCACAACTTAAGGAGGTTGCTAAGAAGAGGAAGCACACTCAAATGATTGACCCTAGTTTTGATGCAATGGCGATGATGCTGTAAATGACACTTCAATCAAAGAAAGCTCACACTACTTCAAGTTTGAAGGTAGATGCCTCTTCTAGTGATCAATATGTGGAAATAATGAAACTCATAATAGACAAGAATGAAGAAGAAATAACAAAAGAAAATTATAATATCACTCGAGTAGACCTTGGCCCATCAACTTGTGAAGGTGATATTCATAACTTCCAAATGTCTATTGCCAAATTGGTAGAAAATTTTGAGAAAGAAAAGGAAAAAAGGGAGCAGCTTAAAGAGTAGGTAAGAACATTAACTTCCTACAAAACAAGCCCCTTGAAGTTTTGCCATTAGCATCTTCCAGTACACCATCAAGAGGAATAAGTACTAAAATCATGGAGAAATTGGAAAATATCAAGCTAATGGTAAAGCGGTTGAAGCTTGGATAGAGAATATTAATCTCAATGGTCTTATTTATATTGAAGAAGCTATGAAGTTATATGATCAACTTTTGAATAAGAAAAAGAAAGTTGAAACTAAATTATAAGTTGTGAGGAAAGATGATATAGTGTTACAATTAATAGTTGAAAATCAACAAGAAACAATAAAGACAGATGTAAATATTTTGGTTTCTCAGCAAGTCTTTAATAAGCCTGAAGAAAATGATTCAGTCATGTGGTATAAAGGTATAGAATGGAAATTAATGGTCTTGAAGCAGTCCATGGTAGAGTTCAAAAGATTAACCAAACTATATGATTCAATATTGATTAATATTTGAACTAACATTTTGTCTTTTGACGTTGATATTCTCAAAGAAAATGAATCTAATTTGGTTGGTGTTTCTACCGTTAAAAAGAATTTTAGGGATATGATTCAAGAGGAGCTATTCAAAAAGGATATTATTGATGGTAATAACATGAAAAAGGTTGGGTGCAAGAATTTGAATCCACTTTCAATTAAAGTCTTGCAGGGGGGAAAATCCCAACAAGAACGGGTACACGTTTAGGAATGAGTGCCCAAGCCTAAACTCCTAATTGTATGGAATGGTTTCCCATTTTGGTTTTTAAAATGGGCACCCATTTCTATTTAGACCATATACACATTCCTTTTTAGAATAGATACGTGTTCCATAAAATTTCAAATTTGAAACCCACAGTTTTGCTTTTGTTTTAGACTTGGAAACCCAACCCTCATCCTTGAACTTGCAAGTACAAGGCTATGTTAACAACAAGCAAAAAATTGACTTAACCAATATGGCTAACAACTTTTTCTTTAGAATTTTTGGACCAAATTAAAAACTCGTTACAAATGACAATGTCTAGTTCTCAAATATGTAATTTTCTTACTATTGGGCGTATTTTTTTATTTATTAATTAATTTTTAAACAAAAAAACTCAACTTGAAATGACATTAATATTTTTTTATCTTTTAATATTGAAAAAAAATGTCTAACCAATCTAGACATCATTCTCTACATTATGAAAAAAACATTTTACAATTAGTTTTGCTCAAATTATGTTGGTTGTAAACAAAGGGTTTTTAAAAAGTAAAAACACAAATTAGGGCTGGTAAAAAAGAAAAATTAAAAAATATATATTTATTAAAAAAATTTAAAATATGCCAATAGTGACATGGTGTGATGGTTAAGTTGGTGTGTTGTTATTCTTGCCATCAAGGTTCAAACCCCATTTGGGTGTAATTGTTGAGAATTTATATTGGGGATGAGGTCCCTCGTTTGTGACCTCAACGGTTCATAGCTCCGGGTCAAAAGCGTTCCTTTATATATATATATCCAAACTTCACCATCGTATGCATCTTTCCACAAAAAGAATTAGAAAAATATTTTCATTTAGGTCAAATTATTTTGTGAGTACATGCGATTTTAAAAAATTCACTTTTATACATCCTATACAAAACCAACTTTTATCCTCTAGGTATTAAAATAAATTACAAATTTGAAAACTAGAAGCAAAATCCTGCATTTCATATTTTTACACAATTTTAATATTTATTGTAAGTGCTTCAAATTTTTACTCCAACAATAATAAATTTGATTTTTTTGGAAAAAGACTTCCACTTTTTGACCAAAAAGTGGACACATTATCTTGCACTTACCCAGAAGTTAAGTAATATGTTTTATCTCTTTGATAACTTTCCATAAAGATGTTTCTAATATACATAAAAGGATTGAAGAAATCAATGAGGCTTTATTGACATGGAAAATACACCTCAATAGTACCTCTATAACAAATGGCAAAGCAGTTGCACCAGCAATAACAAATTTCAAGAATTACAAAGCCAAAATAGCTTCCTTACAGTCAAAGTTGTCAACGAAAAAATGCAGACAGCCACCAAAGTCAAGAAAAGGATAATGATGTTCCATAACACTTTATCTTTTATTTTAAAAGGTGACTTTACATGAGTTATTTTGTAACAACTTAAAAATAAATTTTCATTTTATCATAGAAGTAGAGAAAAAAAATAAAGTTTATTTTGAATTTTTGCTTTTCAAGACGAAGCTACAAAAAGGAGTTACAAATGAAAGGTTATATAAAGGAGATCATGTTATTAATAACGGATCCTCCTCCTCCTTCAAGCTTCTCATTTGATATTTTTTCCAGAGTTATCCCTATTCTTTCTTTTTCTTTTCATTGGGAAATAATTTATAGACATTATAGAGGAGTTATTTTGTAGAGACTCTAAAATCTCAGATTTTGAATGCAAAGAATGTTGAATTTGAGTGTGCACACAATAATAATACAATTATGTTACCATTCAATTATTTTGCTCAATACACATTACACACTTGTAGGAAGCTTATCTCCTAAATTATAGGAACCACTCCCTAATTATACTCATATCCCTAAAATCACCCATACAACAACATCCTAACAAACCTAGTAAACACACATTATATTAACCCATGTGAACACGAACATGAATTCCTAACGCCGCCCCTCCCCGCCCTCTATATAAGTGCAAACATGGGGAGAAAGTACATTACATGAACTTGAAACAAAATTGTACGCCCATGTATACTTTTAGGTCTACATACTGCTAACTGGATCTTGTCAAGCATGATCACCTACATATGAGAACTTATCCTGCTTTCACTTCTTGTGAACTTATCCCCAGCCAGCCACACTTCCAAGAATTCTAGCAGCCAAAAGATCTTTGTAGCCAACTGCTCCTATACAGCAGTTTACAATATCAATGATATCTATGTTCTCATTTCAAACTTAGCAAGGGAATGTTTACAATGTTCTCAATTGTAGCCAATGTTGTTGACCATTGCCACTAAATCTCTAATAGTATAGGAAGTTGCAACCGCCACTGGAAGTTACCCTTAACTTTAACCATTTGGCACAGAATGGAAATGGAATATTGGTGTTATATTCCTCTCCATTATATAAAATTTCCGCTTATTTAAAACACATACAAAATAAAAGCACACAAAGATGCCAAAAAAAGATCAATGGAAGGCTTAGAGGGAGGTGTGGGGCACAAATACTCTAACACCCATTGTCTCAAATGCACCTTCTCTGCTCAAAATGCTACCTTGAATAGTAGCACCATTACAAGCTTCTAATCAGCCTAAGAATAGTTATTCACATATTTGTCCTACCTATGTCTGAATTATTGCTTGAGTATCATGTCAAATATTGGCTTGTGCCACCTTGTTTTTGTAGATCGACCAAATGTAGCCAATGGAATCAGCCTTTAGTTCACTATCAAATCTTGCATGGATGAACTCTGAGTTACACTATGCACAAACAAAGTGTTGTCTACTCTTTTCAGTCTTGGCTAATACTACTTCCCAATCAATTCGACTCAAGGGTTCCATTTCCTTTGAAGATTGTGCTCCATGCTACACAATTGTAATGCCACCTAAACACATGAAAATGAAGACCTAGAGTAAACCTCTATAACTTGAAGAAAGCAGCTTTCCTCCTCATTGGCAATTGCTTTCATGGTGTAAAAACAATATGCAATCAACTTATCATTCTAACAAGCAGTTTTCACTTGTAATGGAAGAAACTCGACCCTGTTCATAACCTTTCATATTAGAATAGTATTTATTATTTATTTATTAATGCTCAATAATGTATTTTATTGTAAATTATATTGATAAGATCGTCTCTGATCTTATCTGAAGTTTCCTTTTAGAAACTTTCTGATTTTGTACATTTTGTAAATTATTTATTGAAGCTTTCGCTTCATTGTTAATACATCATTTTATTTACCAATTACTTGTGTAATATGGTATCAGAGCAAGAATTTGATTTCGAAAAAAAATTCAAATAAAAATTCGTGTGGAATTTTTTTGAGTATTGAATTTTTTTATATTTTTCGAAATTGGTTATCTCCTGGTCTAAAAATCGCAGGTCTTGCATTTAGAAATTCGAGGGTTTTGTTTCACAATTTTTCGTGAGTATTTTCTCACTGAAAATCGCAACTCTCAGGATTAAAAATCGAGTGCCTCCTTGTGTATCTAAATCACGCGGCTTCTTTTCTCAATTTCTTGGCGTGATTTTGTGAGGTTTTTGGACGCAATTTCCGTCCATACCTGGCCGTGATTTTCAACTCTTCATCCTTGCCTTAGCAGCCCAGTTTGGTTGGAAAGTCCATCAGATGGATGTTAAGAGTGCTTTCCTCAACGTTGAATTGAAGGAAGAATTCTACATGACGCAGCCTCCAAGGTTCAAGGTTGTTAGTCAAGAACATAAGGTATGCAGATTGGTAAAAGCACTTTATGGCCTGAAACAGGCTCCTCGGGCTTGGTACATCAAGATTGACAAGTACCTCATAGATCATGGCTTTCAGAGGAGTCCATCTGACTCTAATCTGTACGTCAAACATACTAGTAGTGATATACTTATTGTTGTTGTCTATGTGGATGACTTGATCATTACTGGCAGCTAGGCACATTTGATCGTTGAGATCAAACAGGATTTGTGCAGCACATTTGACATGATAGATTTGGGCCTTTTGCATTACTGTTTAGGTGTTGAGGTTTGGCATACCGAGACCAGTATTTTCATCTCCCAATCCAAATATGCTCGAAGTCTACTGGATAAGTTCTGAATGCAGGATTGCAAACCTGCCTCCACACCCATGGAAAAGGGGCTCAAGTTGTCAGCCAAGTCAGACTCACAGGTAGTAGATGAATCATTGTTCAAGCAACTAGTGGGTAGCCTCATCTATCTCATTGCCACTAGACTTGACCTCAATTTTGCAGTGAGCTACATTTCACGCTTCATGATAGCCCCCAAGGCTGATCATTGGGTAGCAGCGAAGCGTGTGCTGCGTTATGTGAAGGGCACTTCTGATTATGGACTTTTGTACACTAGGAGTCACGATCCTAGACTCAATGGTTTCACAGACTCAGATTGGGCAGGTTTAGTTGATGACAGGAAATCAACATCTAGGTATGTGTTCAGTTTGGGATCTGGTGCTGTCACATGGACTAGTAAGAAGCAGCAAGCAGTGGCTCTCTCCTCGACAGAAGTAGAGTATCGGGGAGCAATTAAGGCAGCTTGTGAGGCAATTTGGCTTCGTCGGATGTTTCTGGATATGCAAATATCTCAAGCAGGTCCGACTCCCTTGTTCTGTGATAATTAGGGAGTTCTCAAACTTGCCAAGAATCCAGTCTTCCATGAGAGAACCAAGCTGTGGAAACTCATTGTCACTTCATTCGGAAGCTTGTTGAAGACGGATCAGTTCAGTTGCTATATGTTCCGACAGAGGAGCAGACAGCAGATATTCTCACCAAGTTGCTCAGTCCAGATAAGTTTGTAAAATTCAGGGGGCATCTTGGTGTAGTTGACAGATTGAGCATTAAGGGAGGGTATTAAAATAATATTTATTATTTATTTATTAATGCTCAATAATGTATTTTATTGTAAATTATATTGATAAGATCATCTCTGATCTTATCTGAAGTTTCTTTTTAGAAACTTTCTGATTTTGTGCATTTTGTAAATTATTTATTGAAGCTTTCGCTTCATTGTTAATACATCATTTTATTTACCAATTACTTGCGTAATATTTCGTTCTAGACAAGTTGAGTGCAATACAATGTACAATGGTCATAGCTCTTCTCTATCATTGAGAGCAGTGCCCAAAAGATATGGAGAGGCCACCGGTCAAAAGCATGATGGAGAGACTCAAACAAGACACGACGACGGCTCCAATAGTGAAGTCTACAACCTGTGCAAATAGTCACACTCCACCCATGGATCCAAGAGCTAAGAGTCGTTATCTTGCAATCAAAAAATGAGCACAAAGTCTCCAAATGTGATTCTACTGGGCAACATTTCTCTACAACAACAAGATCAACACAACAAAATGAATCTATACTTATGCAAATAAAAATAAAAAAAAAATTTAAAAATTTAAAAAAACTTATAAAATGATCTACACTCACTTACAGCAACAATTCACTCTCTTACACTAATCTTCACGTACTCCTATCCTATGGAATATTACATCTCGCATGCTCTCATTTTCTGATGCAAGAGCATCATCGCATTTTTGGTTTGCTTTAATTTCTGGCTTGGTGTGTGGTTTGTTTTTTTATTTTCCTGATTTTGGCTTGTGTTTGTTAAGTGTTATGGGAGGTGTGGTTTGGCACAAGAAACCTATTTCATTTCCACGTGAACAAGCAATTGAAAGATTATGTTTGCAAATAAATAACAATCCTTTATGTGGAAAAGGGAATGCTATTGGTTACCACGTTAAGGAGAGTAGGGGAAAACAGTTACAAATTTTCGTTAATGATTCAGTTTACCAAGAGAAAGAAAGGGCATCGTGGGAGGTGGTGGAAGGATAGGCGTGAGAATTTGCCAACAAGTGAAGTGGCTGTTCTTGGCCCAGCAAAGAAAAAGAAAGAGGTTGGCATAGAACAAAGGAAGGCAGCAAATTTCAATGTAGGAACTCAGGCAATTGGTAAATGGTCAACCACAGATAAGGTGTCCAACATTGTAAACCATCGCAGTCTTCAAGGGAGCCAACGTTGTTGCATAATGAACTGAATCTGGTCACCATATCTCTGTGTTTTATTTACTTGTTATTAATAAAGGAAATGCAAATTTAATAATCTAATTAATCTTTACATTACACTGCAATAGTTTTCTTGTCATCACATTGCGTATGTGCTATGTATTGTTGTTCATTGGTGATTTGTAATGGCGAATAGTTGCCAAACAACTTTGTATGGAGGATTGAAGGAGACTATATTGTTTTTCCAATTAATTGCATTGTTGTGCAAACACTTCACTATTGAAGGAGGCCGGTTGTGCAATTTGCTATTGTTTGTTTTTGAAAACTAAATTAAACTAAATCCAAGCTAGTTTCAAAAGTAGAATAGAATCACTATCATCATTTTGGTATCAAAGCCTAAAAGATCTGGGAGAGTCGAAAAGGTTTGGGAAGAGGAAGTCAGTTATGTTCATGGGATTTTGGGAAAGTAAGTGTGTTAAATTTTTGATAGGTTAAAAAGAAGAACCTGGGTACCAAAAGACTAGGCAAAGGAAAAGGAGAAAAGCCCTAGGTGAGGTATCGAGAAGCCAAGCATAAAGATCACAAGATGCAGCAATATGCCATCAAAGAAAGCCTCAGGAAGAAAGACGAAATGAAAATGAAGGTGAAGAAGCAAAATTTAGAGTGGGATAAAGAAATGGCAGAGTTGAGAAGAGATTTAGAGAAGTGTAAGCAGTGGCTTGAGGAAAGAAGCCAAGAATATGGTTGGGGTTGGCCATTAAAAAAGAAGTTGAAGTGGCCTGTGAAGATGATTGTTAAGAAAAGAAGAGGGCAGAATATGGCTGCCGTGAAACTAGATGATGAAAAAGGTTTGTGTAGCAAAGAGTTGCTAAGTGAGCAACATTACCCGGTAGAGGTGAAGGAAAGAAAAGGTGCATTGAGTGCAGAAGATTTGTGGGCAGAATTTTCAGTGATAGAACAAGAGTGGATGGAGAAACTTGCTAATGACGATAGGAAGACAAATGGGACAGCAAAGGATACAAAGATGAGGGTTGCAGCTAATGATCAAAAAGTTATCACAGCAAAAGAGGAAAGGTATGAAATTGTATATGCAGATTTTAATAAAGGTTGTGTTGTGAATGATGGAATCCAAGATGGTTTGTTGATAAAGATATTGGCCTACAAAGGAGAGAAGTTGGAACAAATAACTGATGAAGTATCAACGAAAAAGAAGATTGGCATACTTTCGAAAGTAGCTTGGAAGAAGCTTGAGGAGCACACATGCAAGCTAAATGGTAAGCAAGTTGTTTCCGATGATTTTAGTAATGATGCTTTTGAATCTTTGAATGACATTGTTGATGCGAAGAGTTTAAAAGAAGAAGATGAAAAGGATATATACAAACGTGAGATGGGGTTTTGGAGGCTTGTAGATGAAAAAGACATAAGAAGGAGAAAATACAAAAAGAAAAAGGAAAACAAATGAAAGCAGATTGAAAAACTTAGAATGAACAAATATAAGCATGGAGTGGATCCAAGAGAGTTGGCCAAGAGCAATGGAAAGCAAGAGTGGGAAGCGAAAGCAGGGTATGATGAAGGATTGAAGAATGAAGAGCAAAACAGTGCAGCTAAAAATGAAGAAGTAGTTGTCCCAGAGCGATGCTGGAAGAAGCGAAAGAAAAAGAACAGCGAGGAACAATTCTAATGATGAACTCATGTGCAGGAGCACATGCTTTCTTTTGTCTCCTGGGGAGTCTAATGCAAGAGCATCATCGCATTTTTGGTTTGCTTTAATTTCCGGCTCGGTGTGTGGTTAGTTTTTTTATTTCCTGATTTTGGCTTGTGTTTGTTAAGTGTTAGGGGAGGCGTGGTTTGGCATAGGAAACCTGTTTCATTTCCACATGGACAAGCAATTGAAAGATTATGTTTGCAAATAAATAACAATCCTTTTTGTGGCAAAGGGAATGCTATCGGTTACCACGTTGAGGAGAGTGGGGGAAAACAGTTACAAATTTCCATTGATGATTCAGTTTACCAAGAGAAAGAAAAGGCATCGTGGGAGGCAGTGGAAGGATAGGCGTGAGAATTTTCCAGCAAGTGAAGTGGTTGTTCTTGGCCCAGCAAAGAAAAAGAAAGAGGTTGGCGTAGAACAGAGGAAGGCAGCAAGTTTCAATGTAGGAACTCTGGCAGTTGGTAAATGGTCAACCACAGATAAGGCGTCCATATTAAATATTAAATGTAATATTAATGGTCATCTTAGTTAACTTAATCTTTAGCTTGAGTTTTAGTTCGCCTATAATCACGTCTCCGTGATTATAGCCTTTTTGTTTGCTTTAGTTAACTCTTTCAGTTACGTTTTGTTATCTCCCTAATTTGTAGGATTTGTAAAGTGTATAAAAGCAAGGCTCTTCTATCAATAAAGTTATCTCATTATTCTGATATTTTATCAACATGGTATCAGAGCTAGGGTAATGAGACACAGAAATTCATGATTTTTTTTTTCTTTTGAAGATTTTTCGTATTTTTTAAGAAGAAAAATCGCGGGTTTGAAGATTTTCGTATTTTTTTAGGGTCTGAAGTTTTGAGGTCGTTTTTTTTTTTTTATAGGTGTGACCTTCAGACGTGGCTCGTTTTCTGATTTGGGCATGCATTCTTTTTTTTTCTACTGTCCCGCGACCTTCTTTTCACGTTTTTTCCGCTATCTAGGCGCTATCTGGGTAGGTTTTTGGCCGCGGATTTGTTTTGGCGACGCGTTTTCTTTGTGTGCACGATTTAGGTCTTTCTAGCCACAATTTTCAGAGGGATTTTCATCATTTTTTATTCGCGTTTTTTTGAGACTCGTTTTTCTGCTCATGCCTGCATCTTTTCTCTGATCAGGGCGTGATTTTTCTAGGCATTTAGATGCGTTTTTGCCAATATTGAAGACGCAATTTTTTAAGGTTTTTAAGGTCGCATTTTTTTTGTGCAGTTCACCATGGCCGCGATTTTCAGTTGTTCTTCTGGTGTGATTAACTTTTCTGGGCAGAATTTAAGCACGGTTTTTAGGTGTTTCTAGGCTTTTTTTAGAAAAGCGTGTTTTATGCATTTGTGTTCATCTAGCTGCTACTTCTTTTGGCGTCTAGGGTTTCTACAACTCGGCTAGGATTTTTAACCCTCCGTTTCAAGCCCTTTTTTATTCTGATCATAGTATTTTTTTGGGTTTTTGGAGATATTTTTTGGGTTGTCTATTTTTTTGGGTACTTCGAAATTTATACCTTGGGATCCATGCCTTGAAATTTGTGCCAAGTTCGCGTGATTTCATGGCAGCTTGAAAAGTTCTTTGAGCCAGTTTTGACAATTTTCTGGGAAAATAAAAATTTGCGAAGAGTTTTCGGAAATTTTTTCTTCAAAAATTTACAAAGTTTTGGAAAAAAATTTCTATAATTTTGTTGGGTTTCTGAAGCCTCTTTTTCAGACGATTTTTGAAAAATCGAAGTTGTGCTAGCTAATTGTCAAGAGTTTTTCCAACTGATCACAGAATTTACCTCGTTTTTCGTTCTTTGGAAAACGGAAGGGATGGTGTCTTTGTCCAATATTATGTTGGAAAGTTCGCAGAGGTTCAATGGAAAGAATTACAACACGTGGAAGCAGAGGATGCTTACCATCTTTGAGTACCGATGTCTAGATGAGCTTGTTCTTGGTACAGAAGTTCGTCTCACTCCTGCTAGGAAGGCTCAAGACAAGTATGATGGGAGTAATAAGGAAGCAGTCATGCTTCTTAAATTATCTATCGCCGATGACATGTTACCAGAAATACCATCTGGTAAATCTGTTGCGAAGATCTGGAAGCCTCTTTTTCAGACGATTTTTGAAAAATCGAAGTTGTGCCAGCTAATTGTCAAGAGTTTTTCTAGCTGATCACAGAATTTACCTCGTTTTTCGTTCTTTGGAAAACGGAAGGGATGGTGTCTTTGTCCAATATTATGTTGGAAAGTTCGCAGAGGTTCAATGGAAAGAATTACAACACGTGGAAGCAGAGGATGCTTACCATCTTTGAGTACCGATGTCTAGATGAGCTTGTTCTTGGTACAGAAGTTCGTACCACTCCTGCTAGGAAGGATCAAGACAAGTATGATGGGAGTAATAGGGAAGCAGTCATGCTTCTTAAATTATCTATCGCCGATGACATGTTACCAGAAATACCATCTAGTAAATCTGTTGCGAAGATCTGGAAGCATTTGAAAGATCTTCATGAGACCTCAGACAAGGGAAGGGCTTTCTTTCTAAAGAATATGCTCTTTTCTATTATGATGGATGACCAAGTGTCTTTGCAGGAGCACTTGATGAAAGTAAAAAGTATTCGCGATCAATTGGAGGCCATTGGTCATAAGGTAGAAGAGGAGGATATGGTGGTGATCACTTTGAAAAGTTTGCCACATTCCTATGAGCACTTCATTGAAACGCTCAACATTACATTGACCAATATTGACTTGAAGTTTGATGAGATGTGCAACAAGCTTTTGCAACAGGATCGGTGGAAGAAGCAGTTTGGGAGCAGCAGTGAGTCTCCTAGTATTGAACAAGCATTTACTGCCAAGAACGTTGGCAAAGGCAAGTCCACTCAACAGAAAGGACGAGGCGATTCGGAGGAGGGCTCCAAGAAGTTTTTTACTTGCCATTATTGTGGGAAGATTGGTCATATACAGAGGTATTGCAGAAAGCGGTTGGCTAATGAGAAGTCCAACCAAGAAGCATCTCAGCAAAGTGCTCACGTAGCAAAGCAAACTGACCAGAAGGAGTCTAAACACTTTGCATTTTGATGACCAGCACAATATGGGTAGACTTAGTTTCATTTTGTTTGTACGATGACCATTAAGGGAGGGTATTAAATATTAAATGTAATATTAATGGTCATCTTAGTTAACTCTTTCAATTACATTCTGTTATCTCCCTAATTTGTAGGGTTTGAAAGTGTATAAGAGCAAGGCTCTTCTATCAATAAAGTTATCTCATTATTCTAATATTTTATCAACAGTCCAACATTATAAACCATCACAGTCTTCAAGGGAGCCAACGTTGTTGCATAATGAATTGAATTTGGTCACCATATCTTAGTGTTTTATTTACTTGTTATCAATAAAGGAAAGGCAGATTTAATAATCTGATTAATCTTTACATTACACTGCTGTAGTTTTCTTGTCATCACATTGCATATGCGCTATGTATTGTTGTTCATTGGTGATTTGTAATGGTGAATAGTTGCCAAACAACTTTGTATGGAGGATTGAAGGAGACTATATTGTTTTTCCAATCAATTACATTGTTGTGCAAACACTTCACTGTAGAAGGAGGCCGGTTGTGCAATTTGCTATTGTTTGTTTTGAAAACTAAATTAAACTAAATCCAAGCTCTTTTCAGAAGTAGAATAGAATCACTGTCATCATTTTCTTGGGCCCTCCTGTGAGGGTGTTAAGCCCAAACTAGCTCTGATACAATGTTGAATTTGGGAGTGCACACAATAATAATATAATTGTGTTACCATTCAATTATTCCATTCAATACACATTACACACTTATAGGAGCTTCATCTCGTACATTATAGGAACCACTACCTTATTATGAGTCGTTCTAACAACTCATATCCCTCCAATCAGTCGTACAACAAACATCTTGACAAACCTAGCAAACACACATTATACTAGCCCATGTGAACACTAACATAAATTACTAACAAAGAATACAGATGAACTTTGTGTCATTAATTTTAAATTGTTTCCTATTTTTCTTACATTAAATTGCAACAAACATTCAAGGATTTCCTTCGCAGTTCTGTGAACATTATTTTCTTTCATCAAACCTTTGATTTTGCATGTTGGAAGTTGAATATTCATATAAAAATCTTGAGCCTAAAACATTTCACATATATTATTTTTCTTATGTTTAATTATATCTTGCTATTATCTTTCAGATCTACCTAGTTTTAAGAGTTTATTAAGCCAATCATGTTGAGTATGAGACTTTGTGTTCATGCTCTTTAGTTTTATTTCTCAGAAAAGCTAGATTTTTTGCCTCATATCAGCCACATCTGGTGTTTTCCTCCTTTTTATAGTTTAAGCTTGTGAGTCCTTCCTACTTTTTGGTTAAAAACATACCCCAAATGACCCAAAACCCATCATACAGGGGAGTTGCCCCCTCTGAAACATAGATGAAGATCATTAAACCAACAAGGTGTTAGAAATGTTGTCATTGATGTCTGGACAAGTTTTTTGGAGGTTGTCATTGATTTCAAATGGGTGTTCTATTTAAGATATGATAATACAAATCCTAAGGCTAAAGAAACATGAATATACTATTCAAGACTTGTACATTGATGTGATGTCAGATGAAGGCCTTTCAAAATTACCTACAGTTGTGACTACTCCTAACTATGATAAATGTTATGATGGAAAAGCATATGCCACGATATGGAAAGTATCATATATACATAATCATATGAAGAGGTGGAGACATTTATGGCACAAGCCATTACACTAGTGTAGAGAGAGCAACGAAAACTATATTCCTTTATAGCAGCAAATGCCTTTGGACAGCAATGCCTAAGTAAAAGAAAAAATACAATTGCCATGTTAAGGGGTCGGTGTCTAATAAGGAGAGCAGGAACTTAATGAGTATGAGATGCAACAATTAAAAGACAGTGTACACAATTAAGATAGCTGCGATCATGTAATAAAGTCGGCAAAGAAATTAAGGATTGATAATCCTTTACAAAATACAGTGCTTTATTATTGAAGAATTAAATAAGACAAAATATAATATCTGCAGCATATAAGACAAAAAAACATATGGGACAAAAAATCAGGAAAAGACAAAAACCAAAAGAGGTGCGATTCTATGTTTCAAAAAGAAAGCAATTAAAGACTTAATATCCAACAGTTTGGATAAAAGACAAAATGTAAATAAGACAAAAACTGCTGAGGTGCGAATAAGACAAAAATAAAAAGCAATTGGGAGTCAAATCTTTAAGGCAGCGATGGAAATTATTAAAGGGCCGTAACTATTAAAATCAGCGATAGATAAAGGTGGAGATTTGTTTAGATAGCCATGACAGCGATTACCATTGTTAATATTAATTATAAAAGGCAGCGATTTTCTATAAGGAGACGTGACTATTTTTGAAGGAGCTGTAGCCTGTAACCAATAACTATGTTAGATAATGTGAATAAGTATTAAAGGAAGAAGCAATTATTTATGAAAAGGTGCAATCTGTTTCTTGAATGTGTCTATTTGTTATGAAGGGTGATGTCTCTACAAGGAATCATCCCTCTTCGAAAGATATAAAATCATCTTGTGAGGTTGTGAAGAAGGGTGTGGAGTATTGAAGATAAAGAAGTGTAAAGGGTGTGGTATTAAGGATAAATCTTATGCACCTGCAGATTTGACAAAGTTTATATATATATATAAATAAATCTGAGAAAGCATGGATTTACGAAGACATATCAATAAAGATCATGATGCACATATGAATGAATGTGAGATTTATGAGGTACAAAGGATCAAGGCGGATTTAAGGAGACTTATGAGGCAGACTTAAGGAGACTTATGAGGCAAATAATGAAGCATATTTGAGCAGACCTATGAAGGATTTGCAAGCAGATTGAAGTAAACAAAATATATATATGAAGATCATCAAGAAAAAGCAAACAGAAGTGAAGCGGACCATGTATCTGATTTGAAGCAAAAGATGGATCAGAATTTGGGACAGATCTTGTGCCTAATTTGTAGCAAGTTTTGAATCAGACATTGAGCACTCATAAGGCAGTGTTAGATCAGATTTCTGAAGAGAATATAAGAGACAGATTTGTATGTGAAGGAAAAGTGAAGAAATTATCATATGCTGATTTATGTGAACATAATTCAATGAAAGATATATCAATCATGAAAAGGCAATCATGAAGTAAGTAAATGAAGAAGATTGTAATGTCCATCATTCGTTGAAGAAGCAACATATTAAGGGTGGAATCTTGTTTTGTTGTGGAAGTTGAAGCTTCCTAAACATTTCATTGCTCTAATAAAATGCAATTTAAAGTGCAATAAAACCCTAAAACGCCTCCTTATCCCTCATTCATCACTCCTTTTGACATTTCATTGCTCTAATCAAACACATTTGCCCTCTATTTTTTCATTTTGAAGGTTGCTAGTTTTTTGAAGGAGATCGATCAAGTGCGAAAGGAATCGAGGATAACTTACACAAAGGAGATTTAATCACCTAAGGTATGCATTTTAACTCATTCTTTCAAGTTTTTGATGGATTCTTTCAAATTTTTGATGATTTTTTTCAAGTTTTTGAAGAATTTGTTAAGTTTTTTTTTTTTTAAATAGAAAAAAAGAAATAAGTTTTGCTATTTGTTCCAATGTGTTTTGATGTTTTGGTGTTCAATTTGTAATTTGTTTCAATATTTCTTATAACAGCAAAATCAAATTGCAAACTACTTCAAATGGCTACAAGTTCAAGTTCAGTGGGTGCTGATAGAAACAAAAAATTTAAAATTGATCAAGCACCTCCTTTATGGAATCATGTTACAATGTTTGAACTACTTCCAAGAGGTGGGGCATTTGTTTGGGATTGTGGTGAGTGTGGAGTCCAATTTTAGAGCTCATATAGTGAAAGGTCACTTATGTGCACAAAGTGGGAAAGGGATTAGAATATGTGCAGGGCCAAATAAGAAGGGGTTGCCAAAGGAAAAAATTATGGCATACATTAGAGAACAAGAAGAAGCCGATGCTATGTGTGAAAGAGCAAAATTAAAAAGTCATCCTTTAGCAAAGAGAACAACAATGACTTTACCTATAGATTTAGTAATGGCCTCTCAATATCCTTTCTTCGAGACACCCTCTATCCAAGTAGAAGACCCCACTCCTTCCCGCAAAAGAGGCCCATTGGATAAGGCATTTCAAAATGAAGCAAGAGACATTGCAGAGGAAAAGATTGCACGTTGCATTTATGCCAATGGTCTTCCTTTCAACTTGGTGAGATCACCATATTGGCGTGATATGGTGGAGGCAATCAACAGTGCACCTTCTGGTTTCAAAGGTCCTGGGTATGAAAAGGTGTGCACCACCTTATTAGGAAAAGAAAGAAATCATGTAGAGACATCACTCAAACCAATTAGGGATTCTTGGATTGAAACAAGAATGTCTATTGCTTTCGATGGATGGAAAGATTGCAAAAACCAACCTTTGATAAATGTTATTGTAGTGTCCCCCAAAGGGGCTATGTTTTTGAAGGCAGTTGATTGTGAGGGGCAAATCAAGGATGCAAAATTCATTTGAAAAATCCTCATTGGGTCCATAGAGATGGTGGATCCTGAAAATGTTGTTCAAATCATTACAGAAAATGCAAAAAATTGCAAGGCTGCAAGTATTTTGGTTGAGCATAGGTATGAACACATTTTTGGACACCATGCACTGTACACCCCTTTAACTTGGTGATGCAAGCAATTGACACTCAAATAGAGTGGGTGAAAGATATATACCAAGAGGCTGAGGAGATCCAAATGTTTGTGAAAAACCACCGTATCTCACAAAGCATCTTCAGGACTTTCTCATGATTGGAATTGTTGAAGGTAAATTTAATTTTATTATGTAATTTATTTTTTAATTTTATTTATCATTTATGAATTATGCCATGTATAATTGTATAATATATTTTTATATTTTAATTTGTTATTAAGTTATGAACTTATGTTTTACATGATCCTAGGTTGTTGAGACCCGATTTGCATCACACACAATCATTTGAGACGACTTGTGAAGGTGCGACAGGCACTGGGTGCTATGGTTATTAGCAACCAATGGAGTATTTGGAGGAAAGGTCAAGTCATTGATCCTAGATGATGATTGGTGGGCTCATGTGGACTATGTCTTGAATTTCACCGAGCCTATCATGAGTATGATCAGGTTTGTTGATACCATAGAAGCAGAAGTCTGCAAAAAAACATGATTAATCACGATTTTCAATTAATTGCCACCTCTAGTGTTTTTTTCCCCCGACTTATTGAAAAAATTGTTGATTGTCAGTCAACGACTTTCAACGATTTTTTGGGGCGTTTTAATTGCATTTAAATCGTGATTTTTTCGTCAGAAAACCCCGCGAAAATTGCTTGACCCATCCCGCAAAAAAAAAAAAAACTAGTTGTAAATTTGTAATTGTATTCATAATGTTTTTGCACTTGTAATCCAAAGACTAACTTGTCCATGGGAAAAACTAGGTACCATTGAGGATGCTAAGCCAATTGACCTTGATGAGATTGATCCAGACAATGAGTGGATTGCTAATGATGACGTAGCTCTTGAGTTTGAGGATTCTGAGATCCTAGAGGAAGCTAACTGGGATCCTCATGTGATTGAAGGACTTAGGAGTGGCAAAGCCCCAAGAGCTTCATCATCAGGGTCTGCAACCCTCTAGCATAGCTCTATTTATAGTAGCAACTAGCAAGAGTCATAGGCTACTTTTGATTTTTGAAACTTTGTACAACAAAGTACAAACTATCTTGTAATTGAAATTTTGTCATCTATTAGTTATGCATTGTGAACTAATGCTTTGAAAGATGTGGAATGCAATGTAATCAGCGATATGAATATAAACAACAAAATCTATTTTCTATTGTTCATTAGTTAAACTCTCTATTTTATTTGCTCTCTATATCTCTATTTCTATGGAAATGCCTTTCAATTAAAAAAATATCAGTTTTTGTCTCTTATTCTACATTTTTTTACGTTTTTTTTTAAATCCGATTTTTTCCCGATTTTTTCCAAAAATCATGAACTTTTGGTTTGCCGATTTATTCCCCAAAAGATTTTTGCTGCTATGGCTGATACAGATCGACCATGTCGGGGGGAAATCTATGATGGCATTGACTCCATGATAGAAAAAATAAAGGTGATAATAGCAGAAAAAGAGAATGACCCCCAAGAAACATTTTTTCATGGTGTTGAAAAAATCATTCATCACTATTGGGACAAGATGAACACACCATTGCATCTCCTTGCATATGCATTGTCTCCTAAATACTATAGTGCACAAATACTTGCTTTGCCAGGGAGAACTCCACCATATAGAGATAGTGAAGTTGCTAATGGGTACAAGCGAGCATTCAAAAGACTCTTCTTAGATCCAGAAGTGGTGGATAATGTTAGAAAAGAGTTTGGCTTGTTCATCTCAGGACGGAATCATAGTCTTTGTGCTCTTCAAGACCAATACAATGTAGATGCTCGTACATGGTGGTACCTCCACAGGCAAGATTTTGTGTTCCTCCAACCTCTTGCAATCAAGATTCTATCACTCGTAATTTTTATTTTTATTATTTAACATATGTATTGTAGACTTTAAGTTTAGTACTTACCATTCTTTACTTTATTTTGCATTTTTTATTTTTAAGTTGTTTTGGTTTTCTCTCCAATTTCAACAAGTTGCAAGTTCTTCTTCGGCCGAACAGAATTGGAGTACATACTCCTATATCCACTTAGTGAAGTGTAACCAGTTGGCTGCAAAAAAAGCAGAAGGCTTGGTTTATGTCCATTCCAACTTGCGTCTTCTATCACATAAGCAAGATGAGTACAAGGATGGTTCAATGAAGAATTGGGACATAGACCCTAAGTGTGCCAACTTGGATGCATCTATTGCAAAGCTTGCTAGAGTCACTATAGATGATGATGATGAGACTCTTGCACATGATGCACCTACTACGAGTGGCATTGCATTTACTTGCAGTTCAAATGATGTTGAACCAAACGATGAATTTGATCTAGATCCTTTTGATGATTGATGAAGATTGAAGACTTAAGACAATTATACAAATTTTTTATTGTATTTATTTCAATTTCGCAATTGTAATGATCTTCATTTGAATCATGACTCTAGACATATATGATATATGAGTATGACATATGTATTGAAATTTTGAACTATCAATTGGCATTTATCTTTATCACTAGCATTGATCAATGATTTAATGATGATTGATGATTGATGATGTATCATACTATCAAATGTATTTACAATTCTGCATATTTTTAATCTTTTTGTATATATATATATCCAAGGAAAAAACATCGTCGTACCGGCATACCCATATTTCAACCTGTGCCTATTCCGGTACCAGAACCAGTAACTTAGGTTTTTTCTATAGAAGGTGTAAACTAGGAAAGAAGAATGCATGTTTATAACCAATCAAGAAACAAAGACTTGAAACAAAACCTTATGACTCAAATGCTTAACCAAATCTAAATTACATCAAAAATAACTATAACTTGAAAGAATAAATAACTGAAAGCTAAGAAATACCTGATGTGGATGGAATCTTCTTTAGATGCTCTAAGTGTTGAGTCTTCAGGTGGAAGTAATTTACATAATGCCAATGCCTCATCAAAATTCCCAGATGCTGCTAGTTGTACTACCTGTGACTCATTATAATTCCACCATTGCATTAATAGAAATTAATTTTAACTTCTTGAGATAAAAATATCCATTATGGCCATCAAAACAAACACACAAACTCAACAACCACAAAGCAAACCAAGAAATGAGATCAAATGACAGATTCAACCCCATGCATAAGCTGCCTAAAAGAAGATTATTCGGTGTGAAAGTTTATGAAACTTTCATTTGTATATCAAAATGTGATACATGTTACAAAACATCCAGTTAAAGAATATACAAAAACTAACAGGGCAGGCCCCTAAATGAGCTTAATATCAGAGAGTTACATAAAGAGTAGAACTATGGCAATTAAAATGAGCTCAAAGAGTCCTTTTAGAAAATATCAGTAAAGATGTAATCCAGAAAGACATAGATGTATCGGTTTTAATACAGAAATCAGAAATGCACACAAAGAGCATCAGAGATGATGATGGCCTAGAATGTTGAAAGCTGCTTTATTGCCTCTTTTTTCCTCAATAGGTTGGCAGAGCAGACTTCACATGGTAGATTCCAATTAGTATGCCCTTGTGCAGATTTTGAGCCCATTCATCATTTGATTGCATTTAGGTGTGCTCGTGTGGGAATGGCGTATTCAGTTGTGCATTGAAAGCACCATACTAGGATTTCTGATGCATCACCTCTCCATGAAGTTTTTTGTCTCTTTCATCATATAGATGTTGTTCATTAACTTTGATTCTATTGTAAAGGTACTGACAATTTAAGCACGGCAGATTTAAACATTCAATACAATATTTCATGCTATTTTGAAGTGTCACTTGAATCTTCTTTTGTTAATTGTTTATGAGTGAGGAACAGTGATGTGCACTGTTAAATGCGTCATTTCTGCCCCCTTCTCATCTGTTTTCTGAACCAATCCTTGAAGAGTTTCATTCATAATTACCAGAGATATGATTAAAGAGGCGTTCAATGAGGAAACATATTGCAGGGTTCTCTCATAAATATGGCTTGGAATACCTACGGAAGCAGAAATAGGTGAGGGACTAAAGGGAAACATTTTGCTAAGGCTTTGTGTGATTGAAGCCTAAACAGTGGCAAAGGGAAGAGTGCTGAATATATCAGCAACAGGAATGGGATTGCTGGAAAACATTGGCCTGTAAAATTTCCATGCATGGACCTCAATTACATTAGCAAAGCTCAACTAGACGAGAGGGTGAAATGTGCAGACCTCTTGAATAAGAGTGCAGATTGAGAGGCACTGTGCCTTGGAGAGTTGTTGGCTTTTCACCCTTGTTACTGCATGTATGAATCACAGCATCTTCATCCTCAACAGTAATTCATACTTGATCATCACTCTGCATCTTAACAATTTGCTTTTTGTCTGCTTTCCTGCTCTGCACTCTTCGGTATGATCTTAAGGGCTTGTAAGTTGTGACTTACGAGTGAATGCATACACTTGCAGTATTTTACTTCACCTTTTATAGCTTTTCACAAAATATGCTAACTCTTTATTTGTTTCATTCCAATGGATATCTGAGTACCAGTGCTTAAAAGGTCCACCTGAAATGACCTCTTGAGTTCCTTGCACTTGCAGTAAAGATTTGCTGACAACCCATGACCTAAGAAATTAAAAGAAGATGCCACAAATGCTAATTTCATTGGATTCAGAGGTTCCTATCTTTGAGGAGAGATTACCATTAGAGGTTAGATATTTGAGGATAAAGGAGAACTTATAGATGGTCTTTAAATATGTGGACTGATCCATATTGGATCATAGAAGTTGCAAAGACTGTATGGAATTATTTTCAATAAGTATATACCTCAGAATGTATAAGAAAACCACTGGTTTATACATGTGGTGATGCAGTCTTGAAACCACCAGTTTGTGGAAGCAGCAGTTCCACCCAACATCATTTTGCAAGAATGTTAAAATGTAAAGATGCCTTTATCTCTTCAGTTTCTCAGCTTGGCAACCTATCAGTGCACAGATAGTGAGACATTCTTGTGGAAGCAAGGGGAAAATTGCTATCCATACCTTCTTGCAATTCACTGAATTGTAGAAGCGCATTTGTCACTGACACAAACTGTTCTTCCTCCCACTTGGGGTTTTTCAAGGATAAAAAAATCTGCATGCTCACTTTCATTTTGTAGCAATACTTCAGTCATTTGTTTTAGAAGTAGCACAGTCTACCTAATTTGGTTGGTTCTTATTTCTACGAGAGAATTAATTGATCAGATTAAGGATTAATTTTCGTATTAGAGAAATTTACTAATCTTTGGGATTTGTGCATAACATAGTTGTGGTTTCCTTGTATGCAAGTGAAGAAGTCTATGGAGAACCTTGAAAATTTTAATGTGTAGGAAAGGTGGCAAAGAGAATAAAGTGTTTGCTAAAGGGAAGAATTGTAATGAGGTGAGAAGGTCTTTTCTATCAATGAAGAAAGAAGTAAATAAAAAATTATAGTGAGCCCTATGTGAAATATGGGAGTGTTTCAAATGTTAGGATAGCAGAAAAAAAGACCCCAAGGTTAAAATAAAGACACAAAGAAAGAGGGAAATGCAAAGGACTTTGGGGACATAAATGTTAGAAAAGAAAAGGCAATGGTTGTTGGTTAGAGAGCAGGTGGGGCCAAAAAAATACATATGGCAATTCTTGAAACTTTCAAATTTAAGGTATTGATCCAAGAGCATCTTAGGGATTGAGCAATCAGCAACAACTAGAAATATTTACTTCTCAATTTTTATAATTTTGTAGGTTGCTTGGTGAATAATGGCCCATGGTTTCCTTGTGGGAGAAATTTGAACATCCCTTTTAGTTTTTTCCCTCTTCATGGATTGAAATTAAAAATAATTGTAATGTAGAGTTGTTCATGCAAACAAGATCTGGGAGCCTTATCAGGCAGCTCGATCACACAGCTAATCACACTCTACACATGAATTCAACAACATGCTTTATTTTCTTATCAGAAATTCGTTACAACAAGGTTTTCCGAAGCTTACAAAACATACATCACTATTAACCATTTAAAAAATTCGCCTTATTTCTCTCCAAAAGCTCATCTCCTTCCCAAAAGGCCCTAAACAATTACAATAGCCTTATTTTATACTACAAGCTTCTCGGGAAATTAAACCATTCCAAAATCTAACAATTACAGGAACTGAATCACTACAAAAACAAAAAGTCTAGTAGCAAGTAGAAGTTCCACAAACCAGTAGCAAATGGAAGTTCCGCAAACCAATAGAAAGTGGAGTTTTGCATGTTTAATTGGCCAACAGAAGTCCACAATCTGTACCAGTCCGGTTCACAAGAGAATTCCCACAATCTATACAAGGTGTTGTCATCATTACATCATGCTTACATCATCCTTTGGCAAGTGAACCCTGCCTCTGCTGAAGTCATGCCTACATCATGTTGACATCATCATCGGAACTGTTCATCTGAACTGGTTGATTAAACTTTATAAGTTCAGATCACTTGAGTTCATCAACACGTTCCAATTGCACTTAAAATTCCAACAAAGTCAGATGGTCATGAGATTCCCACAAACTGTGGAAGAACAATCGTTGTCAGTTATGTGAGCAAAGACATTGGAACTGGTTCAAAGTATTTGGGCTGGTTGGAAGAGTCCGGTTTAGTTCACTCAAGTATTTCCACAAATGTGGACAAACCTATTGGTACCAATTTAAAATGGGTCGGTTCAGCAGCAAAACTCCACAAAATTCCTGTAACAAACCAAAAACCCGCAAATGTCTAGTAGCAAACCAAAAACCCACAAAATTCCAATAGCAAACTAAAAACCCACATGAGCATAACATAGTCATTTTTCTTCCAATTCTCACCAAATTTGATCGGTAATAATTTCATGTGCGAGTAAAGATATATTTTATGCATGTATCTAGTATACATTGTCATCTCTATTATTAATTCATGTATTTAATTTATCAGATAGAGCAGCAAATATTTGGCGCTGTTGCCATAAAGAAATCGGGTCAGATTTGAGAAATTTATGCCCTTAGACCTCAATAAGGTGAGAAGAGACCACAACATAATCAAGATCAAGAGATCAAGTGATCTTTAAGGATCATTGATGAAAGAGAATGAAGGAGACAACTGAGGGATGAAGTTGAAGAAGGCAAAGGGTTTTTGAGGGAAAGCCTGAGTCCACCCAAAAGCATAAGCAATAGCTATAGTCAAGAGAGAAAGAGAACTTTCACGACAAGAGAATGCACAAAGGGAGAGTAAGAAGAAATAGCACAAAACCTACCGCTCCCCAACGCAGTGTACACCAACCTCGTCGACAAAGTTGGAGAGTCGTTTGTACCATCAATGTCGAACAAAGAAGAAAGTGAAAAAGAAAGCCTTGCCAGAGAACCGTGAAGACCATCACCGTCAGACAAAGAAGGGCATCACCAGATGACAAAGAAGGTCCACAGTCGAGCGAAAGCAAAGGCAAGGAAGAAACTACCAACATGACCATCAAAGAACAGTTTGTACCAATAAAACCAGCCGAAGGGGAAGGCTAGAGAGAACCTACCGAAGGTCTTATAGAGACCATACACCAAATTGAAGACTTCACACTAACGAAAGAATGGAACATTGGAAGATCGGAGCCAATAATGCCAAGACAAAGGAAGCATTAAGAAGACCTCGAAGGCAACCCGAGGGTGACGAATGCTGAAGAGGGATGAGTGAAGGATTCCAACATGTCTGAGAGTGTAGGGAAAGCACCAAAACATACGAATCAAAACTCTCTAAACAGGTTACCGTCATAGAGGGTGCAATAGGGAGGCAAGATGGTGACTCTTCCAACAAGTCCGAATGTAGAGCAACAGAAACTTCCAAAGTTCACTGGGAAAAGTCGGAGGACCCTATAAGGCATTGTAAAACATGTGAGACAATCTAGATAGCGAACAATCAAGACAACAAAACATATTGGTTCAAAGCATTTCTAGCAACTCTCAAAGGGATGGCCATAGATTGGTACTCTGCGTTGGAAGCATCTCATAAGAATACATGGGATGCATTGAAAAAAGCATTCTAAGAGGAATTCAAAACTCATGAGAGCCAACAATGAAATTGTGGCAGAGATCTACAATACCTAACAGGGAAAGCATGAGAACATACAAGCCTATAATCGTAGGCTCAAGGAATTACTAGTGAAATTAGAAAACTAGTCGAGTAATGGACTAAAGAAAAGATGGTTCATCGAAGGTTTAATTCTTTCATTAAGGAAGAAAATGAAAGTCGTGCCTCCATCATCGTACGTCAATACTTACAATCGAGCAATGGACTAGAAAGTAAAAGATAAAACAGAGGAAGATGGAACGTTGGATGACAATAGCGACGATAAATTAGGAATGGTACAAGCACTTCAAAGGGACATGCTCCAAATGATGAAAGAATTTAAGGTAGAGAAAGAAACTAACAAACTATGGTGTACTAAGTGCAAAATTGAGGGGCACACAAAAGGTAATTGTCCTAAAGCGATATTTTGTGAGATTTTCCAAGTTATGGGTTATTCAATAAAGGAGTGCCCATACAATTTGATGACCAGGAGTAGACAAGTACTTTTTTATGCAAGGAGAGTGTAATGTCCCCTCCTCGCCTCTGAGCAGTGGACATCACCTTTAGCCTATTCCAGAGTCCCTGTAGGCTATGAGGTTCTGTTAAGGGGACTCAGTTCCTACTTTGGGTGTTGGGTTTTCAGTGTTCAAGGAGACTTTCTATCTTTAGCAAGGCCAGTATGGTGCTCACTGCCTACAATGAGTCTTGGTGTAATATCAATATTTCTCCAATTTGAGCTTTTGGGATGTCACTTGCTATTTTTAGTACTTACTAAAAATAGTAATTCTATTTTGGGTATACTGGACCAGGTCAGGCGTGTCACGGCAGCATATATTCAGTTGGTATAAAGTTAATAAGGTTAAATCATTTAAATATTTGATTTAAACTTCGAAAAGTGAGCTTTATTAAAATAACTTTATATTTTATTATTGAGGGGTCATAAGGGGACATAAAAAGGACCTTGGGCACCTAATGAGATGACTTAAAGTTGTTTTTAAACAATTATATCATTTTAAAATGCTTCTTATAACTTGGGCGCTAAAGGTGAATATTAAAAATTAAAGAAAATCAAAAGCAAAAGAGAAGTGGCGTTGGGTTTTAGGGTTGACGTGGTCGCCCTAATTTGGGAATTCTTTTAAAAGTTCATTTTGAAGCTCATTTCTCCATGGTTGAGTTTGACGACATACAGAGATGCTATTGGTTTGCTACCAGAGGGTCTGAGAACGGGATTGAGGATGAAAACCCTCAGAATCCAAGGCTAGTTTCAGCAGTAAAAGACCTGCTCAAGCTAGTGAATGGTAGTTTCAGTCAGGAATCACATCTGGGCAAAAAAAAGACGAAGATTTTACAATTCTTTTGAGTGCTTTTCAATTTGGGTTTGGTGTGAGATTGCTGGTTTTTGATGTGGTGTGGATTTCTTTAGTTTTTGGTGTTATTATTTACAATTTTTGGGCACTTATTTTTTGAACCTGAACTCATATATTTGCTCGTAGCTTTGAAATGGAGTGAGGTTTCAAAATGGGTATTGCATTAATGGAAGACTCTGCTAAGGGCAATTCCAAAGAGTATTAAATTGCATTTTTTGAATGAAAAATGAATTTTTAAAGGCAGATCGAACCTTCTCAAGGGGATGTCCTTTTTGGTGACTTATTCTCAGTTTGTAATCTGTTCAAAGTTCGGCTGCTGTTGCTGGTTATTGTTGATTATTTGCAGCGATTGAGGGTGCTTGAAAGTAAGGAGATTAGGGCCTTATCCTAGCCTCAGCTCGTTGCATCTTGGAGGTTTTAAAATCTGTTGTCAGGCGTCTTGTTTCAGGTCTGGAAGTGTTCTTGTTTCTAACATTAATGGAAGTTAAAATCTGTTTTTATTGTCAATGAAAATCTGATTATTGAAAGAGATGTATGTTATTTTTCCAAGCAAGTTTATTGTATGATTCCTTTGCATTTAGTTATAAATCTTTTGGCATCAATATATCATGATTGGCATTTGAGAGAACTCCAAAACAAAACAAAATCAAAAAACAGACACAAAACCTTTCTTACAGCAGTTGGGAAAAAATCAGAAAAAATACTTGGGGGTCTTATATTACAGAGAGGAGTTCACTCCATCAATGCCATAGAATGCATCTCCGGGTGGTTATCAAAATCAAAGAGGACGAAGCCAAATACAATATGACCCCAAAGAACACCCTATCATACAATGCCAACAGTGTAGCAAATGGGGACACTTTGCGAGAGACTTCCAAAACAAGCAAGAGAGTGTAACTATTGTGCAAAGGGTGTGGACCTGGAAATCACAAAGACATCGGATGTCTAAAGCAAAAGGCTAGCACAAACATGATTGATAGAATGCAAAATGAAGTACTAGCCATTACTCGTGCCCAAGCAAAGAAGGCTACGTACTCGGACCCATGCACAAAAAAAGAAAGGCTTCGTGAAGCAAGCGTCGAAGTGGAGAATGCTATGGATAATGAATGATGCCACTCAAATGCAAATGCAAGTATGATACAAATCAATTACAATCCGAGAAAAATATTGTACGGAAAGTACATAAAGCTACTATATCAATTAAAATAGTGGATTTATTACAAAGTATTACTGAACTTTGAAATGCTATTGTATCGGAGGAGAATGAGACGATGCATGCTACGACCCAATTAAAAATCTGGTGAGAATGAAGAACCATTAATTTAACCTCCGCTCTCACGCGACCAAGTGATTGATCCAATGTTATTGATAGTTAACACAGCAAAGAAACCAACATTGGTGAATATGGAGATCCTTGGAAGGCATCTCGCCAATATAATTGTTGATAGTGGGTTTGGCATGAACGTACTTCCAAAAGACACTTCGAGAAGTCTGTGATAATCACCCCCAAAAAAAAATTTATTTTTTCTCCTGTTTCTTCCAACTGCTATATGTAGTTTTCTGAGTTGTTTCAGGTTTGTTTGATTGTGTTTCTCATATGCCATTCATAGTGCATTGATACCAAATGATACATATAACAAGCAAATGAAAACAAGTACTTGCTAGAAATAAATTTTCAGTCACTACAATAACCAGATTTTATTGAGCATTCAAGGAACAGAAATACAAGTCTATATTAGAAATATTTAAAGCCTTCAGACCTGGAAAAAGAGCATAGCAGCAACAAGAGGACCTTCTTCAAGACCAACGACCAGCACCATAGAATGGCCCCTTCTTCTCCAAGATTTCGAGTACTCCAAACGCAGCAAGGAAGCCTCCAATACCAACCACAAACGCCTAACAGAAGTCAGGTTTAAAACTGAATCTCAACACCAAAGGGCCATCCCTCTTCAAGGGGGCGATTTGACTTATAAAATCTGATCCTCCTCAATAAATCGCAAACCAATACTCATTCTGATCGCCATGGAGAGAGGAACGTTTCTATTCAATACCCATAATGAATTTAAAATCCTTCTCAAAGATATGAGCAAAAGTATGGGTTTCAGGTGCAGAAACAAGTGCCTAGAAGTTGCAAATAAACACACCAAAACTGAAGAAAATCACACCACACCCAAATACAAGCAATCTCACACTCAAAAACTAACTGAAAATCTCTCAAAAGTATTGATAAATCTTCATCCTTCAAGCCCTGTTGTGATCCCTGTATGAAATCACCAAACACCAGCCTGAGCAAGGTCTCACACTATCAAGAATAGCCTTAGAATTTGAGGGTTTTCGTCCACAATCCCGTCCTTCAATCCTCTGGCATCAAACCAGCAGCATATCCCTGTTTCTCAAACTCACATAACCAAAAGAAAGCCTTCAAAACACTTTTATGAGAAGCCTCTCAATTAGGGCAACCAGCAACCCTAAAATCCACGCCATACTTCAATAGTCATTTGATTTAATTTATTTTTTAAACTTCTCCTTCATCACTTAGGCACCCAAGATGAAAACATTAAAATATAACTTTAAAAACAACTTAAAGTTGTAATACTATACTAGGCGTCCATAGTCACTTTTTAAAAATGTCCCCTTATGACCCCCTTAATTAAAAAATATAAAGTCACTTTAGAAAAGCACACATTTCGAGGCTAATTTCAAATATTTAAATGCTTTTATCAAAGTGACTTAACCAACTGAATATGCTGCAAGGACAAGCCTGACCAAGTCCAGTATTCCCAAAATAGGCTTGCTATTTTTAGTAAGTACTAGAAATAGCAAGTTACCTTCCAAAGGCTCAAACTGAAGAGAAACTGACATCGCACCAAGGCTCACTGTGGACAATGAGCACCAAACTGGCCCTGCTAAAAATAGAAAGTCTCCCGGCAACAACAAACCCAACACCCAAACTGGAATTGACGCCCCTTAACTGAACCTCTTAGCCAACAGGGACTCTGGAATTGGCTAAAGGTGATGACCATTCGAATATTTTGTCATTGATGTCAAGGTTGAGCTGTGTGCTTATGTGCTTGACCTGCTTGAGCTGTCTGACTGCTTGCTTGAGCTGGTTGGGTGCCTGCTTCAGCTACTTGTCTGTCTAGTTGAGCTTCTTGTCTATTTGCTTCAGCTGGCTGCTTGTCTACATCAGCTTGTTGCTAGCTTACTTGTCAGCTGTTTGAAAAGTCTATCTTCTTTGTGCCAAATCATCAACTATGCCACATCATCCTTGATTGGTCAAGTGGACTTTTTATTGTTCGGTGATTTATGTCTTATATTGTGACTTATATTATTAAGGTTGAGGCAGCTAAAGTATTTGAACAAAATTGAATATGAGGTGGCTGAGTTTAAAGGTTGTCTCTCTTAAAAAGGCTCGATTTCTTCTTAAGGTGGTTTGGGCATGAAGTTTGAAAATTCTATGAGGGTGTATTTTGAAGCCACGTGGGGTATGTTTTATTCAGCAATTTAAATCTTCAGGTGGCTAAATTTGATTCTTTTTGAGACGTATCCTTTAATGTGGCAGCTGGCAGAATTTCTGACGGAAGTTTGAAGTAATAAGTTATCGCTACATTATTTTGAGCTGCAGTGAATAAATATAAGTGACGGGCATTGAGATTAATAAAGATTAAAAATGGCTTTTGCTCGTATTCACTTTGAGGAAGAATTCACGATGAGACCTGGGCGTCAGTGTCTAATGGGGTCAAGTTTCATTAAGAAAGCTTTTGGCAGAGACGTGGTGGTTATGGAAGCTTTATTTTGAAAGTAATTTATTTAATTTGCTGCGCCTGGCGTTATAATTTCTTTAACGTTTTTTTTGGGAGCCTGATATCAATGTCTTTAAAAATGCTCTCACAACGATTTTTTGTTGAGATTGAATCAATAAGCTACAGGGTTCAGCAGTTATTTTTCTTCTTGTTGCCTTCATTAATATGGTGGTCTCCCTACATCGTGACAGGGCAATAAATGAAAACTGTAGTATCTTTCTGAATATGGCATCGGTTTTATGTTCACGACTTTGTGTGTGGAAGATGGCGATTTAATGAACCAATACAATAAAAAAAAATCAGTAGAGTGTGGAGATTCGATGGGATATTTATGAAGACAGCTAAATTAAAGTATATGTGAAAATCGATTTTATTTCTGATAGAAGGTGTAGTCTTCATGAATCTGGGTGGACGTTTTTGTTTGGAGAATGGAGCTTGATTGTATAGTGTGTATGGCAGTCGACTTGTTCTAAATACTCTGAATTCTAGTGGTCTTTTATTGCATTCAATTTTTTGAAAATCCGATATGGCTGGAGCAGTTAAGGTGTAACGTCTTCTATTTTCAGAGGCATGGCTAAATATTTCCTAGAGACGTGTTAATTTTTGGTTGTGTATTCTTAAGTTGTGTTTATTACCCTTCATCAAATGAGACACTGAAAAGTATTGAAGGGCTGCGTCAGATTTGTCAGAGTATGGAGCGGTGGTATTAAACCTTTTTGGATTCGTTTCTAAGCAGAATGATGAAGGAAGTTGTCCATGCGTTTGGATGTTTACACCATCTTCTTGGTATTATCTGAGGTGTTGTATTGGAGTTGTGAGCTGTTCAATGAGAAGGCTTTTTGTAACACGTATTTTTCAGTGACGGTTTTATTTTTGAAGTTGGGAATATTAATTGCTATCATTTTTATCATGAATCGGGTTCTTTAAAAATATGCTGTTCAGAAGGTAATGATAACTCTCGGATACAGTTTGTGCATGGCTCGATATTCCGTGAAGAGAGGAGTTAGAAAAATATATGAGAAAGTTGTGAGTATATTTTATTATCTGGGAGGCTACTTATGTGGTGAGATGTATTTTTGATATGCTTGATTTCAGACTGATGCTGTTTTTGTTAAGAGGAGATTCGTGCCATATTATGCCTGTGTAGAAAATGCCATCGCCTTTATTTGGTGCACACAGTGATATGATTGAAGATGAAAAAGGCATTTAGTTCTGAGATTATGATGTGTAGAAGAGTATGAGGGTGCAAAAGGATGTGGAGCTGTTGTGTTGAAAATGTTGATCTGAATTATCATGCTGCTTTTATGTGCTGTGGCAACCGTTTTATGTGTTATTTCTGAGCTGCTAGTGTTGATAGAATACAATGTTGTTTAAAAACTAAGTCTTATCTTTTGAAGAAGCAGTGTTTTAGTGAAGTCTCTCATGGCATTATATATATCTTCCAATTCAGGTGTTATGCTGTGTATATGAAGATGCTGTGAGAGATGTCTTAAGTCTCTACATGAATTGTTTCAGGTGGTCAGCATCGAAGTCTTGTTTCTGAGTTTTCTATGCAGTAGAGAATATTCAAAGTGTATGTGTGTGAAGCCATTAAACCATTGAAGAATGATGAAGACATGAAGTTGTGAGAGGACGGGAGTATTCTGCTAAAGCTACCATTAATTAGAAGTGCAAATTACATAAGTTTGTTGAAAGGTATTGTGCAGAGAGAGTTTGCTGTTCAGTTAAGTCAATTTCTGAAATCCCTGATCTTGGACAGCGTGTATGTGAATGTGAGCCTCACAGTTCTTGTGAAGGCAGTGCTTGAAACAATGTTTTGTAGCCTTGTATTTGAAGTCTGGAGTTGGTGCTTCGGTGTATTCGGACTTGGTGCTTCAGCCATTGAAGTTGGTGCTTCGGTGTATTCGGACTTGGTGCTTCGAAGGAGGGTTGGTGCTCTCGGTGGGTTGGTGCTCACTAAATGTAATCGGATTTGGTGCTTCAAAGGAGAGTTGGTGCTCTCAGTGGGTTGGTGCTCACCATATGTAATCAGGGTTGGTGCCCTTTGGAGATAAATAAAAACAATATTTTGCCGTGGCTTTTTACCCGAAAGGGTTTTCCACATAATCCTGGTGTTTATCTTGCATTGGTGTTTATCTTGAGTTGGTGCTTCAGCCACTGAAGTTGGTGCTTCGGTGTATTCGGACTTGGTGCTTCGAAGGAGGGTTGGTGCTCTTGGTGGGTTGGTGCTCACTAAATGTAATCGGAGTTGGTGCTTCGAAGGAGAGTTGGTGCTCTCGGTGGGTTGGTGCTCACCATATGTAATCAGGGTTGGTACCCTTTGGAGATAAATAAAAACAATATTTTGCCGTGGTTTTTTACCCGAAAGGGTTTTCCACGTAATCCTAGTGTTTATCTTGCATTGGTGTTTGTTAATGCTCTTAATGTTCTGATTTCTGATTTACATGTTAAATCTGGTTTAAAGTTCTAAAAGTTCTGAAATACTGATTCACCCCCTCCCAAGCCCCCTCTTAGTATTTCATATGTGCTCTTCAATGAACACTGCACAGAGGCTATGAGGGGACATTACAGAGTCTTGGCAAGCCGACCATTTGGCCAACTTTTCAACTAGTGGGTGCAAATCAACAAGGTATCAAGGTACTTGGAGTTTTAATGGGACAAAAGGTAATTATCGGAACCCAAGCATTTTTGTTGAACTTTATGGTCATTTCATTAAGGAAGAAAGTGTATGATGAATTGTTAGCTCGGGGTTGGTTGGTGGCAACCAAAGCCAATCACAATTGGAAAAAGAATACAATCTCCATTTAGAATAAGGGCCGGAAATTATATAATTGATTTGAAAAACCAAGCAATCAATAAGGAAGCAGCCTCCTCGGATTCATCAGATTCAGACTCTGGAGAAGAATGGACAGAGAGAGTCAAGGTCTGATGGAACCAAACGATTAAGGAATTTTAGAGTTACAATCATGTTTGGACAATGAAACAAATTCTCTGTGGCCTATTTCACTAGCAAATGGAGGACCATGAGGCATTTTCATCGACTTGTAATTTTCTCAAAGCTATGACTCTCAGTGAAGAGCAACCGATGAAAAATGATATTGGAAAGTTGGATAGTTTGTGTGCAAGATGCAATCCATGGTTGGCAAAAGATGATAGTTGTAGGGAGGTATCCAACTTTGTAGAAGAATGCAAAATAATAGACTATACATCTTAGAGTACTAAAAGAAAAAAAGGTTAATGTGGAGAATACAAATATTGGTCAAATCAAATCAACTTCACAAAAAAATTTAGAAAAAGTAAAAAAAAAGTAGAAAATAAAGAAACTGTGGAAAGGAAGAGGTGAAAATATTATTCGGTGATTGAAAGAGAAAATAATAGAAGGCTCAATTACACAATCTGACTATATTAAAAGGTTAGATTATGTCATACAACCAAGCTACATAGCACGACAAGTTCCTAAACCCCTTTACATAGTACAACAACAATATAAAGTGAAATTGCAATTGGTGAAGGGAATTAAAACGCGCAATGTTCGATCCAAAGATTACACTCATCTCATCATACGGCCTTGGAAAGCACATACCGTATGGCGACGACAGTGAGTTTTGGAGGGTATTCATAGTGTACGGTGTCATTACCACATCGCACGACAAGCAAGAAAGGATTACAACGTACGGCCAAGGAGGTTGTGTTTCAACATATGGTCAAGGAGGTTGTGGAGCACCATACGATCTATAGAAGTGGTTGTACGACATTCCTCAATGCTCATTGTACGGGCTGTCCAAACAATCTTTAACGCATGGTAGCATTAAATTTTAGTACCATATGACAAAACATTGCCAAAAGAAATTATTAGACATCGTACGACGTACAGACAGGAGCAAGATTGCAACATGACTTCGTACCATTGAACAGGGTACAGCAGGCAAGACAATATCACATCGTACGACCAAGAAATAAATGCATTGTACGATCTACAACAAGAATCAACGTACAGTCAACTTGGAGACTAGGAATCATACAACAGTTTCAATTGGCAAAGCAAATTAAATTTTCTAGTCGTTGGCCTTCATTTTTTTCCTACACAATATAGTAGGAAGGGAAGCAAAATGAACGGAAAACATTTCTTCACACCGTACAGCTTGGTTGCATCATTAGCAAAATACAATTCCCCATTGCACGACAATCAACCATCATACAACTTCCTTCCCTAGTTGACATCATACATCAATTAAACAATGCAAAATCTCTACTTTTTGGCTTTGTTAGCATTGTTTTTCTTCTCAACAACCACACAAAAAGCCACTGCTCCTAATTTCTCAAGAGAATTTGGCATGCATATGCAAGTCATTGTGGGCTCTAGTCACAGTGCATGTATACGTGGCCCATCCTCCTCATCCAACTTGAGCAAAGTTCAATCGCAACGATCTTTTGTGCCTAAAATTGTATCAGGAGCACAACCTTTATTAGAAGCTACAGGGTGGAACAAGGAGGTGCAAAAAGAAGCAGATAAGGCTTGTGCAAATTTTTGGTATTACAACCTTCCCCTCAATGTGGCAAGAGTCCATACTAAGAGTGTTTGGTGTCAGCATTGACAGTTGCAGGAGAAAGGTACAACGTGCCCTCTTCAAAAGATTTAAGTGGCAAGTTGCTTTAAGATGCTATTGGAGATGTACAATAAATTGTGGAAGATCAAAAGAAGCAATGGCGAAGTTTGGATGCATAATTATTTTAAATGGGTGGATCGACAAAAGGAACCGCACCCTCCTTAGCTTTTTTGTGCTTCAAATGGTGAGTTAGTTTTTCTTAAATCAATTTATGCCTCCAAAAAAAATTGAGCTTCATGTTGGAGGAGGTTGTTTTAGAGGTGAGCATAGAAAATGTTGTCCATGTGGTTACTGACAATGCAGTGGTATATGTGGCAATTGGAAGATTGCTTCAAGAGAGGCATCCAACACTTTTTTGGACCCTTTGTGCAGCTCATTGCCTTGACCTTCTTTTGGAGGACATAGGAAAAATTGATTGACCTTCATTGAAAGCTACATTCTATTCTGGGGAGGGTGTAAGTCTTGGATGGGAGTTTACAAGATAACATGTAAACACCTAGAGGCATCCTGTTAAGCCTCTCAATATGTGTTGTATACAACTAGAAGAGTGCTTAATGCACACAAAGCCAGGAAGGAAAAAATCCAGTGAGCGAAATCAGACAGAACTATGTGTTGACAGAAGACAGACATGTCAGCCATAAAGAAGAGTATGAACAACCTTGATACATAATTTTATTTTATCATTTCTCAACCACTCTACACCCAAAGAATATTTCTATATGAAGAGATTGTATGGCTGCGAGAATAGAATTCTTAGTGGGAGAGCTTCTGAAAATGAAAAGTTAGTAAAGGCTGGGGATCCTGGAGTGTATGAGAATACATCATTTTTATAATACCATTTAGGGCACTACCTTTCTGATATTTATATTAAGTTTGTCCTGGAAGAACCTTAGTTACTTAGAAATTCTGTCAATTTAAAGTTCTACGATGATGCCTTCTTCCTCTAGCTTCCAATTAGGTGTTTGGACCTTCTGTTCTTGTGCTTAAGGTTTTGCACAGCACAAACTGTTTGGATGAGTAATTGACTCTGTTTTTCAATGATCCTTAACTGTACCAACATCATCTTGCTACATTTCACACATAATACAATGTTCTTCTCAATCCCACATCTTCATAGGTAGGAATCACTCGAGAAAGTAAGCAGATGGTTAATAATTATGCATTATTGCCCATAAGAAACCACTATGTAAAATCAAAATTCACAATCTGCAAGATCTGATCAGCAATGTTTCAACTAGAAAAATTAGCAAAATAAATCAAGTCATACCTGCGCACCAATTGGAACTGGGAGAAGACCATAAGCAGAATTTTCTAATGCGGCAACAACACAGTTACTGCTTGATAGAAGAAGATGAACATCCCGGAGGGGATATGTCTGAACCAATGGATAAGGAGCCCTTAGTGATCTGATCTGCAATAATTATAGGTTAAACAATCACTTCTAGTCAGACAAGATATCATCGCAGTAAAGATGGTGAATTTTCAACTACAATCAAAAGAAAGACCCATCGAACAAATTTCAAGGCTTCAAGTAGAAAAATAAGCTAACCTCAATATGTCGTGGTAGTTGAGCAATAGCATATGGCAAATGGATAGCAACAGAGGCAGGTGCCTCAGACCAGCATATCCTTCCTTCTTGAAGTAGTTTACCATTTTGGTCTACAAAGACTCCAATATTATCCTGTTTGTGATAAGTGAAAACCTTTATTACCATTTTAAAGAAACAGGAATCTCCTATTCAAAAACCTCCCAAAAAAAAATATATTCCTACAATTCAATGAAAAAATTGTTCCTAAAAATTGAAATGAAGAATCAGAATCATATAATCAACATAAAGATTTATGTAAAAATCACATGCACGCATGCACTTAGGCATGCACCCACAAACATAGGCACATACGTGCAAGCGTATCTGTAGACAGACAGACACAGACACATGCGCATATACATGCATATGCACACACACATCTTATATCTTTACAAATTCTACTTCCTACCAAATAAGTTCTGCAAGGAGAACACTTGATCCACTCATACTGCATTCTTACCAATAACTGGTAACTAAATAGCGTGCCTGTATCAAGGATGCCATTTATGATTTATTTGATTTGAGATTTTGCAGTCTGAAACATAATTGTGTTCTTCTATGGTTGTCAAATAACAGCAAAATTTGACAAATATGCATTTAGTACATAACCAAGAAATTGAAATATCCTACAATTAAGTATTCAACCAATATGTATTTCTTCTAATGTTATATTACATTAACTACCCATTGTTTGATTAAATGCTAAATTAGGTGGTGTTGAAACTGAGTTCATGTTGTTATTGTCATTTTGTGTAGATTGTTGTATTGTAAATGTATTATATTTCCAGCTTATTTAGAGCAACATAATGTAATAAAAAAATTACAGATTGTGCTTTCAATTTAAGATGGTATCAGGGCTAGTCTTTTTCTGGATGCTTCATATGGATAAGCTTTTTGCACTCTTCTGCAGTTAGGACTAAAGGTACTCATTAAACAGTGGCGCTTCTGTAAGCATGGAAGACCTGGGAAGGATGTGAGGGAGCATCCAATAAACAATCAAATCCACTTTGGGGTACAGACAATTTTAGGTACACAGATAATCATGATGACATGAGGGCACAGCCAGCAATCTATATGGTGCCTGCATTCAAAATTTTAAGGCAGTAGATTGGACAGAGTGAATGAGTGAGATGAGAGGTGTGTGAAGCAAGCAGTCTTTAAAGTTGAAGCTGTGACAATTGCTGGGAGCGGTGGTCATTCAGATTTAAAACCTTCATGAAGTTAAACAGGCAAACTTCCATTGTGAATCTTGCTGCCTTCTGTTACCAAGCATAGCAGTTTGTGTAGTGTGAGGAGGCAGATGTAGGAAAGCACATGATGCACACAGGTAATATAAGGCAACATCCTGAATGTTTGCACCAATTTTGGGAACAATACAAACAGGAAGCTGCAGCCCAACCAAGTTTCTCATTTCTTGGTATCATAAACCTTTTTACTTGTTATTTTCTTTTAAAGTAAGGCCTAACAAGATTCTTTTTTTTATGGAACTAAGAAGGAGCTTGTAAGTTTGATTAAAGTCATATGGTAGAAGAATGTCAAAAACATTAGAATAAATTTTATTAGGAATTTATAGTACATATCCGTAAGAAAGTTGAAGGTAGAGATAATTGTCTTGATATTTCTAAATATCATTGACTATAAACTATCTATTTTGTCAAGAATTGTATCTGTTATTAACGGCCAACAATGGCTATTATACAAACTTTGCTTTTACACGAGTCTCAAAAATTAAAAAGAAAAAACCATAGTTTGTGGAGTAATAGAGTTTGAAATGGCATTATGTTCTATGTAATTATTCCATATTTCTCTTGTTATTTCATGATTATCTCAATGTATTCATCTTATGCAATGAATGGAAACAAAACATAAAACCCTTCTGCAACTTTTGTCTTATTCTGAAAACAATACACACAAAACAAATAAATCAGGGGCATCCATTACAGAATGACCCCCACTCTAACATCAAGTGATCCTACATCCACAATAGGCATAAGGGGAGCTTTAATTACCTGTGCATGTACTAATCTTATTTAGTCTAGAGGAGAACAGAGCAGCAGGACAAGAAATGAAATGAATATTCCTTGAAGTTAACCCTAATAGTAAACAGGTTGACTGCCTGGATCAGGATTAGTAGCTTTCCGCAAACCCTAAATCAAGAGAGTGTTAAGATAAACACTACATGGAAATTCATGATGCAGCATCATCTTCAGCACTACCTTCTGCAAAGTTCTCTATTCAGTGACATAAAACCTAATGAATCCGACTTAATATAGTTGGCAATAATTTATTTGTTGATGACATGATGTGCTTATAGACAAATATTGTTTAAAATGAAAGAGCCAATGCGCCACAAAATTTTCAGTGCATCAAAGTAGAAAAACTAATAATTAAATTAGGGAGGGTCTCAGTTATTGAACAAATTCATTAAAAAATGTTATTGGAATGGTAGATTTAAAAAGACAAGGGTGAAAAATGTACCTTGCCTAAGAGTAACTCCCCGGAAGGAAGAGAAACAACTAAAGGTGGAGCGATCCTGCCGCAGGGGAACACCTCAAATAAGGCACCAGTTACAGTATTCATTATAACATACTCCCGCCTGATTCCCAAGCATAGGCTTTCTCCGCACCATGCCATCGACTTTACTACATCTGGTACAGCAAATTCTTTCATTTCCACAAACTCTCGGCTACCTGAAATGAAATGATCTTATTAGTAACCAAACATCCATTTTAGTTATGGAGAAACAAAGCCATGCCGTTCACCTAACATAAAATTTGAGAACAGAAAAGGCCCATCAAGGGCTGTAAGGTCAGAGTTATAATCCTGCCCCGAGGCTTAACCTATCATAATTAACTCTGATAAAAATCCCCCCTGCATCTGTAAATCGTGCATTTTAAAAGAGGACATATAATGTAGAATATATTGTATAATCTAATTTGTTTTTATCATTTTCTTAGGACTTTGGCTTGTGCACAATCAACGAATTTAAGCATACATAAACGCATACCTTACTTACCGTCATATCGATAGATGAGCAATTTCTTCTGTTTGTTTACACAAAGGAAACCGCGTTTATCATCCCAAGCGTAGGAAGAGGAACCCTTGGTCTTTCCGATGTAGACAACTACTTCAAAGCCCGGCAGTCGATGAAGTGTTATAGCATCTGAAAGTGAGAGCAGCAAGCTTCGCGACTGCAGGACATCCATGCATATGACCGCCTTTTTACAAAATCCAACCAAAGTCCTTTCCAGCGCGTATGGTTCCGCTTCGATGATGCCGCTGCCGCCACCAGAGGGGATCTCTCTTCTACTAATATTACTATTATTGCTGATCGATAATGATTCGGGAGCATATATTCTAAGGGAACCATCAATGCACCCAACCAATACTCGACATCCCCATACCCCAACGCTTTCTATTTTGGCAGGACAACCCTTCACGATCTGAAATGAATCATATGCATTGTGCACCATTTTCTTCTCTTTCCTCTGATCCCGTAAAATTTACTAACTGTTCATCTAGAATAATTTACGAGGTAGTGGTATGAACCAGTGATGTTATAGTTTATTGCCTTGGACCTGTATTACCCTAATCTCGATATGAAACCCGCTCCGGACCACTTTATGCCAGCGGGATTTAAATCTGCGTCATTCTGCTAACGTACCCCATTTAAGCTTTTGGATTTGAAATAGCATTGCTTTCAAATTTACCTTATTTCACTGACAAAATGAAAAAAGTGTACTCTATCGGTGCTTAAAAAGTATTAGTGGAAGAAATTTTTATTTCTGCGAGACTGATTTTATTGATGGATCAAGCACTCTTGGACAGCTGCAGAGTTCTCTCAACATGGGATACCTGAAGTTGAACCTGATAATTGACCCCACTAAAGCAACTAAAGCATATCGGTCCTCCGAGGCAATGCTCGCGAACCCCGTTCCCTAAACCCGGCCACATGTTGATTATCGCGTCTCCCCTCTTTACTTCGGGAGCTTTCTGGGATTCTGGGTCATCAACAGCACAGATGAAACAAGAGATGATGAATTAATTATATTTTCGTGTAAATAGAAAAGTTTAGATTAATAATGTGTACGAAGTAAACAAGTGACGCAAGGTCGAGTTCCTGCCGAGAGGTAAAAGTCATGTAGATTTGAGCTAGAAAAAGTTTTTAGAGAGCAAATAGGAATATAAATGTATTGAAAGTAGTTAGAAAAGTCTGAAGTTATTTTTAGAAGCGCACGAATGCATAGATTTTTTCAGGGTTCATGGAGAACGTGGTCCATAGGGACATGTGAAGAAAGAGCATGTGTGGATGGATGGAAGGGCATTTTTTTTTTTATGGGTTCTATGTATACGTGGAGGTTTTTATAGGAATGAGAACTTGTTTTTTTGTGTGTGTATGTGTACATTTGTGAGAAGGTAAATTCTTTATGATCTTAATTAGGAAGCAAGAATGCATTATTAATTTGTATTAATTATTAATTAGGTAGATTCTTTATGATCTTAATTATTAATGCATACAAGCATCCACGTGTACATAATGCATAGAAGAGTGAGAAGCATAGTTGGCATGTTAGCAAGCCTTAAAGCAGGAGGAGACTCAGTTCGCATTTACAGTATTAAATGAAAGAAAACAGGAGAAATAAAGTGTTTATGACTAGGGCAATGTTTTTTAATTTTTTTTCTTTTTACAAAACCTTTTAATTGAAAAATTCATTAGTCATTTTAAATGGAACAAAGTTCTAATGTAGAGATATTTCTAAAACATCAAATATCATTTGTAACTATTTACAGAAAACATGTGTGGGGGCAAAAAAGGGAAATGCATTCTTTACATGCCCCATTTTTATATGCATGGTGAAACAAAGTTTACTATATTTCTCATTTGAGTATCAACTTTTGTAAGATTAATGAATATTTTTTGTAATGTAGTATAAAATAGATTTGAATGTTGTTAATGTAATACGAATAGATATTTTTTTGTGTATATATTTTAAACAAAAAAATAATTTGAAAAGATATAATGAATTTTATTAAGATAAAATGCAGGTACAGTAAAATAATCTACATGTTTGTTGTACATTGCATCTAAACATTAAATTATTATAATAATCTACAGTAAAATAATGTTATAATGTTTGTAACAATGCTTGAAGCATTTACGTATACATGGATGCATGTACACATTTACCAATGTGCATAGAATGCATAGATGAGTGAAAAGCATCCCTGGCACCTAAGCAAGCCTGAAAGCGTGATGAGACTGAAATTGCATATGTAGTATTAAATAAAAGAAAAGAAGATAAATAAACTAGTTAGTATGAATGCATATATGAAAGGAAAGCATTAAAATATGGACCCATGTAAAGACATATGCATGCACGGATGTGTAGATGTGTCCATTTAACTTGGTATGTTAAGAAGTATCTATATATGCCTGCATCCATAAAGTTAGAAATGTTAGAAACAATTTGCAGCTTAAACAAAAACTAGAAAAATATTATTGACTGAAACAAAGGAGCAATACATTAGTGTTTGTGGAACAAGTGTATAAAGTATATCTAATAATGCATTTGGATGGATGGATACATGTAAAGATTTGTGAAATCTGAATATACATTATAGCCTTAGAGGAATGGTCATATGTGCTTTTAGGAATCTGTAACAAACAGGATTTAGAAAAGACATTTTGAAAAGAACTCTTGAATACAACTCTATGTTGTCATAGTTATTTTCAAAGCCCTCAATGTTTAATTGCATAACCTTTGTATTTTTTTTAATTTTTCCTTTGGTATGGTGTGAATTTTGTTCTAATGGATGAAGGTATATTTGAGCTATAGATAGATAAAGATATGTAAGGGTGGTAAAGAAGAATGAGTGATGTAAGTGCAACAAAGAGAAGGAATTGAGAGAATGATGTGATGCAAGTAAGGTATATGAATGTCGTATGGAAAGTATTAGATATGGGAAGGAATGATATGTGAGATTGGATGTGAGAATGAATGGAATGTAAATTATATGAATTTATCATCTTCGAGTTATATGCTTAAAATTAAATGCAAGATAAAAAAATTTGAATGAGTGAGCTGGATTGAGAGAAAAAAAGAATGCAAGACATTGGTGTGATGCAAGAGAAGCATATAAATGGATTTTGAAATGTATTTGATTTGAGAAGAAACGATGTGGATGGGTGGAAATGGAAATGAGTGGATTCAATAGGGTATGAAGTGAAGTTTTGTTCTAAGAAAAGGTGGAAGAATGTCTATTTTGTTATTGCTTATGCTTTTTAAAATGATTATAGGGGTGAGTGTCTCAATTCAAGTACAAAAAAAAGACTGGTGTCTCAATTGAAGTACAAAAGAAAGGGTGGAAAGATGTCTATTTTGTTATTGGTTATGCTTTTTAAAATCATCATAGGGTTGAGTGTCTAAATTCAAGTACAAAAGAAAGACTGGTGTCTCATTTGTCACTCTCCTTTGGACTAAACAAAGTTCGAAGATCCTTGAGCTTCATTGAAATGTGACAAGAGATGAATAGATATAAAAATAGAATGATATTTAAGGATGAAAGAGTGAAAAGAGAAACACCAATGAATACTAGTACCTTTACATGGGTGCATTTTTATATTTGCAGTAACAAATTTCCTTTATGATCTTATCTAGGAAGCAAAAATGTATTATTATTTTGTTTGAAGTATTGAATGCAAAAAATCTTAAACATTTGTTAGAATGCTTGAGGCATCTATGTATGCATGTATACATGTATCCATGTGCAGACAATGCAAAGAAGAGTGAAAAGCATACATGACATGTGAACAAGAAATTTGAATGGAAAACACTAAAATCAAGTAGAAATACAAATTTGTGAAAGCATAGTGATGCTCAAGTAGCATTTGTAGTAGTAAGCAAAAGGAAAATAGGGAAAACAAACTATATATCAGTGAAGCATATATCGAAGGAGTGCATAAATATATGGATCCATGTAAACATTTATGCATGGATGGATGTATAGATGTGTCCATGTAATTTGGTACACAAAGAACAATTTTTAGATGCATGTGTGCATAAAGCGAGAAATTTTAGGAACAATTTGCATTTGAAACATATACAATATTGTTTTTTGAACAACTGTATAAAGGATACCTAATGATGGATATGAATACATGGAAACATGTAAATATTTGTTAAATCTGATTACACATTATAGGCTTGAAGAAACTGTTATATGTGCTTTTAGGGATCTGTAATAAACAAGGTTTAGAAAAGACATTATGAAAATAACTCTTGAATACAACTGTATGTTATGAGTGTTATTTTTAAAGCCCTCAGTGTTTATTTGCATAACCTTGATATTTTCTTCATCTTTTTCATTGTTTGGTATGGTGTGAATTTTGTTCTGATGGATGAGGGTATATTTGAGGTGTAGATAGATAAAGAAATGTGACTGTGAAAAAGAAGAATGAGTTATGGAAGTGGAAGAAAGGGAGCAAATTGAGAGAAGGGTGAGATGCAAATAGGGTGTATGAATAAGTTATGAAAAGTATTTGACATGGGAGGCAAGGATATGGGATGGTGGATATGAGAATGAATGGGAATGTAGATGGTATGAATTTATCGTTTGCAAGTTATATGCTTACAATTAAATGCAAGAAATGAAAATTTCAATGAGAGAGCTGGATTTAGTGAAAAAAGGAATGCAACACATTGGTATGATGCAAGACAAGCAAATAATTGGATTTTGAAATGTATTTGATTTGAGAAAAAAGGACGTGCAAGGGTGGAAATGGAAATGAATGGAATCAATAGGGTATTAAGTGATTATTTCTTGCAACAAGGGGTGGAAGAATGTCTAGTTTGGTATTGGTTATGCTTTTTAAAATCATCATAGGGCTGAGTCCGTCAATATAAACACAGGAAAAAGATCCATGTTGCATTTCTCACTCTCCCTCATAATGAACAAGGTACTGAGATCCTTGAGCTTCCTCGAAATGCAACAATAGAAGACAAAGCGGAAGTTCTTATGCATATACTATGGAAAAAATAAATATGGAAGATCATAAAAAAGAGAACATCTAAATGTTGATGCAGTGGAGAACATTAAATACATGGAGAGAGAAATACGTAGAGCTATTCACAGATATATGCATGGATGCATCAACAGACATATGTATACATAGAAAATAGAACTACATTGAGAGATGGAGATATGAACACATGTATACATGGATGTATGCATATTTGAATATAGGTACAAATGCATATGTTACATGGAAGGATGTATTCATATGCATATGCAAATATGGATGAAGGCATATATGCATATATGCATGTATGGACAATATGCATCAATGTATGTCAACATATAACTTTTAATTTTGTTATATTGGAAAACTAGCACTATTCTGATAAATCAACATTGGAAAATTAGCATTTAGTTGTTTCTATTTATCAGAATAGCTTTATAAATTATTGTTGTTATTGAAAATCAGTGAAATGTGATTGCATAGATTGATTAAATAAATTTAAGCAAAGAAAAAGTCTATAAAACTGGTGAGTAGAGATACGTAATCCATGAGTGCAAATTAAATGCATTGAAATATCAGAAAAATGCGAAGACATGGAGAGGTCAAAATAATTGAAGCAAATGTATTAAATGGCATGTGACTGGTGGGGAAGGCACTGGAATTGCTTGATGGCCATGGGTTACTAGGATACTTTGGCCATTAGGGGCTATTTGGCCAAAGACAAAGACAGATACATGGATGCATGAGTCCATACATGCATATATACATGTATCCATGCAAAATACTGATAGATACATATATAGATGGATGTGTGTATGCAATTCATAGGTGCATATATGCATAAATCAATGTATACATGCACCCATAGATACAGTCATACATATATAGACAGATGCATGTAGAGATGGCAAGATATGCATGAATCAATATATGCATGGCTGCATCTATGGATACATAGATACATAATGAAATGGAGAAAAAGACACATTTATATATGCATTTACTTTGGGAATCTAATTTTGAATCCATATGCATAGTTTGATTAAAACTAGTGGCTGAAGGTACATAGTTCATTCAAACAAAATTAATGCATTGAATGGCATCTGACCAAAGGGGAGACTATTTGAATTGCTAAGCAGTCTTTGAATATATAACAATTAAAAGAGATAAGTATAAGTATCGTTGGGGACATTCCACATTTTGACCTTTCAATCAAAGTCAATTAACAAAGTAGCAGTCAGACCTAAAGAAACTTGAAGGACTATGACGATAGAAAACCATAATTTGGATAATGGCTAGACAATGTGTTGAAATTGCTTTAGAAACTTTGAAGCAAATGCATTTTTGCTTCTGTTTACTTTCACTGTACATCTTAAATGAAAGTCAGGTTTTGCATTGTTACAATGTATTTGTATACTTTGATTATAAAATCATAGTTTAGATCATTTTAAGTGTTATCCATTTGAATCTTTTCTTGAAATACGAAGGATTCATCTGAGTCTTGGAGGCAATGCACAATTGTCCTATAAAGAGAGCTTTGGAACCAATGAGATGCCATATATACATGGGTGCATGAGTCCATAGATGCATATATACATGTATCCATGTAAGTTATTGATAGATGCATATATACATGGATGTGTACATGCAATTCATAGGTGCATATATACATAAATCAAGGTATACATGTACCCATAGATACAGTCATACATATATAGATAGATGCATAAAGAGATGACAAGATATATGCACAAATCGATATATGCATGAATGCACTTATGGATACATAGATACATTATGAAATGAAGAAAAAGACGCATTTATATGTGCATTTATTTTGAGAGTTTGATTCTGAATCCATATGCATACTTCGATTAAAACTAGTGGCTGAAAGTACACAATTTATTGATACAAAATTAGTGCATTGAATTGCATGTGACTAAAGGGGAGGGTGCTTGGATTGCTAATTAGTCTTTGAATATATAACAATTAAAAGAGATAAATAAGTATAATTATCCTTGGGAACATTTCACAATTTGACTTTTCAATGAGAATGAATTAACAAAGTAGCAGTCAGACCTAAAGAAGGTTCAAGGACTATGCTGATAGAAAACCATATTTTGGACAATGGCTAGACAATCTATTGAAATAGTTTTAAAAACTTTGAAGCAAATGCATTTTTCATTATGTTTATTTTCATTGTACATGTTAAATGGAAGTTGGGTTTCGGATTGTTGAAATACCAAGGATTCATCTAAGTCTTGGAGGCAATGCACAACTGTGCTATAAAGAGAGCTTTGGAAAGAATGAGCAAGCGAGGCACAATTTTTTTTTGGTCACATTGCCAATCTCACTGTGTGCTTTAAACCTCCAAAGCAAGAGAAAACTGGGGGAGGAAAGTATTTATTGCCTCAAGTAACTGGTTACTGGTTCTGGATACTGTAATTATTGTCCTCATAGGCACACATGCTAAGTATGGAACGATATTGAAAGCAAGTGAACTCTTGAATAATCCCATGAAACATAGTCGATGTATGCATCCATGTATACAAGGTTACATGTATATATGTGTACATGTAACTATGTATATTTTTTTATATAGTTTGAATTTGGAGAGCTATTTTATATATTGGAAAATTAGCATTTTTCTATTTTTCTATTCATCCGAGTAGCTTTATAAATCATTTTTGTTTTAAAAATTTGGGAAAATGCGAACGCATAAATTGATTAAATAAATTTAAGCAAAGGCATAGTTTAAAAGTTGGCAGCTAGAGGTACGTAATCCATGAATGCAAATTAAATGCATTAAAATATCAGGAAACTGCGAGCGCAAAAATTGATTAATTAAAATTAAGCAAAGGCATAGTTTTTCAAGGTGGCGGGTAGACGTACGTAATGCATGATTACTACAAAGCGGTCTCATAAAGAGAGGTTTGGAATGAAAATTATGTTAACATGTGTGGTAATGAGAGTTTTTTCCTTGAACCTTGCTATATATTCAAGGAGTAACTAGCAATGCAAATAGTGTTCCCTTTAGTCAGATGCCATTCAATGCATTGAGCTTGCATCAGTGGATTATGTACCTTTAGCCACTAGTTTGAATCAAAGTATGCATATGGATTCAGAATCAAAAGCTCTTTTTTGTGAACGTATTTTTAATTTGCCTATGCATTTGCCCATAATGCTTTTAACTAGCAGCATTGGCCAATCACATTTTGCCATTGAACATATTACTTATTTTTTTGTACAATTTGCATGTGGAGAGCTATTTTATATATTGGAAAAATAGCATATATCTATTTTTCTATTTGACTGAGTAGCTTTATAAATCATTAAAGGCATAGTTTGAAAGTTGGTGGCTAGAGGTACGTAATCCATGAATACAGATTAAATGCATTAAAATATCAGGAAAATGTAAGCGTAATGCATGAATGCAAATTAAATGCATTAAATGACATCTGGCTAGAGGTGAGTGCGCTGGAGTGGCTTGGTGAACATGTATGGACAGGGCACTTTGGTCATTTAATATAGAGTGAAGTTACTTGCTATGCATTTTTATTACTTTGTGTGTGTTGTTTTTGTGTTCTGTAAGCTTGTGTTATCAAAACCTAGATTTTGCAATTGCTTTGAGCTTTCTTGCTATGATGAAAGCATACAGGAAAAAGGAATTTTGTGATGTGTTATAGTTAATGTCCTCCTAGGCACATATGCAAAATATGGAAACATATAGAATTTGGCATGAACAATGTTGGAGCAATCACATGAACAATAGAACTATTCAACATTGAACTCTATGCTTGTAATAATTATTGGAAAAGCTATAAATGCCATAAATGAAATAATATGAATAAAATTCTAGTTTCTAGTTTTCTTGAAATGCAATGAAAAAACTGCTATAAAGCCATAAGACAAGGTTGTGTAACATATTGCCATTCCTGTATCTAATTTCTTTGGACACGAATGCTTAACACACTTGATTGCAATAGTAACATGTGTACGAAAATGGAACAATAGAGATCATAACTCAGTAGTTTTTAGTGTGAGTATATATGTATCCTGACACATATAAGCTTGATCTGGCATTCATGAATACAACTGCTATGTACAATGAAAGAGCTAATTAGTGTTACTATATGTGATATCCATATAACATAATAAATTGGTACAAGGCTAGAGTGGTAGATCCATAAGTAAATGGACGCATGTATACGCAGTTGCATATAGGGATACGTAGAAGCTTAGATGAATACATGGACACATGAATATATGTGCATATGGACATAGGGGCATATATACATGTAAATATGCATATATGTAGCGAAAGAAACATATGGATTTGTGTATACAGGAGTGTACGCTATACATTAGAATGCATGATGGAAAAGTGACTATAAAGTACAATGCATAAAAGTAGGCGCGAGACTTGGTTACAGTAATAGCATAAAAATGATAAAAGCCAAACGAAAATAACCATTTATTGTCTCAAGTAGCTTGTTAATGGGTCTAGAGTGTGCAACCATAACAACTTCTACTTGGTCACCATAAATTCTTGGAAACGTAAGAATCAGAAAGCAAATATTGGAAAAGCTAGGAAGGACAAAATGCAAAAGGGAACATTTAAACTATATAGTTTGAATGGCATTATGCATGGAGGGATAATAATTATTGAACATATATGTCAGATGTACATAGAGAACCATTGTCTTGATAGGTGCAAAAACAAAATTAGAGTTTCAGATGTCAATATTTTAGAAGACTTTAACATAGTAACCTATAGAAGTGTCTAAATGTATAATAGCAATAGAGTATTTTAAAACCAAAGTTGTCTTTAACATGTGAGACCCAGTGAAATGTCTTGGAGCGTGGAAAGGCAAAAAAGTAAAAGTCTGAACAATGTAAATCTGTGCTCCTCTATTCCTAGTTTTCTGTAAAGGCAACAAAATGCTATGTATTAGAAACATAGTTTGTATGGATAGTGATTTGAGGTACTTGTTCAAAAGAGAGAAAGTGTACATATGAATGACTTTATTACCTTATGGTGATGTTTCCTATCTATTTGTTAATGCAAATGGCTTCAACAATGGCATTGTTTTGGTCAAGGCTAAAATGTCCTTCAGCACTGAAGTCCTGTAGGATGAATATCACTGTTGACTTGTCCTTGATATAGTCTTCATAGCTGAGCCTTTGCAGTGTGGGCAATAGACGGTGCATGGTGGCCTGGTCAATTGAAGACTGAATTGTTTGATTGTCATAAGTTGTTATGGTAGTTTTAAGTTGTAAACAAAATGTATAATTGACTTGCTAGTTGCACTGTTTACAGTGAGCAGTTTTTTCTTGGAGTGTGCCATAAGCAGCAAATTTGAATTTGCATTTTGGACAACATGCATGAAATGGATTGGAAAATGCATTTGCTGCTTTTAGAGTACCATAAACCTATAGAATATGGTTCAAAACTGTTAGAGGAGACAAAAAAACAAGTTTGGATGCACTAGATTTTTTAAAAAAGAATGTTGTTACCTTGAAAGTTGAATGTAATAGGCTGTTGAGTTTTTCCAAGCTTCTTTTGTCATTCAAGGTATAGATGAATGTTGATCGACATGTATGAAATGTGTTCTTTTGATCTGTTTTTCTCACAACATTCTTGAAAAGCATTGCAGGTGTTTTATTTGTATGCAACTGGTCTTCGAGTGCAAAGTATTGTTGCTCATATGTTGACCATAATAGCAGCTGCAATTCAATGAGAGGATTAGATTTTGTTACGAAAATTGTTATAGAGGCCACTATAGAACATTAAAAGCTTGAAACTGAAAGAAGAGGTAAAAGTTCTGTAGACTGAAATACCTGTGCCCTATCTATGTCAGTGTGGCCATCTTTGATGTCAATTGCAAATTGGGTACCCATTTTCCTGGCACCAACTACCAGCGCAGCTATTGTGCCAGCTGGGTACTCATTTACAGTTGTAAGCAATTGGCTAATAGTCATACTTGGGATGAATTTGTACTCTTGACAGAGGCGGGGGATGTTTTCAGTGGTGCTAATGTCTGTTAAAATCAAAATGCAATCACAGTCACCTCGTCATAATCTGTTCTAGGTGCAACTTGGAAATCTGAGATTGAAATAGCTGATCCCGGGACTATTTTAGGCTCATGTTGATACACAAGGTTTCCACTAACATTTAACATGATTGTCATTTCTGCTTTGTGATCTGTCAGATCAGCACATAGCATTTCCTATGTTTTGTTAGCCTTATCCAATGTTGTTTTGTAGACAACAAGGACATCACCTTGGAAGGTGTCTCCAACTCTTCTTGCATTTAGCTGTTCGATTGAAACAATCCTAGGTTTCTTGACTCTTGTCCTACAAGGAACAAGGATAATGTCAATTGAATGCTAATTTTATATTAGCAAGTTGGGCAAATGGCGGTACATTGTAGAACAAAGTACTTTACCGTTGTGTTGACTCTTCTTGTGCAATTTGCACTTGTTTGGCTTATCTTTTTGATACATCTTTTGGTGTCCTGCAAAGAATTGGAACAATGTTATTTGAATATTTGTGATTTGGGCGAATGAATATGAAGGAATAATACTATGAGCACTTTACCGTTGTGTTGATTCTTCTTGCGTGGTTTGCATTTGCTTTGACTGTCTTTTAGTTTCATCCATAGATCTCCTGCAAATAATGGATATAGCATTGGAAAAGACATTGCAATGCGTAAAAGTGATATAAGGCTATAAGTTCTATAAAGTTGAATTTGTCTATTGTGCAATATGCAATTTTAGGAAAATTGGATTGTGATCAATCCAATATGCTTCTGATATATAGATAGAGCATATATTTGTAGTCGTGTTGGACCAAATGTGATCAATGACTGAGTTGCCCATGCTGTGTTGTTGGTTCAACATAAATTGTATGTTGTTCTGTTGCATATAACTACAAATCATTTTTTTGCTTCTGCTCTCTGAAGACATGTCAACATTAAAATCGCCTAAAATGTACAACATGTTTTCTGAATTTGCGGATCCAATAATTATTTACAACATTGCGATTACTTCATCTATGGCAGTTGTAGGTCTTGCATAAATATTACAAACATCGAGTTCATTATTAGATAGCATTATTGTTAATGTGATAGCTTCAATATTTGAGGTTTCATGTTGTGTTGTTTTTGACAGGAGTAAATGTTTCCTGGTTAAAGTTTCTATGCCATGTATGTTATGTATAGAGGAGCTATCAAAATTCTATAGCAAGGTATTTAGCTCAAAGGGATGCATATGTGTTTCTTGGAGACGCAAGATATCAGATTGCATTATGCTATAGTCATTGACAATGTCTTTTGCATGTGCTTTCAAGCTACGAGTGTTCAATGTACATAGGATCATATGTGATTTTTTTATTGAACATGTGCTTAGATTATCAAGTTGCCATTGTGCACATGTCTGAAGATGAGACATTTCTAGTTGTATTTTGTCTTTAACTTTGATTTTTTTGGAAGTTAAAGGTTGTAATAGGAATAATGATTCTATTGATTTTGTTCATGATAGAGCTGTATAGGTTAGTCCATGTTGTCTAATGCCTGTGGGATCAAAAGCCAAGGCCTCCATTGTTAATCCTTGGGATCGATGTATGGTTCGTACACATGCTACTTATACTGGGAATTGTTTTCTAGTTGTAATTTTCTTGTTTATTGTTATTTTCTGGATTGGCCTAGCAATGCGTTGTATAGGCACCCAGTCTTTGTCAATGATAGTAGAATAGCAGTGTGCTAGTTTTGTGCGCTGCTGATGTCCAATTGATGGGTCATTAAATTTAATCCAGACAATATCAATATTGTTTTGTGATGTATATGCTTTAAAAATTCCATCTGAACCGTTGACGAGGCCATCTTGAACATTGTAATTGCCTGCATAAAGCTCAACAAGAATGTTTGGTTTCAAGCATATTTGTGATGGGAGTGTTGTTGTGTGACTGTACACTCGTATTACATTAAGGTCCTCGTTAACTTCATCTATCGCATCCAACACAATCATTTGGGTTGGAATGATTGATAGCATTTTGTTTTTATGTGCTTGAACGTCTATTCTCCTATAGAAAAGGTGCGGAAGCAATGGATCTAATGGTACAGGACGAAAGCAAAATTTGTTGATATAGTCTATGTCATGAGTTGTTTGAATGCCTACTCGTAGTCTATTAAGGATTGAAATAAATATTTCATCTTTTTGTCTCATGGTAGTCACTAATGAATAACATTTTATGTGGTCTTTCTAGAAACTATAAGGCATTAATTCAATTGGAGTAGGCCTATTTTCAAAAACCACAGAGTCAAGGACAAGTTGTGCCTGGTAAAGGTCACCATAAAATATGGTATCAAGGTTCCCAAAGTATGTTGTATGCATTTGCATTATGTCTCATAGTCTTCTATCAATATACCATAGAAATGTTGAGCCAACTAATGATATCTCGTCTATAAGAAGTATGCACAATTGATCATAGTGCTTTGACATAGTGTCAAGTACTTTAGTGTTCAGTGGCAGGAATTCTGATGTATTAAAATGTATGTGAAATGTTGAATGTAATGTGAATCCGCCTATGTTATATGCTGCTTTACCTGTATATGCAGTTAATAAGCCCTTGGGTTTGTCTGGATTATTGTCAACAGAATTGCTATACATGCGAATGAGAGCTTGGTAGATGGCTTTTGATGTAAAAGTCTTTCCTATTCCAGCTCCTCCAGTAAAAAAACAAGTGCAATGGATTTTGTGGATTTCTCATCTTTTTTATGAGAACATCCTTAACAATTGCTTGTTGTTCTTTATTTAACATTCGTCTTAACTTGTAGTATTCATTGTTATCTATAATCTGTGGGTGCTTTGTAATTTCAAATCCATTGGAGTACGTGGTATTTGGGTTAGAATGACCTATGTTTGGAAGGTTTGTTTGAATGTCATATAGTTCTTTATGGGAAAGCTTTGCTTGCATTGGCAGGTCAATGAGCTTTTCATCTTCAAGAGACTGAACATCATTTATAGCTTTGTCAATGTCACCCCATGCGGAGTTTGTGCTGTGGATGAACTTTGCACTATTTGTTTGAATGGTTTGTCCATGGTACATGTATGCATGTTCCCAAGAGTCAAAGTTTTGTTTGAGTGTATGCTCATTAATGATAAATGGAACATAGAGAACCAATTGCTCTCTATAATGATTCTCTATATCAAAGTGTTTGTTGAAATTGATAAACCGTATCACATTGGGTTTGGCCTTTGGCTCAATTGTAGCACCGTATTTATTGTATCTTGAAACAAACTCTGCAAGACATATGTCCATCATTGTTTCAGGGCGTTTTAAATAGTAGTCTATAGTAGATTTGGCAAGAACGTTTTCTTATTCATCTGGCTCATTGCTCAATTGTTTAACAAATTTGAGTATAAATGTGCGATCATTGTCAGATCGTGTATCAATGAATATACATTTTCTTGAACAGTAATTTAATGGAAATGACAGAACAATATGTGCAGCTTGTTGTGATGACATTTGTTGCAAGTTAAGCATGGCATTTCCAAGTTTACTCACCATTCGGATCACATCAATATTGTCTTGCTTGTGGTCTCTACGTATTCTTTTGAATGCATATGTCATTGACTTGTCTACTTTTGCAATATATGAGCTACAGTACATAGCAGCAGCATATGCATTTAGGACAAATTGTGCATCTGTATTAGCCCTCCAAAGATCTAGAATTTTCCTTGAAAAACTATTGTTCCATATTTGTGATGGTTTTCTCTGTAAGAAAAGCGTAGGCCTGTTTAGTGTTGAGCTCAAAGCTTGAATGTATTCATTGTCACTTAAGTTTAATTCTTTTAAGAACATTTGAAAAGTGAATGTTTTGTCATAGTTTGCTTTTTGGAGTTTTGAAAAGATTTTAGTAGCATTTGCAGTTATCGCTTTAGTCTTTTGGAGTATTAGTAAAAGTATAGTTGACTTTTGCATTGGTGGGAAAGGAAAATTGTACCTACAAAATTGTTTTCTTGATCTCTTGCATTTCTTTGTATGATGGTGTTTGTGTAGCATTGCCAAAGGAGGTTCCAAATTTTCAGTGTCGCAAGTAATATACTTATCAACAAAAGCTATGACGTCTGTGTTGTTTTTTTCTGTGTAGATTGGTGCATTTTTAACCCATATGAGGAAATGATCATGTTCATTTCCTCAATTTTGGAACTCAATGACTGAGAAGTAATCAATGACATTTCCAAAGAAGGAGTCATCTGTAAGTATCAATTTTTTTATTGCATTGATTCTATGTTTATAGTAACGTGCACAAGTGATAGAATCTTTCTTGATTAGTTCAAATTTGTCAATGTGTGTTGGGTGATTAGATTCTTGATGGTTTTGTGTTGATTGGTGTAGATTGTGCAGCTCTTGTAATGTTTGAATTAGTGGATCCCAATTTTGCTCAGCACTAGAGAAAGTGATGAAAAATGTTGGTGGTCCTAGTTGTCGAATCATAGCAAATAAATTTTTCTTAAGTTGTTGTGAATAGTCTGGAGAGATTCTTATTCTTTTGAAATCAACGTATCCAATATCTTATTTTAGAATTTTTTCTAGGTTTGGTTTGTGTTTAACATCTTTCGCAAATAGCTTTCGCCCTATTAACTGCCCCTTGTGGATTCTTATTGTCATTGTAGACAATACTTGTTGTATTAGTACCTTTATAGCTTTGAAAAAAATGTTTGTTGTATGATATGCAAATTGTCTTTGTGACTGTAAGAGCTCCCAGCGTACTATTTTCTGATATGTAAAGTTTTTTACAATGTCATTATCATGTGGTTTGCCAAAGAATAAAGTTGGGAAATTCATTTCTTCAGCAGAGATGTCCTTAAATATTCCAATTGGATACTTGTTCTCTGCAGGTGCAATTTCAATAATCTTGTCCTCCATGCTATGGATACTTCTAGACTCAGTGAATCCATGTATCAATGTGTCTGATGGGTTTTCATTTTCCATTTCATTGTCTGATTCTGTTTCACTTGTATTTTGTGGACTATTGTCTTTGTTTTCTTCAGTGCATTGGAGAACTTCTTGCCAATCTTGGTTTATATGGACTTCGTGCATTTTGTATAATGGTGTCCTTGTTAATTGAGTCAAAGCTTGCATGATGACATTTGGGCGCACCATGCCTTTTTGAAATGCATTTTTGTATTTCAAGTGTCTTTTTCAATGAAACAACAATTGTTTGTGTGTTGTTAATTGATTGTGGTAATGCTTTTTGTACAATGTTCATGTCAACAAGGACATTTATAATAGAACCTGTTAGGCCTATTTGAGACCTTTTGAACCCTAGTTCCCAAATTTGTGCAAATGCAATTCTAAGTGAGACAAGTCGTTCTTCTAGATGAGTTAAATTTTGTACATAGCACAATGGTCTATTAGTTCTTATTTTCTGTGGCGTAGCATACTTTGGAATAGTGGACTGTTTCAATGCAAAGTAGCATACATTGCATATGAAATCTGTGAATTGTAAGGAATCTGATTGTAGTAGCTTACAGTATAATTGTTTTTGTTTTTCTTTGAAAATCCTGATGTCCTTGTTCAGACAGAGCACTTGGCAAATTGCACATGGGTATTTTGGTGTATCTTGTATTGTTGTTTTATAAATTTCTATTGGTGTCAATGTTTTTTTTCTTTGGGCTATTAGGTACACTTTCTTTTTGTTTTTCTTTTCTAATCAAGTTCTTCAGGTGATTAATTCTTATTGTTGATTTATGTTTTAAATTGTTTGCTATGACAAATGGTATCAAATTTTCCTTGTTTTTAGGCAAAGCATATGGCTTAGTCAAGTAAGTATTTTTGTATTGTGGACGATTTCTGATCAACTTTTTTAGTCAGAGTAAGCTTGTAGAGCATGGGCGAGTTAGATTTTGGACTTTGATTCTTAGAAGCGGCTCAAAATGTCCAGCCAAAGGGTTTGTATCATGGAACAGTATAGAGACTGATTTTGTATATCCAAAATCATTGAAATCTAAGTACTTTCTTGATGTTGTCAATGACCAGAGGCTTATCTGTATTTTTAACCATTTGGATATCCAGTGAATGCAAAACAAGTCACCCCACAATCCACGTTCGCTATGGTCTATGCACGGGCATGCGGACAATCGCATCTTGCGGAAGTATGTTTCTTGGTCATGTACTTTGTGCAATGTATATAGAGTAGTAGGATTTAGTTCATTGTTATATGATTTAATTGCTTCTTTGTCCTTTTTTTGAAAGCAAGCTAGAAAATAATCTATAGCTCCATTGCATAATTGAGTTGAGGTGTACTGGTTGTTAGGTAGCACTTGAAGCGAATCAAACAAACAGTCACCAACATTGTATGCAAATGTGCTTAATCTACAAAGGCCTTCAGCTCTAAGGACATTGTCAATGTTTGATATTTGAGGATACTTTGTGCACAGTTTTTTTATTTCATGTGAAATTATGGGTTGTTTTGAAGTTATGTTTTATGTTTCAATTGCTAGCAATGGTTCAAAGTGTCCATTTAAAGAATCCATGTCATGAAATAGTATAGAGACTGATTTTGTGTAATTAGAACTATTGAACTGTAAGTACCTTCTTGTTGTTGTTCTTGACCAAAGGGATATTTGTATATTCAACCATTTGGATATCCAGTGAATGCAAAATAGGTCACCCCACAATCCACTTTCTGTGCAATCTGCTTGTGGCTTTGCAGATAAGTGCATTCTGCGGAAATATGTTTGTGGATCGTGTACTTTGTGCAATGTATATAGAGTATCAGGGTCTAGTTCATAGTTGTATGATTTTATTGCTTCTTTGTCCTTGTTTTGAAGGCAATTCAAGAAGTAATCTATAGCTCCATTTCGTAGTTGAATTGATGTGTAACGATTGTTAAGCAATAGCTGTAATGAATCAAACAAACAATCACCAACATTGTATGCAAAAGCACTCAATCTGCAAAGTCCCTTGCCCTTAAGCACATAGTCAATGTTTGATATTTGGGGGCACTTTGTTAATTCATAGGATTCAACATCTATCATTTTCTTTGTTACTCGTGTAACCTAATGTGTTTGGGAATAGCAAATGTTGGGTATGAATAACATCTAACGCTAGTATCTAGATTACAAAATCTATAACTGTTTACATCGTCACCTATGTGCTTTTACTCAATAGCATTCAATAGCATTAATCATGTTGTCGAGGATCTTGGAAGTTAATAATCTCTACATATGTTGGAAAATGGATCTTGAGTAGTAGTAGAAGCTTATGTAACATACCACACAACAAACAATTTAATAGAAGCACAAGGGGAAAATAGTATTAATTCTTCAACCTGACCTTGATATCCATTGTCCCCCGGTAGGATTGTATGTACTTATTCCTGTTACATTGCCAAAGTGGATAAATGAGTACAATGCATGATGTATACTTTTAGTGCCACAAACACAAAACAATATTTTCAGGTAGCCTTGTTTACATGCAACAATTGGTCGACAAGAATCTTTTTTGCTCACATTGTCAATCTCAGTCTATGGTATTTAAATGTTTTGTGTAAATGGATTCCTTTGTTTCTATGTACTTGTAAGCGACTGATTTTTTTCAAAGAACAAATGGTTTTAAAAGCTATTCAGATAAACATGAATTAAGTGGCATGTAGAGAATAGTTTTACAAATCTTTTCTGTTTAAAGAAAATCAGGGAAATGCAAAAGCATTATTTGATCAAAGAAGATATATGGATTTTCCTATTTGTGGGAATAGATTTTAAAATCATTTGTGTTTAAAAAATTTGAGGAAAATGCAAAGGCATAGGCCCATTAAGCAAAAGTGAAGGCATAGATTGATTAAATAATTAAAGAAGAGATTGAAACTTAGAGGTGCAGGCACACAGTGCATACATGCAAAGTGAATGCATTAAATAGCATGTGGGTGGATGAGAAACTGCTGGAACGACTTGGTGGACATGTATAGCGAGGTTGCTTTGTTCATTTGTTATAGACTTAAGTTAGCTGTTAAGCATGACTATTACTTTGTGCATATTGTTTTTCTATTCTAGAAGTCTTTGTTCTGGGAGAGTTTATAGCGATTGAGCAGACTTTGTTATAGTTACAGTATCCAGAACCAGAAACGAGTTACTTGAGGCAATAAATAGTTTCTTTCCTCAGTTTTCTTTTACTTTAGAGGTTTAAAGCACACAGTGTAATTGGCAATGTGAGCAAAAAAAAACTGTGGTTAATGTCATTTTGCATGTAAGCAAGACCATGGAAAAATATTGCATCATGTCTATGAGTGACGTAGTACATCATTCATTGTACTCATGTGCCATGTCAGCTTTTGAAATTAACTTTGTAGGCATTTATTTGTAAAATAGGAAGATTAAATATATGTTAACTTGCACATTGCACAACAACTTGCCACAAATATAAGCAGTCGTATGAAAAAAACTGCCTTAAATGCATATAGGTAAAAATCAGTTGACATAAAACAAAGACTTATGACTCAAAAGGCTATTCGAAACTACAAACAGGGTTTAAAAATTGGATGCTAGCAGTTCATTCTATTATATGGATATTGTATAGAGGAAGTATAACTTATTAACACATAAGCAAAACCTGTTCTATTGCTCGAACACAAATTACTATTGCAATTGTGTAAAATGCATTTTCCTGTTTCTATATGTGGAAGCAATCCTCTAAATCATTTATGTTCAAAGAAATGAGGAATACAAGATGGCAAAATGAATACATGGAAAAGAACTTTATGCAGTTATTATATTGAAGAATTTCAATTGCATTTCAAGAAAAGCAAAAAGACAATTTGGAAAACTGACCTTGTAATTTGCTCTCAAACAATCAAGTATACTTGTAAAAATGTGCAAATTGTGATAGGGACGAGCAATTTTTCCCAGTGTAGTTTGTGCGTGATTGTTTAAATACAGTTGAAAGCATTGATCCCTATCACAAGGACAATTTAGACAAATGAGTATAGTGAGTGACATATACTATGCTATTCATAAAAACAAAACAGAATTCTTATGCGGATTCATTTGAACAAGAAACAATCCAAGTAAGAACTTTTGTTTCTTAGAATGCAAATTGCATTTTATAATTTTTAAATACTTATTGCTATTTGTGTACCCTATAATATAGAACATTTTTTGCATATGCATGCACCAGGGTAATTCTGTTATTGCAATGGTGGTATAAGCTCTTTAACAACAATCAATGGAATTGATCCCATATTTGCTTAACTGCCTAAAAAAGTGTAAATAGGCCACGACAACTAATCAATACTAAGCCAAAAACAACATAGACTTGTGCTAGGACTGTTAAGTTCTGGTAAAAACAATTTCTAACTATTGTTTAATGCCAAAGTACCTATCACTTAACAGTGAAAGCGATGTAAATATTGATTTTCTAACTAAATGGGGTCATTTCATTTCCATATGCATAAGTTTATTTTGTACCATTAGGTAGCACTTACTATTACTTGTCCAATGAAGCCACATGCAAGTAGAATTCATAACTCATGGCATTTAGATACACCCAAGGAGAAATACAAACCAAGGTTGTTGGCATCCTGATAAGAAAGATGATGCTATACATCCAATTAATGTATGCCACAAAATCCTATTGAATGAAGATGATTTGGATAGGAATGTTACAAATCATAATCCTTATTGGTGTATGAGTAATCCTCTTTTTCAAGACTTTTCAAGGAAATTGTATGCCAATACTATCAGTGAATAAGTGGAATCAAATTTTTTAATTGACTTTGTTTGATTGGCCAAATGTGCACAAGGATAGTTATAATTTCTTTGTTTTAATTATTATGAATATAAATACTATTCAACAATTATCTAATTAATTAGATATGAAATGACAAAAGGAAAAAGAAAATCAATTAATTAAGATAATTTGATTCATTAATGAATAAAGTGAATTATTGTGTAAAAGTACAAAAATTAGAAGTTGCGAAAAGATCCTCTTTGCTTTATGCTTTAATGACAACAAGAGAGATGAAAGCAATTGTGGAGCTTAGGCTTATATCTGTAAATTGCATTTGGTTGACAGTTTGTAAAGTGCTCTTAACACATTGTGCTCATATTGTTTGTAAGGTCCTATTATGGAACATGCTAACAGAATAGTGGCTTTAAAGCTTGCACTATGGAACAGTTCTGCAGTAATTGAAGATATGTAATCTTTAGAGAGCATATAAGCGCCAAGTTATTGTTAAGCTCTCACATTCTACATTGGACAAAAGACAATTGCATGTCTAATGAACTAGTCTTTGAAGAACAACATAGGCTAAGCACTGTGAAACCCAATGTGCTTATGGACATTAAAATAAAAGAAAACTGATGAAAGAAACTATTTGTTGCCTGGAATAGCTTGTCTGCAAGTGTCCTTTTTTGGAACCATGACAACCTTTGCCCTGTCACTGTAAACTCTTTTGTAGAAAATACATATCGACACACACATATATGTATACATATGTATATATATGTACAGATACATCCATGTAAAGACAAATTAATGCATCTATGGACATAAACATATATGCATCCACACGATTGCATGCATATACACATAGATGCAGACATACATATATGCATAGATATATCTAGAGTCAAATGCATACATGCATATATGCATCTACAGATGTCTACATAGATATGCACATAGGTAAATGCATATGTGCATAGAAACATGCATACATACATACATGCACTGACACATTAGGCAGAAAGTGATAGTGATAGTGAACTAAAGCACTATGAAACACAGCCTCCCAATACACTTTAATGGAAAGGAACTGTGGAGAGCAACAAATTATCATCTCAAGTAACTCGTTTCTAGGTTTGGGCCCTGCAACCGTAACATCTCTTGCTCAGTTGCTACAAACTCTTCCTCAGAACAAGAGTTTACAGAAGACAAAAACAACACACGCAAAGTAATAGAAATGCACACCAAGTAACTTAACTCTATATTAAATGACCAAAGTACCCTGGCCACGCGTGGCCTCCAAGCCATCCCAGCGCCTTCACCTCGAGCCACATGCCATTCAATGCATTTAATTTTTATTCATGCATTACGTACATCTACCCGCCACCTTGATAAACTATGCCTTTGCTTAATTTTAATTAATCAATTTTTGTGCTCGTAGTTTCCTGATATTTTTATGCATTTAATCTACATTCATGGATTACGTACCTCTAGCTGCCAACTTTTAAACTTTGCCTTTGCTTAAATTTATTTAATCAATTTATGTGTTCGCATTTTCCCAAAATTTTTAAAACAAAAATGATTTATAAAGCTACTCAGATGAATAGAAAAATAGATAAATGCTAATTTTCCAGTATATAAAATAGCTCTCCAAATTCAAACTATACAAAAAAATAAGTAATATGTTAAATGGTGAAATGTGATTGGTCAATGATGGTGGTTAAATGCATTCCGGGTGAATGCATAAGTATTTATGCCTACCAGTAGGAACTAATAAAAGCATTTCAACCAAATGCATGAGTATTCTTGCCTTGACGCTACGAGCCAATCAAATTGTCACTATAGAAAACAGTTTATCCAAGTGAGTGCTATTAGGTTTTTTATCTTGAATTTCAAACTCCTTTGACATTAATGCATTTTCTTTGGTGGTAGAATATGGAGATTCCTTTTTTTAATGAGAGTCTGGAACAAGATGACATATACAAATAAATTTAAGCAAAGACATAGGCTAGAAAACTGACAGCTTTTATTAATAGAAAGGGGACGTTTACAGTGACAGAGCAAAAGCACTTGTGCTCGTTGAATGAATACCAAGAGACAAGTTACTCAAGGCAAAAAAATGCTACTTTTATCTATTTTGCTTCATTTTATCCTAGAAGTGCAAGTTGGGTTTCACAATGCATGAAAATACATTTGTGCAAACAACTGCCAAAATTATAATTGCAATGGATGACAGTGATAGTGTAATGGATACTAATAGTCCAAACATCAAAATACACCAGCTAGTTTATTTTTAAATTGAATGGAAACAAGTATTAGTTGGAAATAGATTAACCTAGTAGTCTATTTATCATAGGTTCTTGAATTCCAAATGCACAAGTGCAAACATGGTTCTCTACAAGCTTTTGCTATGCATTTTAACTATATTGTTGTTTTGCATCGAGCCTAAAGAACTACTGCAAGTATGGTTTCCAAACAGATTTAAATCAATGAATGTAAGTCAAGAAAGGTTTCCAATTACACTTAATACTTGAACCATGAAGCATCATTGCTTCAAGCTATAGCCAAAGTGCAGATAGGGACACAAAAGCAAATTCAATAATGACATCATCAAAACCATGAAGCATCATTGCTTTAAGCTATAGCAAAAGTGCAGCTAGGGACACAAAAGCAAATTCAACAATGACATCATCAAACAAGGATTTGTTTGCTATCACTATGACTAACTATTGAACTCAATTGACTCATCAGTCAAATAGCTTGATTGATCACTGACCTAATTTGTTTCAAAGCTATCTTGTTAAACTGATTAGTTAATTTCATTAATGAGTAAAAGATAGAATTGACTTAATTTGCACGAGCTAAGTGTAAGATTGTCTTGTTCGTTAATTGACTTTGATTAATGGTTCAGAGACAGATGAGACAAATTAAATCGTCATGAGAAAAATGTGAGATGGACTTATTGGCTGCTACTCCACATATACTATGACATTTGAACTTTCATGAAATAATAGCAAAAGCAATAGAATAAACAGATAGCTTCAACATAGACAAAGAGATACAATTAATATGGATAGCTATAGGTTGTTGAATATTTGTAGCATAAGAAATAGAAAGGAAAGACGTTGCTGAAGATTTTGCAATTTCAGTTTACAATTGCGTTTGCTTCCTTGTCTATAAAGCCTTTTCAAGAAGCTCTTTTTTTTTTTGCATATGAATGGCCATGATTGGTTTAATTGATTTGGTGCACAAATATATTCTTTAATTAACTATAATTAACTATTCATCTAAGCTTCTACATATCCCTATATGCAACTGTGTATACATGCATCCATGTATTTATGGATGTGCCACTGTAGTCTTGTACCAATTTACCATGTTATATGGATATCACATATAGTAACACTAATAAGCTCTTTCACTACACATAGCAACTGTTTTCATAAATACCAGATCGAGCTTATATGTATCAGTATACATATATACTCACACTAAAAACTATTGAATTATGATCTCTATTGTCCCATTTTCGTAGACATGTTACTGTTGAAATCAGATGTGTAAAGTGTTTGTGTCCAAAGAAATTAGATAAAGGAATAGCAATATGTTACACAACCTTGTCTTATGCCTTTATATCAGTTTTTTTATTGCATTTCAAGAAAAACCAGAAACTAGAATTTTATTCATATTATTTCATCTATGGCATTTACAGCTTTTCCAATATTTAGCTATGACCAACTGTGGAACACAATTAATTCATCAGCCAATTAGCTTGATTGATCACTGAATTAACTTGCATGAAAGCTATCATGTTAAGCCAACTAGCTAATATGCCACACACAATATGACATTTGAGTTTCAAATAAGTCTCATGCACACAAATCTATTATCATGTTAAAGCCATGTAAACATAAATGTTCCAATTCCATGGGGTCATTTTATTTCCATTTGTCCAAGTTCATTTCATTCCATTATCAAGAGCAAATAATTAAATGTTTAAACCAGGCACATGCAAACAGAAAATGCAAATAGGGTTTCAACAATGACATCATCTAATAAGCACTTGTTTGCTATTACTATGATTAATGATAGAATTGACTTAATTTGCATGAGTCAAGTGCAATATTGACTTGTTTGTTAATTGACTTTGATCAATGGTTCAGAGACAGATGAGACAAATTAAATTGTCATCAACAAAATGTGAGATGGACTTATTAGCTGCTATGCTACATATACTATGGCACTTGAGCTTTCATGAAATCACCCCACACCAATTCCACCAAATCATGGAAGGGTTATTCAATGGCTTCACGTATGATTCCCCTGCCATTCCAATGAGGGCAGAAAAGTAAAGAAATAAAATTTAAAGAGTGAATCTGATTAGGATGTTAGAAGACTTATTAAATGAGAAATGGAAACTAAAACATTGAATTTGAGTTTCCATTAGTTTTTATTGGAATTATTTTGTATTACTATAATCACTTGATTACTTTCTATTACTGTATTTCAGTATCGACATTTCAAGGTGAAGAGCATGAGACATATGCAATGCAATATCACAGGTTTAAATAACAAGGTATAAATGAGCAAGAACTTTTTAGTAGATAAAGGTCATGAACATTGAAGTAACAGTATGACAGTCACCACAACATTTAAGTAAACCTATGCTCAACACTCTCTTTTCCATTATCAATTGTATTCCCAATTTCATCCATGAAGAATATCCTCAAAGATATAGAATTCATGGATGCATAGGTTGAAGAAGTTCTTCATGAATCAAAGATATGGAATTCATTGATAAAAGAAATGGAAATCATGGATCAAAGTGATGGCTAATAGCAGGATCTACAGGTTGACAAAGTTCTTCATGGATGAAATTGGGAATAAAATTGATAATAGAAAAGAGAATCTGCACCATAGGTTAACTTAAATGTTGTGGTGACTGTCCTACTATTGGTTCAATGTTCATGACATTCATCTACTCAAAAGTTCTTGCTTGTTTATCATGTAATATAGACTTTAGCGACTAGAGATCAATTGTGATTACTTTGAGCACTTCATTTTTTGTTATTCTGCAGATCTGTGTAGTCACAAGACATGTTGTTGCTGCAGAGCCAAGACCTGGGACCAAGGTAATTGATACATGTATCCATAGATACATGGATGTGGACATCTATCATGGTATCCATAGATACATAGATACATGTACCTATGGATAGATGTATTCATAGATACATTGACACATACATGGATAGATGCGTGTATACATTTGTACATAGAAACACATATGCATATATGCATGGATGCATCTATAGGTAGAAGAATACATAGAAACATACTTAAATGGATAGATAGATAGATGCATAGCTGGATACATAAATGCTTAAATATACATGTATAGAAGTTGCATAGATACATATATCGATGGCTGGATGCATAGATACATATTAATGTGGACAACTATAGCCTGTTGAATATTTGTAGCACAAGAAACAGAAAGGAAGATGTTGGCGAGGATTTTGTAATTTGGGTTTACACCTAGCAATTGCATTTGCTTCCTTGTCTATAAAGTTTTTTCAAGAAATTCCTTTTTTTGCATATGAATGGCCATGATTGGTTTAATTGGGTTCGTGTACAAAGATGTTTATTAATTAACTATAATTAACTATTCAAGAAAACTGATCTATCATTGAACTAGTTTCATTGACTAGTCAAGTAACTTCATTCACAGTTAACTTGATAAGCTATTTGGTTGATTTGCTTGAATGCTTGCAAAAAGCCTTCTTTGACAAATATTTCTTTGCATAATTTGCACTCACTACACATCAAGAGCCAACATTTCTTTGGGGAATTCTGTCAAACAGTTTAAATTTTTTTCTTGTGCTTCTATATTTGGTATGCATATTCATGACAACATTACAAACCATTATATCTGTCAGAAAATCTACGCCTTATGATCCTTAGATGAATGTACATATCCTATTCTAAAGCTCTTTTTCATATTAAAAGCACACAAAATGTTTACAAAGATTGTGTATCTGTGAATGTGAATAAGCAACATTGATTTAACTGATTTGGAGGATAAAGATGACCAATAATTAGCTATGACCAACCATGGAGCACAATTAATTCATCAGCCAATTAGCTTGATTGATCATTGAATTAACTTGTTTGAAGGCTATCATGTTAAGCCAACTAGCTAATATGCCACATATACTATGAAATTTGAGATTAAAATAAGTCTCATGCATGCAAATCTGCTACCATGTTAAAGGCATGCAAACACTGATGTTCCAATTCCATGGGGTCATTCTATTTCCATCTTTCCAAGTTCATTTCATTCCATTATCAAGAACCAATAATTAAATGTTTAAACTAGGTACATGCAAACAGGAATGCAAGTAGAGTTTCATAGCACTTTAAGACATTGTTATACTTTGATTATAAATTCATATTTTAAGCTACTTTTAGTATTATTTATTCAAGCTTCTTCTTGAAATGCAAAGGTTTCATCTGCGTTTGATAGGTATTATTTAGAAATCCTCTTGTCCATTTTACTTCATGCATGTGATCCCTATAAAGTCTGTATATTATTGACTACTGCAAAGTGGTCCCATAAAGAGGGCTTTGGAACCAAAATTATGTAAACACGTGTGATAATGAGAGCTTTTGAACTACAAGTGAACAGTGTGTTGCTTTGAGTTTTCCATTGCCATCAAAGCATAAAGGGTAGAGGGATTCTATTAAAAGTTGTGGTTGTTGTCCTCATAGCCATAAACTCATATTTTAAACTACTTTTTACTTCATGCATGTGAGTCAATAGTGTGTTGCTTTGAGCTTTTCCATTGCCATCAAAGCATAAAGGATAGAGGGGTACTGTTAAAAGTTGTGGTTGTTGTCCTCATAGGCATAAATCCATATATGAAACTACTTATAGTGTTATCTATTCAAATTTCTTGTTGAAATGCGAAGGTTTCATCTGCATTTGATACGTATTATGTAGAAATCCTCTTGTTCATTTTACTTCATGCATGTGAGCCCTATAGAGTTTGTATTTTTTTAATTGCTGCAAAGTGGTCCCACAAAGAGGGCTTTGGAACCAAAATTATGTCAACGTGTGCGATAATGAGAGCTTTTCAACAATGAGTCAACAATGTGTTGCTTTGAGCTTTTCCGTTGTCATGAAAGCATAAAGGATAGTGGGATTCTGTTAAAAGTCACGGTTGTTGTCCTCGTAGGCATAAATGCAAACAATGGAAGTATAAAGAATGCAGTAGAAACCTTTTTCCTACTGGTAAGCATAAAAATTCTATCAGATGTCGTCGTTACTATTCTTGTATCATGGGGTTATAAAAAACTATGTCAAGAAATGTTGTAGAATCCAAATTACATTGTTGCCATAGAGCAGCTAAGTAATATTGCTTTTCGGTTTTTAGTGTGTTTGAAACAAGAAATGCAAGCAAGGTTTCATAGTGCTTTAAGGCAGTTGTATACTTTGATTATAAATTCGTATTTTAAACTACTTTTAGTATTGTTTATTTGAATTTTTTGTTGAAATGTGAAGGTTTCATCTGCGTTTGATAGGAATTATTGTTTATAACATGTTGCAACATACATTAATTGGATGTATCTCATCATCTTTCTTATCAGGATGCTAACAACCTTGATTTGTATTTGTCCTTGAATGTATCTGGATGCTATGAACTATGAATTGTACTTGCATATCACTTGGCTGTACAAGTAATAGTAAGCGCTACCCAATGGTAGAAATCACAACTCATAGCATCCATATACACCCATGCATAAAAACATGGTATTCAACACATTAACACGAACATGGTTTTCTAGGGCTAGTTTGTTAATTGTCTTTGATTAATAGTTCAAATGTACACAAGGCTAATTGCAATCATTTTTTTCTTTGAATTGCTATGTACTTAAAGGCTAACTAGCAATTGCCTAATTATTTAGATATGGGACAATACAAGGATGAATGAGGAAATATGAACTTGCCTAAATCATCATGAATGATAGAGCAATTGGGTAAAATGCTACATATACCGTGAAATTTAAGCTTCAAAGACTTCCAATGAACAACAAAAGCTTCAAAACTCTCAGTTAACATGTAAAGGGCTAAGAAAAATTGATCTGCTAACTAAATGGGGTCATTTTACTTCAACTACCTAGCACTTATTCTTAATTGTTTAATGCAATGACATGCAACCAAAATTCAGAACAATTAGCATCTACACACACCTATGCATAGATACATGCTCTCTAATATATTGATATGCATATGGTTTTCTATCAACACAATCCTTGAACACTGTCTAGGTACGAGTGCTACTCTATTAATTGACATTGATAACTGGATAAAATGTATTCATAGACACATAGCTGCACACATGCTTCAATGCACACATGCATCGATACATGCATGGATGTATACATATATACACGGACACATACATACATGATCACATGCTTACAACTATATATGCATTCATGTATCCATGGATGCACATTTCCATGTATCAATAGATCCCTTAATATATGCACATATTGAAATGACTACATGGGCCTGGGGAATGAATATTTATGTGACCTTTACATGATAGCAATGAATCCTATAAATTTTCATATATGCATCAAAGCACATAGCTATCAATGAAGCTATGCATTTGCATTTTCACAAGCACTTTAAAACAATCACGATTCACAAAGCCACTCCCATGGGTTCCAAAAATAGATAAATGCCAATTTACCAATATGAAATATAACTCACGAAATTGAGTTCATATATCTTTAAAAGCAATATGCACAACAACCACAATATGACTGGATGGCTAGCTGGCGCCATCCACAAAAAAAGCATTTAAAGCAAATGCAACAGTAATCTGTTATATACACACATACATACATGGCAACATAGATACATGCATTCATATATACATAATTACATGCACACATATATACATGCAAACCTGTATGCATGGATGCATACAAAGACTATGTTTCATGGGATTATTGAAGAGTTAACTTGCTTTCTATATGCTTCCATATTTTGCACGTGTGCCTATGAGGACAATAACCATAATATTTGATAGTATTCCTCTATCCTTGATGACAGCTCATTGGTTCCAAAGCTCTCTTTATAGGACAGCTGTACATTGCCTACAAGACTCAGATGAATCCTTCGTATTTCAAGGAAAGATTTGGATCAATAACACTTAAAATGATCTAAACTATGATTTTACAATCAAAGTATCCAAATGCATTGCAACAGTGCGAAACCCAAGTTCCATTTAAGATGTACAATGAGAATAAACAGAAGGGAAAATGCATTTGCTTTAAAGTCTGTACAGCAATTTCAACAGGTTGTCTAGCCATTGTCCAAAATATGGTTTTCTATCAGCATAGTCCTTCAACCTTCTTTAGGTCTAACTGCTACTCTTTTAATTGACTTTGATTGAAAGGTCAACATGTGAAATGTGTCCAAGGATAATTATAGATAGCTGTACATTGCCTCCAAGATTTAGATGAATCCTTGGTATTTCAAGGAAAGGTTTGAATCGATAACACTTAAAATGATCTAAACTATGATTTTACAATCAAAGTATCCAAATGCATTGTAACAATGCAAAACCCAACTTCCATTTAAGATGTACAATGAAAGCAAAAAGAAGGAAAAATGCATTTGCTTCAAAGTTTTTAAAGCAATTTCAACAAATTGCCTAGCCATTGTCCAAAATTTGTTTTTCTAGCAGCATAGTCCTTGAACCTTCTGTAGGTCTAACTGCTACTTTGTTAATTGACTTTGATTGAAAGGTCAAAATGTGAAATGTGGCCAAGGATAATTATACTTATTTATCTCTTTTAATTGTTATATTTTCAAAGACTAATTAGCAATCCAAACAGCCTCGCCTCTAGTCAAATGCCATTAAATCCATTGATTTTGTATTAATGAATTATGTACCTTTAGCCAGTAGTTTTAATCAAAGTATGCATATGGATTCAGAATCAAACTCTCAAAATTTAGAAAGCTTCATTTTTTGAAACGAAGATCTACTTTTGAACCCCAGCTGCTTAATTTTTATGAACCATATAGTATATGCCACTCACAATACCCATTTGCAAAGATTGTCCTTGTAACAAAAAGCAACAATATGATTACAAGTACAATCAATATAGTGAGAATCTTGAATTAACCTTTTTCTTTGTCTACTATATGCAATTGTAAACAAAGGAGAAGGTTCATTCTAGAAACTCACCTTTTACTACTTGCTTCAAGAATTTTCCATAGCTGGGCCGCTACACAACCTCTTTTCTTCCAACCAAAAGCATTGCACCATGTAAAAAGCTTTCATTAGAAAACAAAAAACATGTTTTTATTTTTTCTAAAAGAATAACAATATATAGTACTCTTACTGCGATGGATACTAATAGCAAAAACCATTTAAACACTAGCAAGCATTTTTCTAGATTCAAGAGACACAAGTATAAATGCAAACAAGATTAACTACACAAACTAATTACGACAGGTTCTTGGACCACAAATCTTCTAGCAATGAATTTGATTGCTCTTTTGCATGAAGCCTAAAACTATTCTATGAAGCAATATTACTTAATTGCTCTATGGCAACATTGTAATTTGGATTTTACAACATTTTTGACATAGTTTTTTATAACCCCAAGATACAAAAACAGTAACAATGACATCTGACAGAATTTTTATGCTTGCCGGGAGGAAAAAGGTTTCTACTGCATTCTTTATGCTCCCATTGTTTGCATTTATGCCTACAAGGACAACAACCATGACTTTTAACATAATCCCTCTATCCTTTATGCTTTCATGACAACGAAAAAGCTCAAAGCAACACACTATCGACTAATTGTTGAAAAGCTCTCTTTATCGCACACGTTGACATAATTTTGGTTCCAAAGCCCTTTTTTATGGGACCACTTTGCAGCAATAAAAAAACTTTGCAGCAATAAAAAAAAAAAACTCTATAGGGCTCACATGCATGAAGTAAAATGAACAAAAGATTTCAACAAGAAATTCGAATAGATAATACTAAAAGTAGTTTAATATACAGATTTATGCCTACGAGGACAACAACCATGACTTTTAATAGAACCCCTCTATCCTTTATGTTTTGATGACAATGATAAAGCTCAAAGCAAGACACTGTCGACTCACATGCATGAAGTAAAATGAAAGATACAAAAACAGTAATGACGACATCTGACAGAATTTTTATGCTTGCCGATAGGAAAAAGGTTTCTACTGCATTCTTTATGCTCCCATTGTTTGCATTTATGCCTACGAGGACAACAACCATGACTTTGAACATAATCCCTCTATCCTTTATGCTTTCATGACAACGAAAAAGCTCAAAGCAACACACTATCGACCCATTGTTGAAAAGCTCTCATTATCGCACACGTTGACATAATTTTGGTTCCAAAGCCCTCTCTACGGGACCACTTTGCAGCAATAAAAAAAATACAAACTCTACAGGGCTCACATGCATGAAGTAAAATGAACAAGAGGATTTCTACATAATACCTATCAAACGTAGATGAAACCTTCGCATTTCAACAAGAGATTCGAATAAATAATACCAAAAGTAGTTTAATATACAGATTTATGCCCTCAAGGACAACAACTACGACTTTTAATAGAACCCCTCTATCCTTTATGCTTTGATGACAATGGAAAAGCTCAAAGCAACACACTGTCGACTCACATGCATGAAGTAAAATGAACAAGAGGATTTCTACATAATACCTATCAAACACGGGGACAACCTTCGTGATTTCAACAACAAGAAATTCGAATGAACAATACTAACAGTAGTTTAAAATACGAATTTATAATCAAAGTATACGAATGCCTTCAAGCACCATGAAACCCTACTTGCACTTCTTGTATCAAATAGACTAAAAAACGAAAACTTACCTCTTCTGACCTCAAGCAATTTGTCTCTCACTATTCACCGTTTTAATGTATCGAAACTCTAAAAATCACCAAATTATCACCTCAAATAACTCGTTTCTGGGTCTGGACTCTGCAACTATAACATATCCCGCTCAACCGCTAGAATCCTCGTAACACCGCTTACAAGATAAAAAACACACGCAGAAAGTAATAGAAATGCATACCAAGCAACTTAACTCTCATTAATGACCAGCACTTAGTCAATGCAGGCCTAAGCCATCCCCAAATACCGAGCCACATGCCATCTAATGCATTAATTTTTATTCATGCATACGTATATCTACCCGCCACTCGATAAACTATGCTCGCTTAATTTTAATTAATCAATTTTTGCGCTCGCAGTTTCCTGATATTTTAATGCATTTAATCTGCATTCATGGATTACGTACCTCTAGCTACCAACTTTTAAACTATGCCTTTGCTTAAATTTATTTAATCAATTTATGCGTTCGCATTTTCCCAAATTTTTTAAAACAAAAATGATTTTTAAAGCTACTCGGACGAATAGAAAAATAGATAAATGCTAATTTTCCAATATATAAAATAGTTCTCCAAATTCAAACTATACAAAAAAATAAGTAATATGTTAAATGGCGAAATGTGATTGGTCAATGCTAGCGGTTAAATGCATTCCGGGTGAATGCATAAGTATACCTGCCTACCGGCAGGAACTAATAAGAAGAAAATGAGTCACACTATATTATACAAATTAATTTTGTTTATAAGTATTTTAAAAATATATATATAATTTGAAATTAAATGGAAGAAAAGATTCTTATTGCTGAGCAAGTGTTAAGTCTCGTAGGCTTAGATGCAAGACAAGCAAATGCACAACACCTAAAAAAGGTGGAAAGAGAGGGTTGTATTTTCTTCACCATGAGGGCATTAGAAATGGAGGAACATTTCATCCTCAAATGTTCAAGGTAAACAAACATTGAGTTTGTTGAAAGGCACACAATCTACTAAGAGAGGGGGAAGGGGGTGAATCAATAGATCTAATCAATTCAAAAAAATTAACTTTTGTTATGATTATCAGAGTATATGATTCTTCACATCAAACTCCACATAAACAAATAAAACATAAAAGCATAAAGCACACAAGTAAACACCAGATATACGTGGAAACTCAAGATGAGAAAAACCATGGTGAGAATAGTTGCTTGGATCTACTATCCAAATCCAACCTCATGATGCAGAAATATACAAGTGGATTTTATACATTGAAGTAGGCACCAACCTACCGGATACACTAATCCCCTACTGTGCTTGTAGGCACCAACTTATTAGAGACACCAATCCCCAACTGAAACAATATAGCAAGTAGAATACCAGTCCTACCAAATTACAATGATTTAAGCTTATGGATCTTCAATGTAACACCTACATATGCCAAACTCACAGTTGACACTCTTCCTCACAGAATATGATATTCTGATAGAGGCGCACACACTGAAATATAAATCTCCCTTTTATCTTCACCACCTTCTCTTCAATTTGCACCAGCGACCAACTCTTCTTCACACAAGTGTAATTCTAATTCAAATTTGACACTCACAAATACATAATACATCCACACAACAAAGAATTATATACATGACATTGCATTAACACTCTTCTATGTCATCTAGGGATTCGCAAATAGCCAAGACAACATAAGGTGGACCTAAATTCAAAATACATGAAATGTGTAACATCTTGGTCCAAAATCAAAATTTTGTTGCCATAAAAATACATGATATTGTGTGCTACCACAGGAACCTTAATCAGGTCCTATCTTAACACCACAAGCAAGATTAGAATTTTACACACTACTAGTCATTACCGCACAGGCCTTGAACTCCAACTGGTTGACAAAAAGACATAGAGGATCCTTTGTCATTTCAAACTTCCTACATACTAAAAATATCCTTCAAAAACTTAGGAATATGATAGAACTAGTGTAGACATATTCTCCTTCCAAACCACAAAGCATAATTGCATTTCAGATAGAAATGTTGACCATAATTGTATTGCTAGAGAAATTTCTCTACTCTAAACTAAACTGAAACATATTAGTATAGACTTTTGGATCATCATTGCACAATGAATAGATGCAAGAATGATATTGCAAGCATACAACAACCATACAAACACTCCTTTGCAACTAATAAAATATATTTCTTGATTTTTCATCCTAACAATAAAATTACCAACACTAATCATGCTGAACTTTTGACATCAATGGTAACCTATGTTCAAAAATCTCTGGCCCACTTTTCATTGATGACAAACAACAAAATGTTGGGCCACCAAACTAGCCAACTACACACGAAGATATTTCTCCCCCTGAGAATGATGTCTCCCCCTTAGAAGATGTAGTATTTTGAGTTCACTTTCCCCCTTCGACATTAATGGCAAAGGTCAACAATCTTTCTCCCCCTTTCGGATTTAAGGTACTTCTCCTCCTATAAACACATCCTTCAAGCCGCAAGACAATAACTTCAAATGCGGACCATTTTTCTGAACCTCCTAGCTACAACAATGTATTCTTCATTTTGATGATTTTAACAACTCATGTAGTAACATATGATCTGAAAAACAAGAACATGCATACTTCATACTTGACGTAGACAAACTACCAAACTACACAGCCAAACACTACAACAAAACAAGCAATTAGTGCCTAATATAGCACTGAATTTTAGTGTATTTGAGTTCATGAATTGGGAACTTTTGCTAGTGCAAAATGGTATGTTCACTTCAGCACCGAATTTAGCACCGAATTTAGCACCGGGTTTAGCACCGGGTTTAGCTTCGGGTTTAGCGCCAATTTTTTGTTGCTTCTAGTTTGGCTTTCTGATTTTGCTTATTATGTTGCTTCCATTTGCTTCCAGATTTTCTTTGGGTTTTGCTTCCAAATTTGCTTCTAGTTTTGCTTCCAATTTTGCTTCCAGATTTGCTTCCAGCTTTCCAATTTTGCTTCCAATTCCAGTTTTGCTTCCAATTTTGCTTCCAATTTTGCTTCCAATTTTGCTTCTGATTTTACTTCCAATTTTGCTTCCAAGATTGCTTCTAGTTTGCTTCTAGTTTGGCTTTCATTGTTGCTTCTTTTTTTGCTTCTAAAAATGCTTCTTGTTTTGCTTCCATTTATTAATTTAATATGTTTTATTTCAATTTAATTAGTTAAATATATCATGCCTCTTAAATAATTCATATGATTATAGAGTAAGTAAATTAAATAATATGTTTTATTTCAATTTAATTAATTAAATATATCATGTGATCCAAGTGGATCTAGAAAACCTAAAAATTTCATAGTCTCAAAATCTCACGAAACCAACATCATCACGTAGAGCTCGTTGACACGGTCCTGACACAACTTGAATGGGCTCAAAAGGAGTTTGTATGCAGAACTTGTGTGTGTGCCAAAGGTCCAATCAAACAGGAAAATCAGGGGGCCAGGGAAAAGGCAAAAAATTCATCATCTCTAAATTGGTCAAAGTCGGTGTCATGACGAAGGGCTCATCGCCATGAGTCCAATGCCATTCGTTTCATCGAAAATTGAGTCTGAATGAGCAAGATACAACTAGTCAAAGTTTAGTCAAAATTGGTTGACTTGATGACATCAACAAAAGTACAGCTAGCATGGATGATGATGTAGTATATGATGTGGCAAGAGTGGTGAGTTGGCATAAATATATATTAAACCATAATTATTAAAGAAGAAAAACACATATGGTTTAGAAAAATAATTAAAAAGAGAGAGGATTTGGGGGAATTTTATCCCTTAAAATCCTCTTGCCTTGCCCATAAAACAAGGAGAAAAAAACAAACCCTTAGACCTATATTTCAACGAATTAACCCCTTTAACCACCTTTTTTTCATTTTTAAGGGTTAAATAATATTTAAAAGATATTTAGAGATAATTAAAGGGTTTTTTTAAGGGGGTTAGGAATTATTTAAAAGGATTTTAATGTTATTATAAGGGGTGGTGATTCTTTTAAACACTTGTTAAGCCCGAAAATAATTATATGGTTAATAACAACCTGACAAATGAATATTGCCAAAAAATCATAAAAACCCATAAGGGCTTATAAACGGGAGATAAAGGTTATTTATTTGTTTTGATGGTTGAGCCTTATTAAGGCAATTTTTTATGTATAAAAGGGGGTGTAGGTGTTTGATTTTCAACCATGTGCTTTTGAGAGAACTAGGTGTTTGAGGGATTTTTTATGCCTTTGTAAGTCTACTTGGAGAAATAATTCCAGTGTGAGAATTTTGGAGAAGAATTACAAGGTGTTATTATACACCAAAAATTGTAATAGTGAGAGAGATTGTGAGGAATTTTATGCAAGTTTTTGAAGCTTGATATTGTAAGAAGGCATTTTCAGGTGCTTGGCAATATTAATAAAAGCGGTCCAATGTTGAGAAGCGGACCCGGAGACATAGCTCAAATTGAGCGAACTTCGTTATCAAGAGTGATCTCTCTATTTCTTCTTTGTCTCATAATTCTTTCATTATTTTGATTCTTTGAGTTTCTAATTACAACATTTAAGTAATTAGTTTATGTCTTTTAATCTAGATAAAGTACAAGTGAATTCTATTTTCTGTAATTTCAACGGTTAAGATACATAATCACGCAATTTTGTTGGATCGGGATAAAATCTATAGTTGAGAGTAAGTAATTTCAACGATTAATTATTTGTAGCTCTTTAATTACAGATCATCATGCCTCTTAAATAACTCATATGATTATAGAGTAAGTAATTTAATTATTTAACTCATATGATTAAATAACAAAATAATTATTAATAACATGATCATCATTTATAATTAAAACAAGTGAGTCAAATATGCCACTAGATTAATGACATGTCAAAATGATATATTTCAAAATGATACATGTCAAAATGATACAAGTCAATAATATGGCCTTGCAGGCTGTGAAAATGATACATATGATAGTAACCATGAAAAGAGGCATCATAACGATATATCAACAATGATCCATGATGCAGTCTATATGATCATGAATGTCACTGGCTACTACCATCAACTACCTCATCATCATCATCATCATCACCATCGTCATCATCGTCATCATCATCATCGTCATCATCATCATCATCATCAGCCTCGATGTCTTTTGTATCTGTGTCATCATCATCCTCTGCCATGTGATCTGTACTAGAACCAACATATTCTAGATCTATATATCATGAGGATCATCTTGATCTTCTGGAAGACCCGTGTTCTACAAAAAAAACATTTAAAATGAAAAATTATTATTTATTTCATGCAATAATTTATTTTTTTGTTATATATCTAATATTTCAACATGTGAAACAAAACCATAATCATATTACATCATATCAAAGTGCACATACCATAATAAAATTTCATAAAAGTTACAACTAATATGTCATTCCAGTGATGTAAAACATGCAACAATTCTAATAAACATTAGTAAAATATGCCAACATTTGGTGGAAGAGGAAGAAAGATGACTGGAACTCTGGAGGCCCATCATAATTGATTTAAGTGTTCAACCATGAGAGCAGAAGAGATCTTATATCATGTATCAAAACATTAAGCATGCATTCTTCCAGCCAACGGAGAAGGAGATGATTACTTTGCTTCATTTTCATTTGCATAACCATATCATGGTGTGAACCAAGAAGACCAAGGATGTCCAGCTTTATGTGGAGGTAATGGATGTAGTCCAAACTTTAGGAGGGGCAAGAATGTCAATGTATGATCCTGATGAAATTGAGGAAAAATAGCAAGAGAGGGACAGGAGATAAAATCAATGCAGAGTTTCAAGGATTTGTCAAGTGAGTAACAGAGCTATGGGAGCAGCCTCATCTAAAAGATTTTGAACTAGAGTTTGATATACCATTTATAGAGCTTGGTTTTCATGGAGTTCCTTTCAAAGCGTCTACTTTTATTGTTCCTACGGTAAACTATCTGATAGAGTTGGTGGAATTACCTTTCTTAGTAATCACTATTAGTGAGATTGAAATTGTTAACCTTGAGAGAGTAGGACTTGGGAAAAAGGCATTTGATATGGCTATTCTTTTCATCCTATACAATCATTGCAAGAAAAGTTAAGCTAGCATCAAATAACCAACAATTTTGAAAATAACATGAAAATTTTTAATTGTTGCTATGTCAGGAATAAAATAAAAGGAAACAATGTTCCTTCCAATGGCTTGATGATTGCAAATGAGGATTCATGATGAAATTCAATCTTATTGGGTTAAAACCTTTTTTTTTATGAAATAGATCAGTATATAGAACTTAAATTGAAATAGATACAACCTATCCTCATGTTGGTACCCATATGAAACTCATCTCTTGTGCTCCCTTTTGTCATCATTTGACTTTTGATCTTGTATCCATCCAATCAATTGTGGTTCTTGTAGTTAGTTTTTTAAGTCATCTTGTCATTGTCTTTTCTTTGCTAAGATAGAGAGAAGTGATCATCAACAAGTCTAATAAAAGACGACATTTAAATAATAGTATGCAAGAGCAGAAAACAATGAAGTTCTCAGTTGGTGTTGACTATGACGAAAGAAAGAGGACTATGGAATGGCTAAGGCATGAGGTTTGAATCAGAAATACTCTTTTCCCTTGGTACATTTTTTTTGGCCCAGTCATCATGAACCAAGAAGATAAAGGATGTCTAGTTTTATGTGGAGGTAATGGATGTGGTCCAAACTTTAGGAGGGGCAAGAAGGTCAATGTATGATCCTAATGAAATTGAGGAAGAATAACAAGAGAGGAACAAGAAAAATAAAATCAATGTAGAATTTCAAAGATTTGTCAAGCGAGTAATAGAGCTATGGGAGCAGCCTCATCTAAAATATTTTGAACTAGAGTTTGATATACCATTTAGGATAAAACATCAATAATGAGAAAATTAACAAAAAATTAAAAGTGAAAAATACAGAAACTATGTTGTAAAGTTAAAAAGTCTTACAAAAATACATATAAAACTCCAAAAAAATTTCCATTTGTTCTCTAAAGTTTAGTCCAATCAACCAAAGCAAGAAACATATATCTTATTACTATTTAAATCAAAAATATATATTTGATATACAATTCAAAACATCAACATATGAGCTAATTTGTTAAAGTACATGTTCTCCTTCAAGTATCAATTCCTTGATAAACTCAATTTGGTCCTCAAATACATACCTGTTACAAGTTTCATAGGAATTTATCATGAGAATCTGACCATGACTATATGTAACAATCTAAAACATTCATAATCAGAGACAAGTGCTTTACAAATTTTACTACACATTGATGCATTCTTCATGCTAAAATGAGTGTTTAGAGCTATGATAACCACATTCATGTCTTGAGGGAATCTCACTGTCTAAGGAAGAAGTCAAAGTGCCTTGGAGCAGCAATAGCATTCAACATCGACCATATTTGAGACAAAATTGCATTCATTTTTGTGGCATGACATGTCTAAAGTCATTAACAGTGTTTTGAGGGCTTTTCTAATTTTATGCGATGACTTCTTCTCTTTGAGAATCTTTGAAATGGTTTCAGATTTCTATCTTTGGCACCGATGTTTGAATTTGGAGCAGAATTTTTGGAGTTATGCAACCTTTGAAGAATCAAGCATGTGTAAAGGCGTGGAGTGTTGAGTGATTCGTGATGCTACAAGTGCTAATTACTTAAAAGGAAAAATGAAAAAAAAAACATTTGTTTTACATACCAGGCTATTTACTTATAAAATATGGGAATGGAAAATATGCTAATTGCTATTTCTCCAGCCATATTCATTACAAACCATGATCAAATGTTAGGTAAGCTATTACCGTAAGTATAGAAAAGGAAAAATGAAAAAACAAACATTTTTTTTACATACCAGTTGCCCCTTGTTTGATTTTCCACATAATGTGAAAATGAATTTCTTTGTAGATATAAAAGTAATGCCATGGTAACTGTTTGGCTCCACAACATAATAAATTTGTTTGAAAAGCTTTCTCAGCCACATAATGTTCATGAGTTCCAAAATAAAAAATTTAATACAAAATTGTTCACTTGACCTTGAAACTTCAATTAGTATGCTTATAGGATTTTATGTTGTTAAAATATATTCTAGTGGCTTAAAGAAAATAGTGAACAGCTGAAAGAATTTTTGTTGATCCATTTTGCCAACACAAACCTATACAAACATATTAATATCCTATTAAGATCATTCCACCCAACACAAGAAAGCTTGGATTCCTCTTTTCACCAAGAGAAAGCCAAAGCCTTCACCTCCTCATGTAAACATGAGAAAAATTATTGTCAACCAGTCAATTACTTAATAATAGCTCACTTTCTAGCAACATGTAAACATAAGAAATGTATAACTTCATAAAAGATTATTTATGGGGCAATTTCAAATTAAAAAGAGGTGTACTTTTTGTTGTTGCAAGGAGCTTGGTGGATTAATCCTCACCCTTTATTGTAAACTCAATTTACTTGTCTCTCTATATAAATGAAATCACTTTCTCTTGTAAAAGATAAGGAAGGACTAAAAAGAAAAAGAATTGTTGAAACAATGCTAATTTTTCTGAATCAATACAAATAGAAGTTCTTTTGTTGTTACTATATGAGTTTGTTTTATTGGTTGGATGTGGTTTTCATGGTTCATTTTACCCTTCCAATTATTTAAGTTTCATTTATGATTAATTATTCAGATTGAGAATGCAGATCAGCGAGAAGACTCTTTCCACATGTTGAGTTTTAGGTTTCATTTTGCTAACACAAAAGTGGATTTTTTTTAAAAATTCCAGTCTACTATTGATTTTGAGCTTGAAATGAGGGGTCAACAATAGCTAGATCAGTCTAATTTGATGGAAAAACAAGAAAATATCAACCCAACAAGTAACGAAAAAATCATGGATAGTGAAGAAGGAAGTTATTCCAATTGATATGAAAGAGTTACAATCTAGATCAAACTCTTGATTGTACCATTCCAATACATCACCATGATCAGTCATATTAGGCTTGTACAATTTTTTTAAAGGAGTCTCAAGATTATCTAAATAATGAAAATCAAGGCGATACAATGATATGAGGTGATATTGACAACATAGGTCTAGTAATACAAGTGGAAGAAGACCAACCCAAAATATGAAGAAGGTATTGTGAATGGTCGTAGCCATGAAAGGTTTTCAAAACCCCAAAAATAGTAAACAAAATGCAGGAAAGTTCTCCATTCCATAAGTATTATAATTTGCTATCATGGGTCAAGCCTAAAACTAGGTTATCTTCTACAGAAAGTGAGGAAATAAAATGGTATGGTCATAGCCTAGATAGAGGAGCACACTTTTTCTTTTGTTTCCACACAGAGGACAATTTTTTTCTTTCAAATCATGCTCAAATCGAGCTCATTTAAGAAGAGAATACATAGGATGAAAGCATAGAAACTCACCCAATTTTTGTGTAAAGAGAGGAACCATCAAAACCCATGTGCCTGTGGCCTTCAAAACTCAAGCCAAGTGCATCCATGGTGGCCCGAGGTAATTAATGAGATATCAACAGAGGAAGTGAACATAGAAAAATGCATCAAAAATTCACTCATGGCCACGGCCTAGAGGCCCTAAATCCTTCAAAAATGGAGTCAAAATGACCCAGAACAAAGAAACAACTTACCATTAAGTTCCTAAAGGAAATCGACACCAAATCAACATAGCAGTGCATAATTTTTTTGATTTTCAGGCTCAAACCCTAAGTTTCCATGGCAGTTGTGTGTCAAGTTCTCCAAAAATGGAAAAGTACAAAATGAGGCGAGAAATGTGGAAGTTTGATGTTTTGTGGTTAGGGTTTCATGTTGCCCTAGCTCGCCCTTATCTTTTTATCACATTGATTTACAATTAAAGTGCCTTGACTAATACTTTAGCTCATCGTTCCTAGGTTGTTCTATGCCTTAGGTTTTCTGCGTCAGTTCTTGACCTTTGATCGGCATACCGCCCCCGTTCCTCGCAGTGTGCCTCACTTTGGTCTCCCATTGGGGTGCTTGCCCTTGACTCCCACTGGGTGTTTCGACCCCACTCCTGGGGGTGAGGCTTCAACCCCCTGCAAGGGATGTTACTCAGTCCTGGAGGGGGTGCTACCCTGACCCCACTAGAGGCATTACGCTGACCTCACATGCTACACTACCTCAATCCTATTAGGAATTAATTATATTTGAGATTGTATAATGACTTGTGATGATATCTTGACACATTCAGAGGAAGATGCAGCTCCTTTTAAGCTTAAGTAAAATTCTAGTTATTATTTGAATTATTTCATATTTGTTTGGAAACATTGATGTCATGGATTTCATTTGATTATTTTGTATACATTCTAGTCTTTGCATCATATATCTATGCTGCCTTGAGCGCTCACCACAATTTATGTTGTAACTTATACTTGAGGCGGATCACTATATACTTGTAAGAGTGATGAGGGACTTAAAAATTGCTGACCAGCATATAGAGAGGTTGAGGCCTCATCCGATAGAGAGGAGGCTAACAGCAACACATCCACAACTACTGCCAGGTGTGGTATGTAAGTCATAAGCAGACTATGGTCAGTAAAATGTTAAGCATCATTCAGACTATAGAATTAAAGTAATATTTGATATTTGATATTTTTTTGGAACTTTTAATGTCATAGATTTCATATTCCATGAGTTTTGTATAAATTTGACTATATTTATATATCTAAGCATGTGTTATTTCCTTTAGCAACTCAACTACAATTTGTGTACTTTATACTTATGCGATCGATGTATACTTGTGTATGTGATCAAATTTGCTTCTATTTAATGATGTTATTGTGTCTTTAAAGTTTATTTAATAAAGTGTGCTTGAAACAAGTTCTTTAAACTCTGCACCTCAACTTCTAGTGTTTTCTTTTTATTTCACGTAGTCTCATGCTGTCCGATGTCGAGTCCCAGTCCCAGTCGAAATACCCAGGCAAGTTCCTGCCGATTAGTCCAACTTCATTTATTTATGATTTAAATAAACAAAAGTCGAATATGAATTAAATATATAATTTATCAATTAAAATTATGATTTAATTATAATTTAAAAATGTGTGATTGTACTATGATATTACATTGACCTTTGCACCTAAGACTTTTTTAATTAAAATAGATCTCTCTGTATTCTTCCAACCATTGTATATTATTATCATAAGTACAGCCCCTAAATAATGATTATTATTCAATATATAAATTTTATTATTGTTTATTTAATTTATAATACTTTACAAATTAAATATTACAATTTTTAATTGAAAAGAAGATAAAAATGCCATTTAATTCAAATGCTATTAATTCTCAAATTTAAGATCATACTATTATCTTCATATTATCCTTTAAAAACAATTTTTTATCCTTTACTCAAAAATTTTAAACATGGGCAAATTTGTAGATGATTGAATGCAGAAATGAGGTGTATTGTTACAAAATGCGCGTGTGATATAGAAGAATTTGTGCCTGCGCCACCTGGCGGTAGAGAAGTTGGTGGCTGAGGGTCCAATGTATAAAAGGGGAGGGCGGTGGTTGGCGGATTAGGGGCTTGGCGTGCTGAGGGCTGAGGGTTGTATACCGGGACAAGGGGCTGAGGGTTAAGGGACTAGGCAGAGAGCCTACTTGGGCCCAAGGGCTGAGGGTTGAGGTAAAGGGTAGAAGTCGGTTTTACATCAGGTTTAAGGCTATGTGGGGTATCTAGGGCTTAGTTTAGGGCTGGAGTGTTTGGCAAAGATGTTTTAGGTTGGGGGATTAGGAGCAGAGAGGGAGGGTTGATGACAGATGGAGGAGAAGAGATAGAGACAAGAGAGAAGAGGAGGTATATATATATATATATATATATATATATATATGAGGGTAGAGGATCCAATATATAGGTTAGAGGGTTGAGAATTGAGGGTATAGAGTTGAGGACCTATAGGGTTGATGGTTTAGGGTATTGGGTTGAGGATATAGGGTTGATGGTTAAGGGTTGAGGGTAGAGCGTTTAGGGTATAGGTTTGAGGGTATATAGTTGAAGGATTAAGGTTAAGGGTCCAATGTATAGGGTAGAGGGTATAGGGGTTGAGGGTTTAGGGTTTAGGGTTTAAGGTTGAGGGTTGAGGGTTGAAGGATTAGGGTTGAGGGATCTTTTGATGAAAGTGAAATGTAGGAAAGCAATTGAAGGCCAGTGAATATTGGGGAAGGATTTTTTGTTCTAACACCCCTAATCCCTTAACCCTTGATCCTTGCTATAAACAATTAGGCACAAAATTAGGCACTAAATCTGGCGCTAAATTTGGTGCTAAACCCGGTGCTAAACCTAATGGAAAACCCGATACTAAACCGAGCACTAATTAACACCTACTTGGAATCCAACACTAAACCTGACACTAAACTTGGCGCTAAACCTGGCGCTAAACTCGATGCTAAACCCAACGCTAAATCCAATGCTAAATCGGGCACTAATTAGCGCCTAATTTAGTGCCTACTTGTTTTGATCAGCACAAAAAATGCCAAAAATAGCACCATCCCGATAAATAGCACCGAATTTTTCAAAAAAAATAGAGAAAAATACATTAAAATAGTGGGTGGAAGCAAAAAAGGGAGCTAATCACAAGGATTTGTTGTAGTGAAATCTACAAATGTAGAGAAATGTGGAGCATTTCTTGGAAATCCTTTAGTACAACTCCACTTGAATCCATACTACCATACTTTTGAAAGCATTTTTCAAGACCACCAAGCCTTTTTATGACAAGGATACCAAGCTCCCCCTCAACCTATGATTCCTCTTGATTCAAGAGGAGGATGCAACAACTCCCAACTTTTGTCAGAGAAACTCAAATATCTCCTTAGGAAGTGGTTTTGTGAATATATCTGCTACTTGTTATTTTTTCTCGATATACTCCAACTTTACCACCTTTTTTGCAACTTTCTCCCTCAGAAAATGATACTTGATTGCAATGTGTTTTGTTCTTGAATGCATTACTAGATTCTTTGAGATATTTATGGCACTTGTGTTAGCACAAAATAGAGATAGTTTCATCAAATTCAATCTTCATCTCCTTTAAATTATGCTTCATCCACAATACCTGAGTGCAACATAATGTTGCATCAATGTATTCTACTTTTGTTGTAGATAATGAAACTAAGTCTCGTTTCTTGCTCATATAGGACACCAAACTGTCACCAAGAAAGAATGTACCACCACTTGTGCTCTTTTGATCATTAATGCATCCTGCCCAATTTGCGTATGTGTATGCAGTTAGAGTGAAATTTTCACTCTTAGGATAGCATAGTCCATAATCCATATTAGCCTTCAAATATCTGAATATTCTCTTCACTGCTTTAACATGTGTTTCTTTAGGTGTTGCCTAAAATCTGGTAACCATTCTAATTTCCTGCATTATATCTAGTCTGGATGTTGTCACATACAACAAACTACCAATCATAGATTTGTACAAGGTTTGATCTGTTAGAGTAGATTCACCATCTTTACTCAACTTGCATCTTGTAACCATAAGTGTTCCTACTGGTTTGGAATCTTCCATCTTGAACTTACTCAACATCTCCTTTATGTACTTGTTCTAAGAAATGAAAATGCCTCTATTTGATTATGCAATCTACAACCCAAGAAAGAAAGATGATTCACCTAATATAGACATTTCAAATTCATTTTTCATTGCCTTCTGAAATTCCTTGCACATGTCATCACTGTTTCCACCAAAAATAATATTGTTTACATAAACCACAATTATCAACAGTTGATCACCTTTCTGTGTTTATGTACAAATTACTATTTGCACTTCCTCTCTTGAATCCTTGTTGCTGCAAGTATCCTACCAACCTTGAATACCAAGCTTTGGGAACTTGTTTGAGACCATACAAAGCCTTCTTCAACCTGCAAACATAATCCAAATTGTTAAAACATTGAAACCCTTCTAGTTGTTCAATGTAGACTTCTTCTTCTAGTTGTCCATTCAAAAATGTTGACTTCACATCCATTTGGTATACATTGAAATTCTTGAATATTGGAAGAGCTAAAAACATCTTGATTACTTCCAGTCTTGCTATCAGTCGAGCAAATGTCTCTTCAAAATCTATGCCTTCAATCTAAGCATACCCTTTACACACAAGTCTTGTCTTATTTTGGATCACTTCACCTTCTTCATTTAGCTTATTTTTGAAAACCCACTTGGTTCCAATCACATTTTTGCCTTTAGGTCTTGGAACAAGTTCCCAAGTTTCATTCTTGATCTAATTAGCTCTTCCTCCATAGCTTTTATCCATCCTTTCTCTTTGCTTGCTTCTTTGTATGACTTAGGCTCTATCTTTGAAATTAATACAAAGTGTACCTATTCATTTTCTCTCTCAAGTCTCTTCTAAGTCTGAACCCCACTGTCTTTATCTCCTATGATCTAGTCTTTAGAGTGATTCTTCTAAACATACTTTGCTAGAGTTATTGTAACAACTTCTAAGTCTTCAATATAGTTGTGAATTGGTTCTTCATCATCCTTTACTTCTGGAATACCAATAAACTGAATAGTTTCATAAACTCTCACATTTTCACTTTATACAATCTTTAATATTTTGTTATAATATTTGTATTCTTTGCTTCTTAAAGAGTAACCAAGAAAAATACCTTCATCTGATCTAGAATCAAACTTGTACCTAAATTTTCTTCATCTCTTTTGATGTAGCACTTGCTTCCAAATATTCTGATATGTTTGACTAATGTCAGTCTTCCTCTCCATAGCTCATATGGTGTCTTATCAGTCTTGCATCTGATCTAAACTCTATTTAGAATATATACAACATTTTGAGTCACTTCTCTATAGTACATATCCGATAGATTTTCTTGACATAACATTGTTCTTGCCATCTCCTGTATATTCTAGTTCTTCCTCTCAGTGACTCAATTTTTCTATGAAGTTCTAGGGGCAAAATTTTTCCTCCATATCCCATTCTCTTCATAGAATTTTTCATACTTATCAGAAGTGAACTCTCCACCTCTGTTTGATCTCAAAACCTTGATTGTCCTAGTTTCATTTTCTACTGATGCCTTGAATGCCTTAAACTTCTCAAATTCTTTTGAATTCTTTTTTAGAAATGTAATCCAAGTCATCCTAGCATAATCATCAATGAGAATCATGAAATACATTGCTCCTTATAGACTTCTATGCTCATAGGTCCACATAGATTTGTATGAACCAAATCTAATGGTTTTGATGTAGAATACTCCTTAGCAGGATATTTTATTTTTGTTTGCTTCCCTTCATGAGATGGCTTGCAACTGGTAGACTGAGGTTTCTTAATATTTAGCATATCCCTAACCATTTCTTCTGAGCTAATATTTACAATGTCATCAAAGGTTATATGTCCCAACCTTCTATGCCAAAGCCAACTTTCTTCTCTCTGCATTGTGAGACAACTCTATCCTTTTCTGAGGTGATATATGTCACTTGTTGTCCTATTTCCTTTTGCAATCAGTTCTTTAGTGCTTGATTCCCTAATTTCACAACCTTCAGCACTAAAAGATAACGTATAACCTTTATCACACATCTGGCTGACACTTAAAAGATTATGTTTTAGTCCTTCAATATACAAAACTGTTGGATTTGTTTTCATTGCTGACAAAGGATTCATGAGGTGCTTTCAAATTGCTGGAATTGGTGTTATTGATGTCAAAGGGCATCACAGGGTAGTCATGATGGTCATTGATGTCAGTGGTTACTTGCACAGAGAAATATTGTTTGTAGTTGTAGTGCAAGTCCTGAAAAGTTGCAAATGTTGTCATGCAACATTGTAAAAGTTGCACAGATCTTACAATCTTACAAAAGGAAGGTATAGGCAGTTGTGAAGGAAATAGACAACAAATCTGATATTGGTTTTTTGAGTACATCACAGATGTATGGTCTGCATGTCCAGGTAATAAGTGTTGAGCTCCGAAATGAATTATTTTTGCTCTCTAGTCAAGTTAGGGTTGTTACACCACATTGTGTTATTACCTATTTAATGTTACTTTGATGAGTTGAAATGCTTTAATACATGATTATGTTTTGTATATTTTGATGGAAAATGTGATGAATGAATGTGCAATGCAATGTGAATACTTTAAATGCTTTGAAGATGAAAATATTATATATGATGTATATGAATGTTATGTTATCAACTAACTTCTTTTGTAATGCACTAAGTTGGATGCAAGAAGAATCACGTCCAGGAGAGGTGCTTGGTTTGGTGACCCCTAATGTACCTACTTGAGCTATCACACACTTACATCCTAGTTTTGTCAAGTTAAGTCAAGTCAATTCAAGATTTGGTATGTAAACCCTTGGTCATAGTTTTGGTATAATTGGGATGTTTGTTTATTAGTCTTTATTCCTTTAGTTATTTATGTGGTTGTTTCCTTGGTTTGAATCATAGTGACTGAGTCTCTATTTGGGATAAATGTTATTCTTTATGTATTTGTTCTATAAATGATAATCTATACATATATTCATTAAATGTATATATGTATATATGTGATAACTTGTGTATATGAGCATATATGTGTATGCGCACACGTAGGTAGAAATACTTACATATACACATATATATATATACCCCCATATATATGGGAAATAGATTGGATATATATACTTATAGATAGATATATATGTTATTATTATTAGATGTTAAATAATTATATATATCTATATATGTGTATATATGTATATATGTACTTTTTTTATAATACATACACACATATATATTAATATATGTATGTACATTTGTAATATATATGTATATGATTGAAAAATGAATGGTTTTAATGTATATATATATGTGTGTGTGTGTGTTAAGAGATAAATTTTGCCCATATAATCATATATGCAAATAGAGTTATTATTATGCAATGTGTGCATGATATGGGGTGCATGAGAAATATTGTGAATAGCATATAAATACAACGCCATGTTAAAAAAGTAAAATGCAAATAGAAATCAATGATGTTAAAAACCATGCATAGCTTATGAGGTGTATGACTTGGTCAAGCCACAAGCTGGTTGAAGATAAAAGAGTTTGATTTAATGCAGCAAGAAATTGAAGGCCATAATGAGAGTAACCTATAGGAAACCGTTGTTGAGTTTGACTAAGTAAGATAACTTTTGTTGAAAATTTTTAGGGGTGACTCGGCTATGGTATAGAGGAAGTTGTTAGGATTGTATATGTGTTTGCATTTCAATTGTTTAAAACAACTACATTGCACTTAATCTAGCTTAGTCAACATGATTAAAAGAGAAGTTGGTTTTAGTTTTGTGTTTGTTATTTAGTGGTGGAAAATGGAAGGGAAAAGGTGGTGATTGGAAGAGTTTAAGTATAACAATAAGTTTCTCAAATTTTAGTATAAGTAGAGGTAGCCTCTTAGCCTTTTGGGATTCATTCTTTTTAGGGAGTTCATTTGTTGTAGTTTTTTTGTGCAAAACAATGTTGAGTGCAATTGTGAGAAAAGAGAGATTTCTTTGAGAGTTTGTAATTTGTTGAGAGTTTTGAGAGGTTGGAAAGAGGCTAGGATTGGAGATAGGCTAATCATAGAAGGAGCAACAAGCGTGACTGTGGGAATTAAGCTTAGAAAGTAGTTTTGTTGTTGGGAGCTATAATTCCAAGCATGATAGTCTTTCTTCTTTGCTATCTTTTCTATTGAATATTGTGATTGTGTATGTTTGCATGTGTTTGTAAAAATGATGATTGTATGCTATATTGAACTTGCATGCATATTGAATAGTGAAATTATAATGGTTGATATGCATTTATCCATTATGTTGGAATTATGTAGTTGTGTTTGATAAACAAGATAACCATAAAGTATTAGTATAATACCTAGGTTATTATAGACCATATGCATGCTTACATGGATCATGAAGTATGAGAAATGATATTACATTGTAGCGCTAAATTAAAATTGTCAGTTTGTGATAATATGTGAACCTATGAGGTTAATGAGGTTTGTCCTTGAGTTAGATAATCCATGATTGGGAATAACCTAGTTGGTAAGTTAGATCACTTGAATCTACATAACCTTTTGGGTTGGAATTATGTTATGTGTAGCTTTTTAAGAGTTATTATAGTCATTTACCAAATTGAGCAAAGGGGTGGGTGAACATAAGACTACCACTTCATAGAAGTAAGACTCCATTTAATAGGAAGTGAGTTTGATATGTAACTATCAAATCTTTGGCCAAAGTAGTGTAAGTTGCCACTAATTACACTTGTTGGTTCACTATGAGCTAGGTTTGCATAACTAGGCTGGGAATGTTATGCATGTAGACATGTATCCATTGTGTGGTAGCTCTAGTTATGTAGGACATGCGAATATGAAATTCATTGAGCTCCCTTCAGGTTTTATTTTTGCTAAGTATCGGCCTGGGCCTCAACTTTTGATCATCAGCCCCTTTTTAATGAACATCGTCGGCTTCTTCCACGTGTCTGTTCAGTGCTCTCCGAAGAGATTCTCCCCTTCACTTTTCAACCGGCCCCCACCATCTTGCCACGTGTCTACATTGCGGGCTATTTATTGTTGCTTCCCTTTAATTTTGAGTCGGGCCTCATCCACATGCCACGTAGCCAACACCTGCATTTACTTTGGTGTACACCAAAGTTGACGTCGATAAAAAGGGATGCTTCCACATGTCTTCCTAGTGCAAGCTTTCAGTGAGGAAGGGAAGGAATGAACTACGGGCTGCACCATGCTACCACCTGTCTCCTTTGTGGGGGCTTCATCGAAGGGAAAGAGTGGAGCGAACGCCAAGCTTTAATATGCTACCACGTGTTCTAACTGCCTCCACTAGTAGGCGACACTTGCCTGCACAGGGTATACTAGGACCACTGCCATTATTCACAAGGGATGCATCTAGTTGTGGAGTGACTATGTGCTATGGCTCAAATCTTTTCTGTTGCAATGACTAAGGGGAATCATTGCTCAAGAACCTAAATCTTTTCTATTACACTTGCCAAGTGGTGGATTGTTGGCTATATATACTACTTCTTACATCAGAAAATGGGTTCCAAAGAGAGATTTTTTAGAGACACCAAACCTTTTACTATTTTTTTATTATTGCAAAAGAATTCACAGACTATGCCATTGTTCAGCCTTTCTGTTTTCTTAGGCTATTTGATAAACTTTATACTGTGCCATTATTGCTTTGAATGGTTCATTTGCAGAACTTCTATGGTTTTAAATACAAATTTCTAATTTAGATCATGTTTTGACTCCTCTTTTTAGTAGATGCATGTGATACTCATTTTATGTAATTAAATGAATTATTCAAGCTTCTATCTTTAATTTATGTCATTCTAGGACATAGAAGATTGTTGATCGGGCCCTTCAATCCAATCCTAAAAGGTAGATTTACCGTGCCTATATCTACTCTTTGGCGCATCGCCTTAGTTAGAATTTTATTTTTTATATCTGCTTCCTTTTCCCATTCCAAAACTCCAATTATAGAAGAAGTCGACTTCTTTAAAAATTCAAAGGTTACTTAGTTTAGCACAATTGGTCCCCCCATTAACTGAGTTTCCCATAAAGGGTTGTTACCTTGCTAATTTTTGACATCAACAATTTTCTTTTTTTTGGCACGCCTGGTGGGACTGCTTCAATGAGTCTAAATTCAAAAGGGGTGTATGAGCCATCGACCTGTCACTAGGTCCCAAAAAATGAATAATCCTGGTTTATTAGTGCCACCATTAGGGACAGTACAAGTCGTGACCCAATTAGTGAATGTTTTACTTTCTCCGCCCTTTTCTGCTAGCCATGTTGCCTACAGCTAACATAAATTATGTGGCATGGGACATCGAAAGTTCTCTTGTAGCACTAGTAGCATCTATTGTTTGGGCCGGTATCCTGGTCGCTGCTCTAAAAGCTATACCTAAGTTCACCGAAGATGGTGCAAGAATGTCATCTAAACATTTGCAAGATGTTGCAGACATATGTCTGGTGCATGGAGTTACAGACCAAAATGTAGCGCTAAGGCTACTTGCAGCCTCTTCAGGCAGCCTCTTTCAAAGGCAAGGCACTAGATTGGTACTCGTCATTGCAAGCAAATACTATCAGTACCTAGGATGAGCTCAGGGATCCTTTCTATGAATGATTTTTGAACGACGGAGACCAGTCCTTGCTATATTATCAATTGTCTACCATAAAGTGGGCCTCACACAAAGTCATGACTGTCTTCAATGCCTGGTTCCATACAAACTAGTAGAGGATCTAGGTTGATATTTGCCTGCCGCCCGAGCTAGAGTTCATGTTCTACTTGAAATTTATCAACCCTGACATCTTGACAATGATCTAGTCTTTGGGAAGAACCACTCTACTGAACTCCTACAGTGTCGCTATCAAGGTGAAGAACAATTTGATAGACGTCAGGAAGTTGCCGCCCTAGCCCATGATGCCTATATTTCTAGAAATATCAGTTCCTGCATAGGAAATGTCATCTACCAGTGCATCCACACCTCCCCAATCCATGTACACATACCCAAATGTGCCACAGAATGTTGCTTCTATGTCTGACTCTTCAAAGGAAGAGATGAGCGAGTTCAAGGAAGTGTTGTAGACCATTTCCAATGAAATAACTATCATCAAGTGAAACTAGGCAGCACCTCCAAAACCCACTTATTAGAATTATCAAGGCGGGAGTTCTTCTTACCAACAAAAATAGTTCCAAGGAGCCACTCACACCAGTTCGCAGGTGCCAACAACTAATCAAATAGTACTAATGCCTTCTCCACTATAGAGTGCTAACCTAAGCTTGAGCAGAGAGCTGACAGTGGGGCAAAACAATTTAATTGATGACACTAACCCCTAGTGTTTCCCTTGTGATGACTCACATATGCCTTGGAATTGCTCGTGCAACAACCTACAACAAAAGGTGGTGGAGGAGCGTAACCAAGGTGTGACATCAGACCAAGGAGGTTACGTGTATACCTCTTCACAAATGGACAACATGCTGCTCATTGCACAAATATAGGGGATGTCCCTAGAGCAAGAAGTAGACATCGCTCCTGACCATGTGCTCTTCTCATGGATGGAAGAAGAAGAGGTAGTGTTTGTAAATGATGCATCCACATCAAAAACACCACAAGTGTAGTCCGATTACAACACCCACTCGAAGAGGAGATTCACAGGTGAGCCATTCATTCTACAAATAGTCAGTCCACAGCCCAAAAGTGCTTCTGACCAAATATCCAGTACCTCCGCAGTGGCGCAACAATGCCCATCATGGAAGGAAATTGTTATAACCAGAGCTAAGGAGCGGAAGCCTTTGAATCCTCCACCATTTAATGTGGTGGAACAATTAAAAAATCATCCGCTAATGTGTCCCTGTGGGATATTTTAGCTATTTCGGAATAGAAAACACTGCTACAAAAATCTCTCTAGGAGGATCCAATCGTTGAACCAAAAGAGCAGTTGCTCAAAGGGAAGGCCGTTGATCAATCACCTCCTACCAAAGTTCTCATGAATAGCATAAAGGAAGCTCCTACCGAGGCTAAAGACAAGTTGAAGTTGAAGCCCTTCTTCCTAACCCTCATTGTGGGAGAGAAGTTATTACACAATGCCATGATAGACTCTAGTGCTAGTAATATAGTCATGCCCATGTAGATAGCTGAAGCTTTAGGGCTTAGCTATGAACCTTTAAAGAGAGGGGTTATACAACTTGACGGGAACAAGGTCGAAATTGTAGGCCTCATCAAGGACCTTCCCTTAACTCTATTCTCCTGCCCTAGCATTCTAGGTCAGCTAACAATGACACAAGTTTTAATACTCCTATGGGATCTAAGAATTTATTTCCAAAGGTGGATATGCACAAGTTCGATGGCAAGGATCCTCTAACATGGATAAACCAAATGGAGAATTTTTTTGAAGTACACCAAATCCCGAATGGAAAAAAGGTCACGATGGCTTCCCTATATTTAGAACCAGATCAATTCATTTGGTACCATTGGCTTTGCACTCATTGAAGGAAAAAGGGGCTCACCGTATCATGGTCAATTTTTATGGAGGAACTCCAAGCACAATATAGCAATAGCATGACAAACAACTTCTTCAACCAGCTTGCTAAACTTCAACAAATAGGATTAGTTAAGGATTATATTCAACAATTCCAAAATATATCCTTAAGAGTGGATTCAATTACAGAGGAGAACTTGAATGATTTATTCTTGGGGGGTCTCAAGGATCACATTCAAAATGAGGTACACATGTTTAGCCCTAGCTCTATAAATGAGTCTTTCATCTTAGCACACAGGGTATAGGAGAAGTATTGGATTCCTAAGAAGCAAAGGGCTAATGTGACAAGAGATAAAGGATATTCAACACAACCTACTAGGTTGACTCCACAAAAAATTGAGGAGAAAATAGCAAAAGGGTTGTGTTTCAATTGTGATAGAAAATATAGTTGAGGTCATAAATGCAGTGCAAAGAAATTGTTCTATATTGAAGGTCCAAGTGAGGAAGAAGAGGAGGAACCCATACTAGAGGATGAAAGGGAGTCAAATGAGGAATCACATGATTCTCAACCAATCATTTCTTGTCATGCAATCTTAGGTTTTAGTGCTCCACAAACTCTCAAGGTGGTGGGGTTCTTAAAGAAGCAGAAGGTAACAGTGTTGATCAACTCAGGTAGTACTCATAATTTCATCAACAAAAAGTTAGCTACTCGTCTAAATTGTTTTATATATCAAGCTCCAAAGTTTCAAGTTTTGATTGCAGAAGGTGGTACAGTTAGTTTTTTAGGGAAGTGTCATAGCATTAAATTATCCATGGGAGATTATCAACTTGATACCCCAATGTATGTGATATCCATGGGTGCAGTAGATATTGTTTTGGGAGTACAATGGCTTACTACATTGGGAACGATTGAAATGAACTTCCAAGAACTATTCATGAGATTTCAATTAGAAGGAAGGGTAGTGGAACTAAGGGGGTTGAAGGAAAAATCCCCACAAATGGTAAGCTCTCATCAAATGCAAAAGTTTCTTAATAAAGGAGTGGATGGATTTGTGGCCCAACTATGTTCGTTAGAAGTGTCTCAATCTAATGCTCCTACTCATCTAGATTTGCAAGCTATAATTGATCGTCACTCAATTGTTCTTAGAGATACGCCTAAATGAATTCCTCCTAAGAGGGATCATGATCATGCCATACAGTTAGTTCCAGGGAGCCAACCACCGAACATCAGGCCTTACAGGTATCCACACATACAAAAGAGAGATAGAAAAAATTGTTGCAAGATGCTAGAGGCGTGAATTATCAGGCATAGCCAAAGTACTTACTCCTCACTTGTGGTGATGGTAGTAAGAAGGATGACACTTGGCACATGTGTCCAGATTATAGAGTGCTCAACATGTACACCATTAAAGATAAGTTTCCTATTCCAGCCATTGATGATTTGCTAGATGAATTAAATGGAGCTATGTATTTTACCAAGTTAGATCTTAGATCTGGTTATCACCAAATTCAGATTAAGGAGGAATATATTTGTAAGACAAAATTTTGGACTCATGAGGGCCATTATGAATTTTTGGTGATGCCATTCAGTCTTACCAATGCACCATCTACATTCCAAAGTCTTATGAATTCCATTTTTAAGAAGTTTTTGAGAAAGTTTGTGCTAGTATTCTTTGATGATATATTGATTTATAGCAAGACTTGGGAAGAACATTTGCAACATGTGGAAAAAGCATTACAAATAATTGAAGATCATCACTCTATGCTAAGCCATCCAAGTGTGCTTTTGGTCTTAAGGAGGTGGAGTATTTGGGACACATAGTTTCACATGAAGGAGTAAAGGTGGACCCTAACAAAATTAAGGCTATCATGGAATGGCCTATTCCAAAAACCATTAAGAAACTGAGGAGTTTCTTGGGATTGACAGGGTACTATAAAATATTTGTGAAGAATTATGGTCATATTGCAGCACCACTCACCACTCTATTGAAGAAGGATTCTTTTAATTGGAATGAGTTCGCTAATACAACATTTGAGAGATTGAAGGAGGCTATGTGTATGAATCTAGTGCTTGCCACTCCTGACTTCACCAAGGAATTCATTGTGGAATGTGATGCTTCTGGAAATGGGATAGGAGTAGTTCTCATGCAAGAAGGTCGACCAATTGCTTTTGAGAGTCGTCAATTAAAGGGTAAGAATCAACTAAAACCTATTTATGAGAAGAAAATGCTAGCACTCCTTAATGCAGTTAAACAATGGAGGCCTTATCTAATGGGTAGACACTTCAAGGTTAAGACAAATTATGATAGCCTAAAATAATTTTTGGAACAAAGACTATCTTCTGAAGAGCAATAAAAATGGGTCACAAAGATGTTAGGATATGACTTTGAGATTGTATATAAGAAAGGGAAGGAAAATATTGTAGCAAATGCACTTTCAAGGAAGGATGAGAAAGATGAAGCCTTATTGTGTGCCCTTTCAATATTACAAGCAAATTGGGTGGAGGAAGCCAAAGCAAAGTGGCAAAATGATGTTGCGACAAGTAATCTCATCCAACAATTAAAAAGTGATCGTAGTAGTTCAGATAAGTTTTGTTGGAAGGGAGATACTCTTTGGTATAAAGAGAGTTTGTATCTCTACAAGAATTCCACTCTTAAACATAAGATTCTCACAGAGCTGCATGAGTCTCCAGTTGGTGGTCATTCAGGATTTTTGAAGACATATCATCGAGTCAAGCAATATTTTTTTTGGGAAGAGCTAAAAGGTGATGTTCAAAATTTTGTGGTTGAATGTTTGGTTTGTCAAAGGAATAAAGGGGAAACAATTAAGACACCAGGTCTCTTGCAGCCCTTATCTATTCCTAGTCAACATTGGGAAGAGGTATCCATGGACTTCATCACCGGGCTTCCCAAATCTAAAGGTCATAATATCATCATGGTAGTAGTTGATTGCCTCACTAAATATGCACATTTCATTGCATTAGCACATCCTTTTACAACAAGTGTAGTGGAAAAATATTTTTTGGAGAATATCCAAAAGCTACATGGTACACCTAAGGTTATTGTTAGTGATCGTGATCCTATCTTCACTAGTTACTTTTGGAAAGATTTATTCTCATGTTTGGGTACTCAATTGGCTCATAGCTCTTCATACCACCCTCAATCAGATGGGAAAACTGAGGTTGTTAATAAGTGTTTGGAAGGATATCTACGTTGTTTCACTTTAGAGAAATAGTCTCAATGGGTAGATTGGCTACCACTTGCAGAATGGTGGTATAACACTTCTTTTCATAGTTCATCAAGAATGTCTCCATTTTTGGCACTTTATGGATATCATCCTCCTTCCATCACATCATCAATAAAGGTGTCACCAAGAGTTTAGGTAGTAGAGGACCACTTGCTTCATCAACAATAGGTACTTTCAGGACTGAAGGAGAATTTAGCCATGGCACAAAATTGAATGAAACAATAGGTAGACCAACATCGTTGTGAAAGAAGTTTTGAAGTTGGGGATTGGGTCTTCTTGAGATTATAGCCTTATAAGAAAATCTCACTAAGGCAACAAAAAAAGAATAATAAGTTGTATCCAAGGTATTATGGGTCATACCAAATCATGAAAAAGAACTGTAGTGTTGCCTACAAGCTAGAGTTGCCACCAACAACAAAGATACATCTAGTTTTTCATGTTTCTTGTTTGAAGAAGGTAATTGGGCATAATATTCCAACTCAAACAACACTACCCAAGCTCGATGAAGAAGGAAGAATCATTTTGGAACCAGAGTGCATTCATCAAACACGCACAAAGAAGTTGAGGAATAGAAATATCACTAAGTATCTCTTCCAATGGAAGAATTTACCAATTAAAGATGCCACTTGGGAGGATGGGGAGTTCATTCAAAAGAATCCCAACTTGATTAGCATTGAGGACAATGCTTATTTTAAGAAAGGGGGCATGCTATGCCCTTAATATTGGTGTATATTGGGTTATGAATAGTCGGCTTGTGGCTATCTTAACTCCTAGTTAAGTCATGCTATCATTATTATATTATTATTTAGGTGGTTGGGTGGACCTAGGTCTTATATAGGCATGTCAAGTCAGCCTAGGTGATATCCTAGGAATAAATAGGTATATATAGGAGGTTGTGAGTCTTATTTCATCATCATTGTGAAGTGTGTTCTCATTAGAGATATTTGGAGGTTTTCCCCCTTGAAGTGGCTTGTTATTCTCAGTTATTATCAAGTATTTGGAGCATATTTCATATCATATTCTTCTATTGTGCAAGTTATTTCATAACATCGTCTCTCTCTTCACCAAAGTCCCCCTTCTTGACTCAATAAAGTTTATCAAGAAAAATGCAAGCCATGAAATTCCTTCCTTAGTTGAGTTATGTCTCATATCCACCTTCTTCTCCTTCCAAGGTGTAATTTATGAACAAGTGGATGGAGTCGCCATGCGTTCCCCTCTCTCTCCTATCATGGCCAATCTTTATATGGAGCACTTTGAAGATATTGCCCTCCATTCTTTCCCTTTCAAACCTAAGTGGTGGAAACGTTATGTGGATGACACCAATATTTGTTGGTCTCATGGTCATGAGAAACTTGAAGAATTCCATTCACAATAAAACAACTTTTCTCCTCACATCTCTTTCACCAAAGAAATCAAAACTAATAACCAACTTCCTTTCCTTGACGTTCTTCTCATAAAGAAAGTAGATGGCTCCTTATCTCGCTTTGTCTTTCGAAAAGCCACCCACACTGACCTTTACCTTCATGCTTCCTCTCACCATCATTCGAGCCAAAAAACTGGGGTTCTCAAAACCTTAGTTTCTAGAGCTTTCATAATTTGTGATGATGAGCACCTTGACCAAGAATTGGCCCACCTTACCCATGTTTTTTCATTAAATAGTTACAAAAGGAAGCAAATCAATAGGGAAATCAATCAAGCCAAAGCTAGGTGCACCCTCAAGCCTAACCCCTTTTGCAACCCCTCTCTCCCTCTGGCCACCCTACCCTATGTTGAGGGTGTCTCTAACAAAATTGCTAAGATCCTTCTCAAAAAGGGTATCAATTACACCTTCAAGCCCATCTTCACTATAAGAAATCACATCCCTTCCCCTAAAGACCCCCAAGATCATTTCCTCAAATCTGGTGTCTACAAAGTGATGTGTTCATGTGGCATCCCTTACATAGGGGGAACATGTCATTCCTTCAACACAAGCATCAAAGAGCATTGTGCTGACATAAGGCATGAATGCATCTTGAAATCGGCTTTAGCTGAACACTCCTCTAAGACAAAGCATCATATTGCCTTAGAAGACACCAAAATCCTATTCAAAGAAGATAACTTTTTTAAGAGGAAACTTAAAGAAGCCATTGAAATCAATAAACATCCCTGCAACCTTAACCGAGATGGTGGATGGACTCTAAGTTTCTCTTGGAAACCCCTATTAAATAGTCTCAATGTTCTCTCTCCTAGTCAGTCTTGATCCCCCTCCTCTCCCTCCTCATTTCCCTTCCCCTGCCTAACACCCCCTCCCTCCCCACTAGCTCCCTCTCTGCCCCCCTCCCCACCACACTCCTCCTTTGTTCTCCACCTCCCCCTCCCCTGCTTGTTTTTATCCCTATTATTATTATTATTTCTTACTTTCTTAGGTTTTCTTCTCTCAGCTTCTCCTTAATGTTGGTTTTAATTTTCTTTTAGGTTTGTTATCCTTTCTTGCTTTAGGTGTTTCTTCTTTTTTGATTTATTTCATTTTTTCACTTTTTAACTTTAAGGTTTAATTTGGTTAGTATTTTTCTTTTTGTTTTGGTTGTTTCCATTATTATTATTTTTGTTTAATAATAATCTCCTTTATGCTCTTTATTATATGTTGTCATTATTTTCCTTATTATTTTGTGTTTGTGATTTGAATTTTGATTGGTTTTTTTCCTATTCTTCATTCTTTTATTATTTCCTTTTTTGTTCATTATATATCAATAATCAAATATTTAATATTATCAATTATATGTTTATTAGTATTTTTTATTTTTATTTATTTATTTTTCTTATATGTTGTTTTTAATCTTTTTGTGTTTTAAATAAATTGTTGCTTTTGTGATCCTCGTTTTCCTTTATTTCTTTCTTTAATTGTTTCTCTTTTTTGTTATTTCACTTAATGTAATTTTCATTTCATGAGGTTTTTTACTTTTTCTTTTGTGTTGTTAACTTTTTATGATATATCTATAATCACTCTTATGTTTATCATTATATTTCTTATTTCTTTCTATTTTTAATTTTTTTTGTTCTTTTCTTTTAATTTGTTGTCTTTTTAGCCTTCATTTTCATTTTTATCTTAGTGTATTTAATTTAATCATATATTTTTATTTATTTCCATTTTTTTGTGTTTATTACTTTCCTCTTCTATTAATCCTAATATTTAACATATTATTTTCCTTCTTTTGTTTTGGTTTCTTTTGTTTGATTTATTTCACATTATTATTAATTACGGTTTTTATTATTAATTTGTCTCTTTTATTCTATCTTCTTTTCTTGTGTTTATCCTTTTCTCTTTTGATTTTTTTTTTGGTCGGTAATTTGTATTTAATTTATTAATATATAAAATGCAATACATATAGTAAGAGTTTCAAAGCTCCAACACCTGCTCAAAGTCCTTTACTTTCCCCTACAAGCTACTTCTAAAAGGACTAAAACCAACAACACCAAACCCAACCACCAATATATTCAAAAGACTCTTCATATCTGAACAGAGATAGTATAATCTTACATACTGAAAATTACCATAAACCCCCCTTAAACAACCATTACAAAGAAAAACACAGTCATGAAAAGAAACCACTAAAAACCCCTAAAACTATATTCGCCTCCAAGATCAATTTCTTATAGCTCTCTATACTCCATTGCAACCATCTCACAAACCAAAGGATGCCTTTTTCTTGCCGCCAACACTAAACCACTGCTCCTATATAAAAAAGGCACCGACTTCAGTATACAAAAGATAAAAAATACAAAGACTTTCTCAGATGTGTTGTCGCCTTTCAAAGAAACACCTGGTAGCACACAAATGCTGGGATGTCCAAAACACACCCTCAAAATATTCTTATCAACATGGATCATTTTGTAGGGACCCTCTCCAAGCTATCAAGCCCGAACACCACCTTTCTTCAATAATAAACATGAGGATCATCGCCAGTTTTCATTGGAGACTTATTTCATGAGGGTTGCTCGATCTATCTTCTACCTTCCCTTACGACCAATTGCTCTGGATGAAACCCCAACAAGACTTCCATCAAACCCATTTAACAACACTAATCCCTCCCTTCCCTCATTTTCAGGAACAAGAGTTTCTGAACTCAATGCACTATCCAGATTCTCCAATCCTTGAAAATCTTCTAGACACAATTCCCCTTCCTGTTCAAAACTGAGTGCCCACTTTGAAAGTTTGTTTGCTACTCTATTGCCCTCTCATCTAATATGGCTGACCATAAAGTTCTCAAAAGAATTCAACTCACCAACAATCAAGAAAATATAACCCTACAGATGCCATGCATTGATCCCCCCATTTTTAATAGCTTGTATAATAACAAGTGAGTCTCCCTCCAAATGTAACTTCTTAAAACCTGAGCATCGATCCAATCTAACCGCAAGTAGTGTTGTAGCGGCTTCAGCCTCATTGTTGGTGCCTATCTTTAATCTCTTTGCACCACACTTTATCATATCTCCTTTCTCATTCTTAATCACAAACCTCGCCCCAGAGGGCCCCAGGTTAGTTTGAGCAACACCATCAAAATTCACCTTATGCCATCCTTCAGCTGGGGGTTCCCAAGTTGTACACTGCTTATCCTTCTTTCTAACATAATTATCTACCCATGCCCCATGCCTGATCTTTATACCCAGCCACAGCTTCTGAATCCTCCCATCCTCCATTGTGAAAGGTAGGGAAGCCGAGCTAGATTGGGATGCTGCTGCACCAACCACCTCCTCAATAGCCCGATTAAATCTACCTAGAATTCTTCTTTCATCTTCCCATTTGTCCATAAAGATCCTACGGTTTCTCTCTTTCCATAATTCCCAGACTAACAATGATGGACTTGAAATCCATATACTTGATAAAGATGATTTCCTTGGAGGCAGTGGCCAACTTTCAAAAACCCCACTTAGAGAGTTTTGCATTGACCTGTTCCAGTTCAAATTCCCTTTTAAATTTGACCAGCACTTTAAGGCTACCTCACATTGAAGGAGAAGATGATCCACTGTCTCCTCTGCAGCCCCACACATCACACACTTAGAAGGACCTACAAACCAAGACGTTTCCTTCCTTCTCCAGTTAGAATCCTTCCTTTCACAGCTTGCCATGCAAAAGCACCCACCTTGGGGAGACAATTCTTACTCCAAAACAAATCACTTCTCCTTGATGGCTCATTCTCCCTACCTTCTAAAAGTTGATAGCCCAATTTAACTGAATAAACCCCATCCCGAGCCCCGCACTAGATGACTCGGTCCTCTTCTCCGGTGATAAGAATTTTCTGTTGATCAAGAACCTCTTTTAATAGCCTTTATTGCTGTTCTGACAGCCCTGCTCTAGAAAAATATTTTCATCCCCATTCTTCCCCCAATACCCCTTGCCTTGCCATCAAATAGTCTGGGACTCTGTCACCCCAAAGGGGCACAAGTCTATCTATGATCTCCAACATACCTTCCTTCTCTTTTAACGCTGGAAACCCAGCCCAAGAATCATCCCAAAATTTTTCTTTTGCCTCATTTCCAATCTGCCATGTAACATGATCAATGATAACCTTTCTACAACTAGAGATGAAATTCTAGATGGCTGAGCCTTTGGGTGGGTTTCTAATTGTTAAAATTCTATGATTTTCCATAGAGTCCAAATATTTAGCTCTCATTACTCTTACCCATAATTGGTTCAGGTTAGTGTAGAGGTTCCAAAATAATTTTGCTCTGAGGGCTTCATTCATTTTGTGCCAATCCCTTAAGCCTGCCCCACCCTTACCTTTTGATAAACAAATTTTCTCCCAAGCCAATAAAAGGATTTTATCTTGTTCACTAGCTCTGTTCAGGAAGAACTTCCTCATTTGTTGATTAATTGCCTTGATAACCTTGCTAGCGATCTTCAAACACATCATTGAAAAGATCGGGATAGCCAAGATTACTGATCTTAGCATCAAAATCCTACTAGCAGAGGTGAGCCATCTACTTTTCCAACCATCCATTTTGGATAAACAACTGTCCACAAGACCCTTCCATAATTCTAGTTTATTACCTCCACTAAAAAGTGGGATGCCCAAGTACTTGCTTGGGAGGTTACCCACCCTCATACCAAGGACTCTACAAACCTCTCTTTGATTAGCAGGGGTAGAATTAAAGAAATATATTTCTGATTTGTGCCAATTAACACGCTGCCCCAAAGCCTGTTCATAAACATCTAATGTTTTTTAATCACCCTAGCTTCCCTTACAGAGGCCTCTCTAGCTAAAAAGGTATCATCTGCAAATTGAAAATGTGACAAAAGCTCAGCCCCATCAGCTATCTTGAAGCCCTTCCATTGCCCCTCACCACAGTTCTTTGAGATCAACCTTCCAAGAACTTCCACCAAAATAATAAAAAGAAAGGGGGACAGAGGATCCCCTATCTAATCCCCTTATTTGAATCAAAGAAACCCTATGGGCTTCCATTAACAATTACTGAGAGGTGAGGAGAACTAATACAACTACTTACCCAAGAAATCCAATCAAAATTAAATCCAAATTTCGACAACACCTGAAGAAGAAAGCCTTGATTTACCTCATCATACACTTTCTTTATATCAATCTTCACCATCATCCTTTCAGTTTTTGCCTTCCGGATGGAGTGGACAACCTCGTGTGCTATAATGATGCCTTCATATATGGATCTCCCAGGGGAAAATCCACTCTGCTCATTGGATATCACTGAATCCAACACCACTTTGAGCCTATTTGCTATAACCTTAGAAATTACCTTGTATATTGTGTTGCAGAGGGAGACCGGTCTGAACTCATCAAAAGTAGAGACAACAACCTTCTTAGGGATCAAAGCTATGAACGTGTTGTTAAAGTCTTTAAGGATGAACCCCCTCTTCTTGAATTTTCTACCACACCCAGAATGTCGGCTGCTAAAACATTCCAAAACTTTTGATAGAAAAGGGCTGGGTACCCATCCGACCCCAGAGATTTGTCTCCACCTAAACCAAAAACAACCTTTCTCACCTCCTCCACAGAAACCGGATCCATGAGCATTTTATTATGGTTTTCAGCAACACAAGGGGGAATAACATTGGAGTTGGATGAGGGTCATTAAAAAAACCAACATCACCATTAAAAATATTAGAGAAAAACCTCACTGCCTCCATATTTATCTGATCAGCCTCTGTAAGAAATTCACCATTTTCATTTTTGATGGAGAAAATCTTGTTATGAGCCCTCCTAACTTTTACCAAGGTGTGGAAAAATTTAGTGTTTCTATCACCTTCCTTTAACCATGTCTCCCGGGATTTCTGTTTCTAGAAAGATTCCTCCCTAGCAAGGGTTTCTACATATTGTTTATTTAAAACCTTCTCACTCCTAGAGGCATCTTCATCCATCCCCTAAGATATGATTTGGTCATGCAACACTTTTAACTCCCCTTCTAACCTTAATTTCTCATTGAAAATATTCTTGAAGGACTCTCTATTCCACTTTTTAATCTGCTCCTTCAAATGCTGCAACTTTTTGAAAAAATAAAAGCTTTATTACCAGTGAAATCTGGAGAATGAAACCACCAGCTCTCCACAAGAGATTTGAAATTGTTGTCCCTCAGCCACATTGCCTCGAACTTGAAAGGGAATCTATCTGGGGTTGTGTCGTCTTGAATCCTAACACAGATCAAGTAGTGATCAGAGCCAGTAATTGGTAATATCTCAGCCACACAAGTCCAATGAGTGCCAGACCAATCCCTAGCAATAAAGAAGCAGTCTAATCTCTTAGCAATGTTTAAAAATCCACTCCTCCTGTTAGTCCAGGTAAAAAATCCTGATCTAAAAGGGAGTTCAATCAGACCATTTTCCAACACAAAGGAACTAAAGTCCCTGTGACTTTGACTATTCCAACCAAAACTCCCCATTTTGTCAGAAGGGCGTAGAAATGCATTAAAATCACCTCCTATAATATACATGTTTTCATTTTCCTGTTTCAAAATTTTAGATAAATCTTGCCATTGCAGTTTCTTAAGAATCGGGTTATTAGGGCCATACACATTTAAGACAAAAAAACTTATATGTAACTATTTTGAGAAGACTTTCAACAACTTCCACCATTTGTCTTGTCTAACCACTTCCACCTCAACAACAAAATCCCACCATAGGACAACAAGGCCCCCTGAGGCTCCCTGAGCCTCAAAAAACTTGCAATTCCATTGCTGAAATCTCCTTGAGAAAAAACCAAAATCAATTGCCTTAATCTTTGTTTCTTGAAGCAAAACAATATCCGACCTTGCTTGATCAAGACACCTCTTGATCAAGCGAATCTTTTCAGGGGCATTGCAGCCCCTGACATTCCATGATAGGGTCCTCATTGCTTCTGGGAAAAGGCATAGCCTTTTCCTGACCTCAATTTACTTTGGCCGGCAACATTGCCCACCATTTCCAACTTTACCCTGTTGGATTTGGGTCCCCGCTTTTTCTTCTCCCCCACCTTGGCTTTGTTTTGAAGTGAGGACGTTTGATCCAAAGACATTTTCCTAGAGACTCCTACCTAAGATTGAAATCCCAATTCATCCTCCCCATCCAAATATTCATTTGAATCATCATCCGATTCTGAGTCTAAGAAGTTACCACCGCTGTCTTTCACTCCTTCAAAAGAACTCTCAAGGTTTCTGATGGGAGATATTTGGATATCCTTGAAATAAGGTTCCTCTACCTTTGTAACTATAACATCCCTCTGACAATTCTAACCAATGCCACTGAAACACTAATCAGGCACCAAAAGATTATCCATCCTACCCGTATCCATCATTTTGTCGGAGATCTAGAGGGTTTTTTCTATAGAAAGGCTTGCGTTCCCCTCTATGTTCCCACCAGTTACATCATTTAAACACTCCTCTCTAATAGAAACTTGATCACCTTCCATCTTACCTTGGTCGGCGTTAACTTTGGACTCCTTACTCATACTCCTATCACCTTCGAGACCTTCCCCACCTGATAACTTCTACCAACCCTGTAGCTGATCCTTGAACATTGAAATTATCTTTACCATATCAAACCTTGCTGTTCCTACCAAATCCTCCCCATTTTCAGAGCTTGAGATCTTGTTGTCACTCTCAAATTTTTTTATCTATAACTCCCTTTTGAGCACCACCCCGTGAGACTTGTAAGCTATTAGCATATGCACATTTTCTTTCATGAGATTGCATTACTGCCCAGTCCAAATCATTCCAATGCTTTTCCCATTGGTTGCCTTCTGAAATATTTAATATCTCTTCAACTAAAAGGTTTTGCATTGTTTGCTTTCCTTTATCACCTTCTTTACACAACCCAACAGGGTGTGTGAAGGCTTTACATTTCGAACATGATTCCATTATATCCTCAAGCACAATCTTTTGTTTCCAGACACCTGATCTTGATTTAATTTTAATGGTGTATGGGAGAGTATGGATCATTTGCCAATTAAGACAAATTCTTATATACATGCTGAGATCATATTTATCAATAGCTTCTTCTGCCAACATAAAATCACCAATCCTATTACCAATCAGCTTTAGGGTTTCCTAATCCTTATATTCTTGAGGAAGGCCAGGGAGCTTTAACCAAATCGGGACAAGGCTGGGGTGTTCTTCATAGGGGTTGAAATTAGGTTTCCATTATTTGATGGAGAAACCTTTCCCTTCCATAAAGAAAGGCCCACTATTGAGAATCCAATCTCTATCACGGGCCGAGGAGCATATAACCAAATAGAACCCATTTGCTAACGTTTTAAGCTCAACACCCTCGCCTCACTGCTCTTTACACCATGAGCTACTCTTTGAGAATGCAGGCCACGCACATCCCCACTTCATGAAAAATTCCTTATCCTTGAGATAACAGACTGACTTGCTCCATTCTTCATTTTCTACCACAAGGGACACAACCCTATTGTAACCAGAATTTGGGCATACCGCTAAAATTGTAGCTGCCTCGTTGGAGGGTTTTGGGTGCCAATTTTTTTTTTGCACCTCCTTGAAATCCACTCGTTGGTTAGAATGCATTGATCAAAAGCCATCAAAGCTCATTCCCAATCTTGCCCTAGCAACCCTAACTCTAGAAACTTCCTTACTTTTCTAGTGATTAGAGTTCATCGGACCCTTCCATGACCACTCATTTAGATTTCTTGCATTTGTTGTGATATTGTTTTGGTCTCTTTTGAAGTGATTGTTGAAAGGCCATCTATAACCTGCACCACCTCTGTAACAAAAACCTTCATGCTGCTTGAAACTTGGCCACGACCGCCTCTTCGCCTTTTTTTTTTGCATATACGTTTTATTAATATTTTGAGGAAAACAATTTTTTATAGTTTTGGAACCCGTGATTATTTTTATTTATTATTTTTCTTCTTTTGTTTGATTTATATTTTATTATCAATTGTTAATGTGATATCAAAATTTTTAACCTATTCTAAGAAACTAAAATGCAATGGAAAAACATAAAGAAACACCTCAAGATTAGCCTAAGAAATTTGTAAATGCAAAGAGAAAAAGTGTAAAATGATGCCAAATAGATATACCTCCCCTTTGCAACTGAAACTCCTTGGTTGGCCCTTGATTTTGATTTGGTTTGTATGCTCCTTGATGGCTCTTGATATATCTAAATGAAAGATTTGACTATGTGCTTGAATGAAAATGCAAATATGTGAAATTGATGGCTAGATGAGTGCACAAAATGGAAGCATTTAGTTGCAAAATGGCTAAGTGTTTTCCCCAAAATGTCTTAGAGGAACGGGTATTTATAGGGAAACTTGAATTCTCTAGAGAATTCAATGGTTGAGATTTATCCAACAAGGCCAAGATGAAGGGCTAAAGTGAGTTGAGAGCTCACAATCCCTCACATTTTGACATGTGGAATGTAAAGTGGCTAAGGGTGAGATGATGTGTAGGTGATGTGGAAGGGAGGTACATGATGTGGAGGAAGGACATGCACATTGGAAGTACATTGGGAGATGAGAAGATTCCTTGGAGGAATAAATGTGAATTAAAAATTCACATGCTTGAGAAAATCTAGTAGATAAGAGAGGGTCTCCAAAAAGGTGGGAGTTTGTCACATGTGACTTGATATGACAAATCAAAGATTCTAGAAGATGCATGGTAAAAGAGGATTCTTGGAGGAATAAAAGTGAATTAAAAATTTCACACAAGGAAGAGAGGAGCTTTGGATGAATAAAAAAGAATTAAAAATTCCTTGGGGGATGGGTAGAGTTGACCAAGGTACTAATTAGGCTTAACTAATCAATAATTAGAAGATAATTAGGGGTTAATGAGGATTAAAAGCCAACTTGCAAAAGTTGGAGGATGTGACACATCATAATCAAGGATTAGGCATGTGCACATTCTTAATGAAGAGATTAGGGGATGGATTAGGATTATATAAAAATGACATGTGAGGAATTAAATAAATGTAATATTTATTTAATTCATTTGATGAAAAGGGGATTAAGGAGGGTAAGGTATTTAATTATTAATTAAATACCTTAGAAATTTGGCAAAATTAAGGGTATTAATTAAATAATAGTAATATTACTTAATTAACTTGGATAAGAGGATGTTTAGATGAAAAGTGATAAATTTGGATAAATTAAGTGTCCAAATTTGGATGTCTACAGTTAATATTAGTTTTTTTTTAATTAATTTGTTTCATTTCTTGAAATTTTCTTCTTTGCTCTTGTTATGGTTATCTTTTTCTTTATTTTGAATTTCTAATTTGTGTTTCATTTTTAATTTTAATATCTTCTTAATAATAATCATTTAGTTTTTATCTCCTTAATCGTTGAATTTATTGTTATTTTTTCTTTCCTTTTTTCCTTTCTTTACTTTATGATTTATAATTTTATTGTTCCTTTTGTTTTTTCTTTTCTCTTGTATCTTCATTTTTTTGTGTCTAAGCTTTCCCTTTCCCTTCTATTATTTCATTTTATATTTTAACTCATTGCTAATTTTTTTCCTTATATAATATAGTTTCTCTTTTTATAATAACTTACAATATCATCTTGTTGCATTTCTTTGTGATCTCTAATCATTATTGGCATCCTTTCTATTATGGATAATTTTTATATAGTGGTTTATAACCTTTTGTGTTTTATGATATATTATATTACATATTGGCACATTTTTTTGGGTCTTGTGCTTCCCAACCCTTTCAACCCCTCTCCTTTTATATCCAAGTCTGTTATCTCATCTTTCACTTCTCTCTCTTTCCGCTTTTCATCCTGATGATGGATCATGGAGTATGATCCGAAACGTTGATGTAAAAATATGCACACAGTTTATCCAGAAATCTTGAAGACAACTATTATGGACTGTGGAAACAAAATGGTATTGAAGAAAGTTTGAGTTAAACAAAAAACTCTAGTGAAATAGGAAATGACAGAGTTCTCAAACAAAAGCACGAGTAGAAGCCTAGGGAGAAGAAATGCAGAGCTTGTTTAATGACATGCGTAGAGCTTCAGTCATCTACGTCTTTGAAAACATTTCTTACGCTTCACTTGGTATACCAAAGAATCCAGAATGGGTAAGTATGCAAGTTCTGGAGAAGCCCAAAAATTATAGGGATCAGAGTTGAATCAAGGAAGATTGGGATAATATTCATGATCCCATCCTTGCAAGAAACCCCAAGAATTTAAGGGAGGCGACCTGTGAAAGAATGAAGGTATCCTCTGGCCCAAATTCATTGTCATAAAATCTATGGTACAACAGGATCCCACAGTATATGGTCCCATTTGTCCACTATTGCCCAGAACTGGTCCATTTAACCATCAAACATTTCAACCTGCACACCAGCACCATCGAGGGCCAGAGATTAAAAGTCAACATCTACCCAGAAGCTGTATGGAATATTTTGTGCATCCCTAACCCTGAATCCAAACAAGAAGAGGTAGAGTCATTCAACCCAACAAAGGGATAGGCAATATGGAGAGGCATGAAAAAGGCTCAGGAATTTTATAACAAAGAAACCAAAAGGTCTGTGGAAGATCATCAAAAGCCATTAAATATTTTGATGTCGCTCATCACCTTCCCCTAGACATGTAGGATGCATTCTCAATGTTGGAATTTGTTTGCGGCCTGGACATCGACAAGGGGGTGCACGAATTTCAGTTAGCTTTGGGACTTCAATTTTGCAAGTGACATACCTTTTTCTGGTATGACTTTGCAAAATACCTTGTTGATGAAATGCTAGGGCAAATCAAGGATTACCCAATACAATAGAGGTTCAGGTTTCCTTCCTTCCTTGTTCACATGTTTTTGCACCAAAACCCTAATTTCTTTAAGAAATATACGAAGTTGTCTATTTTTGATGAGTCAGACAAAAGAAAGCCGATTTCTATATGGACTACGCTCCTCTCCGCTACCTATGACTATTATGCATTTTTGGATTATTTCTTGACTCCGATCTTGCAATATTTAAAAGGGGATGATGGTTTAGACCGACTCACCAAGGAGCAGACTACATATATGTAGAACTTCACTCCCAAATGTTACTAGTTTCTCAAAGTGGATTTCACATTCATCCGGCTGCGTTGTATCATGGAAGAGCCATTTTGATTTCCAACATGTGTCATGAATCAGGTGCTAGCCCTCGAAATGTTCTGACAAGTATCCCTTATTGACTACAAATTTTGTGGAGAGAAGGCCAAAAAGAGGGGATTCTTCATCTGCCTGCGAACCTTCAAAACAATGGTCATGAGGAAGAAACAGATACACAACCTACCAGAGGATAAGTTGGCTCATCTCAAGTTGGTAATGATTCGTGATAACTAGAATTACAACCTCGAAAATGACACCCCAAATGAATTTGTCAAGGTAACACACCATTCACGGGCTTACTGGGAAAAGAGGAGGAACTTGTTGAAAGATCTAGATGATCTACTGGTTGATTTGATCCACATCCCTACAAAGGATAGTAGGCCACCATGGCATGAGTTCTACTTCCCCTCGACAATGTATGATGAGAACCAAAAAATGGGAGCCACCCTGTTCAACAAGTTACGACAAGGAGAAGAATGAACCATGGAAAGAATCAAAGCTTTTTGGGTGTACCGCCAAGAAACCAAATAGTTTGATGCCCTATATGGAAGCGTCAAGTCAGATGACCAATTTGATCAGCTGTGGATGATGAACATCTAGAGTCTAACCCAAGCACTAACAAGGATGATGACTCTGATGAGGAGTCTGAAGAGCCTACTAGGAAAGGAGAGTAAGAATCAGAAGTATCGTTAGCCTCTGCTCTGCAAAAGAGAAAAGCAATGGGATAGCCTAGTTGGACTATTTCAAATGTAAGGTTGAACCTATCAAGAGCTTCACAGACACTCACTTGGGCCATCGCAAGAATAAGAATGACTCAACCATAGTTGGAAACTGTAGTAGCGAAGGACACCCCGATCGCCAAATGACAATGCACAAAAGTAATTACTGGGGAAAGTTCACAAGAACCCGCCGCAAGCCAGGTGTTCGCAGCAAGCCAGGAGATCGAAGCAAGCAAGAAGGCTGTGGCAAGCCAGGAACCATCACCATCTAGTCAATAGGTAATATTCACCCCTTCTTCTCTTACTTTTCAATCTTTAGTATCCTTTGCTATCTCCGCAATGCCCCTCACTACAAGTGTTGGTCCTTCCTTTTCCACCTCTTCCGCAATGGTCGCAAGAGGTTTCTCCCAGTACTCCCATGTGGGGCCATTTATCTTAATTCCTCTACAGACCCTTACACCTTCTGCTACTATCCAATCTACTCTTGCCTCTCTTTCCTCAAGCGTGACCACTATTAACACCCCTCTTGCTACTGCTATATCAGGTTCAACCCAATTTTCCCAACAAACGAACTCTACAATGACTACTCCATCTCCAAAAAATCAAATGAGCCCTCCCACTGGTTCATAGATTGAACTTTGGTACCCTCACCTTCCCTTTTGCTGTACCTCCCGGTGCACCTTTTGTAGGCAGGCTAGTTTAGTTGCCAACCCAATTCATTATACAGGGTGATGCTACAAAGGGAGCGCGGGCTCTTAGAATGTAGAAGAAAATGGGTAAGGATGATAAGAAGCTGGCGGAGCTGAAGGTATACACTTTCTACAATGAAGCTCAGAATGAGATTCATTTCGCAACCATGCATCTGAATTTCATCAAACTACAGGGGGAGATGCTTCCAGATGATTACAACATGTATGTTATGGGACTTGATCTAAGAGTGGCCCAACCACAAGAAAAGGTTAAACTCATGGAATAAACGCAGCGAGTGGTGACCACTGACTTCCTCAAGTCTGGTTGCCAACTAAAAAAGAAAGAAGAGGAGCTGAAACTTGTGAAGGATAGGGTCGAGTTCCTACAAGTAAAGGAAAGGGTGATGGAGGTAGATGTTGCGCGCTTATCAGAAAAAAGTGCAAACAATAGAGGTAGAGCAGAACAAAATTTAAGAGGAACTTGCCAAGTTCCAATCCATTGAACCCTCCCTGGTTGATGTGGTGCAGAAAAGGAACCAAGACTATCAGAACTACTTAACTTTGGAGGTTCAGGTGATGCAACAAAAGGAGAAAGAGTTTGAACAACAACATGCCCAATTCGAGCAAAAGATGCAAGAAAAGGTTGCAAACTTTGGGACCCGAAAAGCCCAATTGGAAAAGGAGCTTCAAGAGACAAAGCTTTATCTTGAAACAAAGTCAGTAAACAAGAGTCAGCTGAGGAAAATTGGTCCAAGGAGCTAAGTAACATTAGGGAACAACTTGCATCCACAAACAGGAGAATTATGAAATTAACAAAGGATGTCGACTCAAAGGATGTGGAAATTTCCCTAATAAGGAGTGTCTCCCAGGCCCCTGTTGCTCAGCAGGACCTCATTCCAGTAGTTCAACAACTATATATTTCATATTGGGAAAAGGTCAAGGCCTTCTGCCTGACACTATAGCCAAAAATCTGATTCATGTTGGAGGCGACAAAATTAAGTAGGGAGACTCGCAAAACAATTGAGCAAGTCCCGTAGTTCATTGAGGAAAGGGTTCCTGAGGTGAAAGGTTTGCTAAGTAAGCTATACATGGTCTCTGATGAAGACTTAGAAAAAGTAGGGATCGAGGATCGGAAGGCTGCTACCAAAATGATAAACAAATTCATCCACCGCCACTCGTCCATCCTTCGTGCTAATGCATGTGCAACTTCTTTTTACCAAAATTTGGATAGCATGTGAGAAAATTTCTCTTGGCTAACTGAGATGGGCATGCCATCTCTGTTTCTTGAAGATGAGTTAGTCACCATAGCAAAGAAAATTGCGATGAAGATTGAAGAGGAGCAGGACCCAACTGCTTTCCAGAGTTTCATCCAACCTCCAACTGCAATAGATATTGAAGATGTCATTCATTTGATTGTACGACTACTCTTCCAATGTGAGTCTAGGGCTGGTTTACCTATGGTGTTGCCTTATAAAGAAATACTCAATCTAAGCAGAGCACAAGAGAATCTGTGCAACGTATTGAGACCATTCGAGGCCGACTAGCTACCTCTGTAGGAAGCTCTTTCTAAACTCTAACTCCATCGCCCTATGGACATGGCTCTAGTATGCAGCCAGAGAAAATTTTGGGTTCCTCATTCTATAGGAGAAACACCCCTGGTAGTCGCCAAAAGTTGTGAATATGAAATTCATCGAGCTCCCTTTGGGTTTTATTTTTGCTAAGTACTGGCTCGAGCCTCAACTTTTGAACATCATTGACCCCTTTTTGATGAACATCACTGACTTCTTCGACATGTTTTCTCAACGCTCTTCGAAGAGATTCTCCCCTTCGCTTTTCAACCGGCCCCTGCCATCTTGCCATGTTTCTACACCGTGGGCTATTTATTGCTGCTTCCCTTTAATTTTGAGTTGGGCTCCATCCACATTCTATGTAGCCAACACCTGCATTTACTTTGGAAGACCCCATAGTCGACGTCGATAAAAAGGGATGCTTCCACATTTCTTCCCAACATAAGCTTTCAGAGAGGAGGGGAAGGAATGAACTACGGGCTACACCATGCTACCACCTGTCTCCTTTGTGGGGGCTTCATCGAAGGGAAAGAGTGGAGTGAACGCCAAGATATGATATGTTGTCATGTGTTCTAATTGCCTCCACTAGGAGGTGACACTTTCCTACATAGGATATGTGAGGACCATTGCCATTATTCATAGGGGATGCATTTGGCTGTGGAGCAACTATGTGCTATGGCTCAAATCTTTTCTGTTGCAATGACTGAGGGAAATCATTGCTGCTACATCATTGCTTAGGATCTTGAATCTTTTCTATTATGCCTACCAAGCGATGGATTTTTGGCTATATATACTGCTTCTTACCTCAAAAAATGGGTTCTAGAGAAACAATTTTTTAGAGACACCAGGCCTTTTACTATTTTTTTATTATTGCAAAAGAACTCACAGATTGTGCCATTGTTCGACCTTTCTGTTTTCTTAGGCTATTTGATAAGCTTTATACTGTGCCATTATTATTTTGAATGGTTCATTTGTAGAACTTCTATGGTTTTAAATACAAATTGTTGATTTAGATCATGTCTTTGACTCCTCTTTTCAGTAGATGTATGTGATACTCATTTTATGTCATTAAATGAATTATTCAGGCTTCTATCTTTAATTTTTGTCATTCTAGGACATAGAAGATTGATGATCGGGCCCTTAAATTGAATCCTAAAAGGTAGATTTACCATGCCTATATCTACTCTTTAGTGCATTGCCTTAGTTAGAATTTTATTTTTTATATCTGCTTGCTTTTCTCGTTCCAAAACCCCAATTACAAAAGAAGCCGACTTCTTTAAAAATCTGGAGGTTACTCAATTTAGCACAATTGGTCCCCCCATTAACTAAGTTTCCCATTAAGGGTTGTTACCTTGCCATTTTTTGACATAAACATGACACAACACCATGCTTAGGAACACTATTATTTTGAGGGTTACTAGACCAATCTCTTTGTTGAAGGGAGGGTCATCTTATTGGTTAGGTAGATGTGTGAGGGATCGTAGTAAGTCTGTGGTTGGAAAAAAAGCACTTGGGTGATACTCTCCCTCATGTAGTTGGTAGCCTAAATTTAAGGATGTATGCCCAGGAAGGGACATCTAGACTATTTTTACTGTATTCCATTAAGCTATTGAAAGCTATGAATGTAATCATGATCTTATATCTTTATGTAAATGCATTTGGAAATGTAATCATTACTTGGGATTATGTAATGTTGCTTTATTGAAATGCAAAGGAAATTTGAAATGAGTTTATTTCAAATATGTATCATTATTATTGAAATAGAAATATAAGGAAAAAAAATATTTGCTATGTGTTGATAAACTTAAAATTTCACACGTGGGTTAAAACTTAGGTCAAATTAGTAGGAAAAAAATTGGACTTGTTATAAGAGGTTTGCAAAAAAACCCTAAGGGTTTCAGTCATGGCGCTATACAATTTCTATTTTTGTGTTGATTGTTGGAAATATTGTGCCTCAATCTCACAGGCTAAAACCTCTGGAAGAGCAAAGTTGATATGACATTCATCGTGTATAGCCAACTAGTAGCTGTGAAACCTTATGAAATGTTCAGGTTGCTGAGACCTTGTTGATGTCTTGCCGAATGGAGCCTATCGCTGTGACATGATGATCACTATGACAATTTCTATCTCACTCTGCTTGGGGAGATTTTTGGCTGACAATTTAGTTCCTTGTGATAGTTGGGGAGATTTATGACGACAAAAGTCTTCGGGGAGAGATTTGAATGCTCGGTATGAAGTATTATCAAGATGGTATGTTTCACCGACAGGGTGTTACATTTGTGGTCATCAGAGTAACTCATATGCTTTGGTATGAAGTCTTGTCGATATGGAAAGTCTCATTGATAGTTTTACACTTGGAGTCTTCACAGTAACACAAAGGCTTCAGTGTGAACTCTTGGCGACGGGTGTTGGTCTCACCGATGTTGTGGGGTAGTTTACTGTCGGTATGACTCCTGGCAACTTTTTGATCTCAGGGTGACTTGAAGACTTTGGTAAGAACTCTCAGCGATAGCGATAAGTCTTGCCGACTATTGGACATTTTAGAATGACTTGGGAACTTCGGTATGATGTCTCACCGAAGAGCGATAGTCTCACCGAAGGGAAAGTTGATATCTATGTGACCTTTGAACATCGGTATGATGTCTCATCGAATAACGATGGTCCTACCGAATAGCGATACATGTGATGGATATCGATATGATGTCTTGGCGATAAGGGGAAGTCTGAGCGACAACTTGTGAACTCGGTGTAACCTCTTGCCGATAGTGATGAGTTTGGCCGATATTGATAGTCAGATCTTGTGGCATCGGTGAGACATGGTTAGTGTCTTACCGACATGTGAATAAGGTTTGAATGCCTTTGACCAAGTGATGATTATCCTACGTGGTGAGTCTACGACCAATTAGAGAAGCCAAATGGGAACCGTTGGAAGTTAGTCTATTGTGGCCATTCTGTGAGGAAGTTCAACAGACAGGGATGACATGGATATATTCTGTAATTGCAGATGATGTTCGGTTTGATGGATGTTCGATGCACAGTTGGATGAATAGTTTGATGTATGATCAGTGTGAATTCAATTCTAAAAGATTGTAACTTGAATGTTCTGTACAAGGTTGATCATTGAATCTATTGCTATAATTTGACATCAGAAAGATAAGTCTGATCTTTGTATGTAATCGCCATTACTGTAATACAAAGTGACTTCTCTTGGTGTGGTGGTTTTTTCTCCTGTAAGGGTTTTCCCATGTAAATCTGGTGTTCATGTGTGTATGTTATATTCTTTGTTTCTGTTATTTCTTAGAAGTGTATCTTAATTGGACTGTAATTGAAAATTTAAAAGAACCTCTACATTCTTCCCTGAGTTTTTGACATTAGGAGAGTTATTTCCGCACCTTAGCTTTCCTTACAAGTGGTATCAGAGCCTGGCTAGTTGTGTTATCCTTGTGGGTACGTTGAGTTTTTTAAGTCAATTTCTGTTCAGTGGGAGTCTTGTAGAAGTTTGGTAATTTGAGTTACAGATTAAGATGGCAAGCACGTCAGGAAAGATTGAAATTGAGAAATTCAATGGCAGCAATTTTAAGTTGTGGAAACTTAAAATGGAAGATCTGTTGGTTGACCGTGATCTGTGGCTTGCTGTGTTCGGAATGAAACCTACAGGCATGAAGCAAGAGGATTGGGACCTTGCAGATAGAAAATCAAAGGGATTGATAAGGCTTTGTTTAGGAGACCCTGTTCTTCTAAATGTTCATGAAGAAAAGACTGCATCTTCCTTGTGGAAAAGACTGGCATCTATTTATTAGGGCAAGTCCTTGGTGAATAAATTATTCTTAAGGAAGAAGCTGTATGCTTTGAGAATGCAGGCTGGAGGATCTGTTGCTGATCATTTGAACGCTTTCAACATGCTGATTGCATAGTTAACATTTGTGGGTGTGAAGATTGATGAAGAAGATCGATGTACGCTGTTATTGTGTTCTTTGCCAGATTCTTGGGTTTCACTTGGTGATGGCTATTGGGAGTACAACATCCAGTTTCAAGATGGAAGATGTTGTTGCTTCTTTGTTATCAGAAGAGATGAGAAGGAAATCTTCTGAGATGGCGAAGGAGGTCCTTGCTGTTAGAGAAAGGTCGAAAGAGAAAGGCAAGAAGAACAAGAAGTCCAAATCCAAATCAGAGGGGAGATCAAAGTCTCCTGGTAAGAAGTCCAAGGTGAAGTGTTGGAATTGTGGGCAACCTGGTCATGTCCGAAAGGATTGCAAAGAGGAGAAAAAGAAGAAGAAGAAGAATTCTTCTGACTATGATTCTTCTCAGAGTGATGCAGACACTTTCATTGCAACCTTGGCTACGTAGGCATCAGATGATGTCTGGCTGATTAATTATGGAGTATCTTTCCACATGGCATCTCATAGAGACTGGTTCATGAAGTATGAAGAATATAATGGTGGGAAGGTGTATTTGGCAAGTGATTTATCTTTGAAAATTGTTGGCTGTGGAAGAGTCATAATTAAATTCCCTGATGGAAGAGTGAAGGGAATCAATGATGCAATGCATATACCAGGTCTGACTTGAAATCTACTTTCTGTTAGTAAGCTGAATGATATTGGAGTGCAAGTCACATTCTCTAGAAATGGCTGCAAGATAACTAGAGGCTCTATGGTGCTAGCAAGGGGTACTCGAATTGGTACCTTGTATAAGTTGGATGCACATGCTGTTCAATGTAATAGTGTCTCTGTAAAGTCACATAAAGCTACTCATGGAGGAAAAGAGGGAAAAGTTCCTGATGGTGTAAAATCCATGGAAGTTAAACTTCCAACAAAAAATACTATGCTCTGGCATCATAGGCTAGGCCATATTAGTGAGAAAGGTTTAAAAACCTTGAAGAATAAAAACCTGGTTGAGGGGCTTGATGATTGTAACCTCGAATTCGAGTTTTGTGAACATTGTATATATGAAAAACAACACCATGTTTCTTTTTATTCCAGTCCTCACAAATCTTCTGGTTTGCTTGATTATATTCATTCTGATGTTTTTGGTCTAGTGAATGTTCCTTTTTTGTCTAAGTCAAGGTACTATGTATCGTTTATTGATGATTATTCAAGAAGAGCATTTGTCTATTTTTTGAAAAGTAAATCAGAAGTGTTCAGTCGGTTTAAGGAATTTAAAAACCTTGTAGAAAATTAGACTGGAAGAAAAATAAAATGTTTAAGGACAGATAATGGTGGTGAATTTTGTTTTGATGATTTCAAGAGGTACTGTAAAGATCATGGAATTAAAACACATAAAACTACACCTTATACTTCGTAGCAAAATGGAGTTGCAGAAAGGTTCAACAGGAGAGTGATGGAGAGAGCATGAAGTATGCTGAGTAGTGTTGGCTTAGAGGAAAAGTTCCGAGTTGAGGCAGTTGCTACAACATGTTACTTGATAAACCATTCTCTGAATTCCTCTCTTGTTGAGAAAGCACCTTTGGAAGCATGGTCTGGTAAGAAGCCCTCTCTGAGACATATTCATGTTTTTAGCTGTGAGGCATATGCATATGTGCCAAATGAGAAAAGATCTAAGTTGGAGAACAAGGCTGTCAAATGTATTTTTATTTGCTATAGTGCTGGCATAAAATGATCCAAGCTTTGGAATCGATACGAAGAAATTTCTATACAGCATAAGTGTTATCTTTAGTTGAAACCTTCTACTTTGGATATGCGTCAAGAGACAAAATCAAAAACAAAAAGGATGTCGTTAAAATTCCTCCTACAATAGATAAAGAGGTGAAAATTCAAAATGAATTTTGAAGCGAGGAGCTCAAGTAGTTCGAAGTTCGAAGAAGAACAACAACCTCACCTCGAAGTGAGGAGGTCAGCTCGTGAAAGAAAGCAACTTGATAGGTATGGGTTTTCTTTGATAGATCTACTTATGCCTATGCTTTAATTTCTAGCACTGATGAGCCTAGGATTGTGAAAGAGGCATTTAGAATGCATTTAAGACTCTTGGTTGGAAGCCATGAATGAAGAAATGGCATCATTAGAAAATAATGATACTTGGAGTTTGGTGCCCTTGCCTAAAGGTAGAAAAGTTGTTGGTCAAATGGGTATTTAAAAGAAAATAGGTGGATGGCGATGTGGAAAAATACAAGAAAGGTTAGTTCGCGAAGGGTTATTCCGGTAGAGGGAATTGATTATGAAATTTTTTCCCTTGTAGCTAAAATACGACATCTATCAGTTTCTTTTGTCACTTGCAGGTATGACTTAGAAGGTTGAACGGATGGATGTGAAGACAACATTTCTTCATGGTGATCTTGAAGAAGAGATTTATATGTCCCACTGAGCACTTTGTGGAAAAGGTAAAGAGAAATTGGTTTACAAGTTGAAAAAGTCTCTATATGGTTTAAAAGCGTCTCCTATAATTTGGTACCAAAATTTTGACATGTTTGTTTTGTCATTGGGATTTGTAAGATCAAATTCGATCATTGTGTGTATTACAAAGTTGAAAGTGATCGAGTCCTTATTATTGCTCTCTATGTTGATGATATGTTGTTCATAGGCAATAGTAAGTTAATGATTTCTGATCTTAAGTCTTAGTTGTCTGCAAAGTTCGAAATGAAAGATCTTGGTGCAGCAAGGTATATTATGGGAATGGAAATAACCAGGGACAAGAAGAATAGAAAAATTTGGCTTAGTTAGAGTAAGTATATCAAGAGTGTTCTAGAGAGATTTTGCATGACTGATTGCAAGCAGCTAGTTGTTCCAGTTTTGCAGGGAACAAAGCTATCTATTGAAGACTGTTGAAAATCTGCTACTGAGATGGAGGACATGACCAATGTACCTTATGCTAGTGCGGTTGGAAATATTATATATGCAATGGTCTGTACAAGGCCAGGCATTGCCCAAGCAGTGGGAGTACTTAGTCAGTTTATGGCTAATCCTGGAAGGACACATTGGGATGCTGTGAAAAGAGTATTCAGATATTTGAAGGGCACTTCAAAATATGCTTTGTGTTACCATGGTTGAATCATAGAGGACTCTCAGCATTCGAGGCTATGTGGATTCTGATTAGGCAGGAGACATTGACAGCAGAAGATCCACCAGTGGATATATTTTCATGATGAATGGTGGTGCAGTGAGTTGGATGAGTAAGTGGTAGGCTGTAGTCGCTTTGTCTACTACAGAGGCATAATACATTGGTGGAGGAGCACCTATAGTTTACCATAGGTTGTTTAGAAGGTCTATCTGGGACAACTTTGTTTAGGAAAATTAAGCAATCTAATTTAGTTCATTTTTATATGAGCCCTAGTGGCATTTTTGTTAGATTTTGATCAGATGAAGGTCATGCTGACCATAGAATAGGTGACATAAGGTTCTAGCTAAAGTGAGGTTTTGGATTTTAGGATTCTTGCAAAATGTTTGAAATTGTTGCTCAATTGGAGCTACAAGCGGCCAAGAAGAGGATAACTAATTTGGTGACCTATTTATGGGATGCCTCGACATTGGAGTGAGGTTGGAAGCAAAAAAAATTGATATTGTTTGAGCTTTTTGTTTGAATTCAAGGAAGCAATTGTGATTATGTGTGAATTTTTTGATTTTTGCATTGAAGTGCTATTTTAATGGATTGATCATGGCACTGTAATTTGTGTAGGATATAGTGTAGTTGTTCTTCAAGCATTGTGTGGCATTAGTTAGTTTCCTTATTCAATTTCAAGCATTGTTTGTAATTAGTTTGAGTTTTCATACTGTTGCTGGTCTGAACTAGGCAGTTTGTGAGAATGGAGTGTTAGTCTACTTTCCCACCGTACAAATTGTACAGTCACTTTGGGAACGGTGACTAGACTCCATGGATGTACATATGGTAGGGTTTAGGGCCTTTGAAAATATAGGAGCTATTGTGGAAGTCTTTCCCTAGGCAAGCTAGGGAGGTGTCTGGCTAGGGAAGACCTTAGTGTAGAGCACTTGATTTGCAGGGGTGTCAATTTCCTAAAAAATTACCTTTTGGAGAAGGCATACATGAGTCTTGCCAAGACATGGTAAGGAGAAAGAAACTCCAGCAATCCATCTGGTGAGGGAAAGACTTAACAGTTTACAGAGAAGCCAGGAAAGGGCTTAAAAGGCCTAGTTTTGCTCATTTTCAGGTTAGGGCGTTGTACGGCCAGTTGTGACCCAAGACCCCAAAAATCCTTGAGGTGGGAATATGTACCAGGAACCCCAGGAAAATTTTGGGGTGTTCTTTGGAAAGATTTGGGAAAAACCTTGATTTCTCGGAGGAGGCCTAAATGGGGCTCCTAGGGCTAGTAGCCTTTTAGGCCTAAAAGAGGGTTTGGTGAAAGCAACCTGCAGATGGAGCTAGGTGGACCCCTAATACACTTAATAGGATGGATTGATGATTTTAGAAGCACCTCCACACCCCTGTAAAACTAAATCAAGAATTTGGAGGATTTGTAGCCTTTAGGGTGGATTAAGGGCTAGGGAAAGTATTTCAAGATTGCACCAAGTCTTGACTTGGTAGGAGGATCTAATTTGATAGTTGGGTTGGCAAGGAGAAATTAGGGGACCCTAAGAAGGAAGAGGTCCTATAGGTTTCAAATGGCGGAGTGAGACACCTTGGAGATCTTTCAAGCAAGACTCGAAGCATGAATTAGTGATTGATTCATCCAACCTCCCTATCATACATGGCAACTACACACGCTTGTAAAGAAGCAATCTGGTTAAAATGTTTGTGTTCTAACATTGGTTTTGATGCAGGGAAAATAACAATTTATTGTGACAGTCAAAGTGCTATCTGTTTGGCAAAGAATCCTACTTTTCATGCCAGGATGAAACATATAGATGTACAATATCATTTTGTATGAGATATGGTGGAGGATGGAAATGTCTCATTAGAAAAAGTGGATACTCTGGAGAATTTTGCAGATGCATTGATGAAGCCAGTGAGCATAGACAAGTTTAGGTGGTGTGCCAGTTCGATGGGCCTCATTGCCCATGAATTTTAGTAGTTTTGTTGTGCTCTGGAGGTGCCTATGTGATCTTCGTCAAGTGGGAGATTGTTGGAAATATTGTGCCTCAATCTCACAGGCTGAAACCTTTGGAAGAGCAAAGTCGATATGACATTCATCGTGTCTGGCCAACTGGCAGTTGTGAAACCTTATGAAATGTTCAAGTCGCTGAGACCTTGTTAATGTCTTGCTGAATGGAGCCTATCGCTGTGACATGATGATTGCCGTGACAGTTTCTATCTTACTCCGCTCAGGGAGATTTTTGGCCGATAGTTTAGTTCCTTGTGATAGTCGGGGAGACTTGTGGCGACATAAGTCTTCAAGGAAATATTTGAATGCTCGGTATGAAGTCTTATCGAGATGGTATGTCTTGCCAATAGGGTGTTACACTTGTGGTCATCGGAGTAACTCATATGCTTTGGTATGAAGTCTTGTCGATATGGAAAGTCTCACCGATAGTTTTACAACTCGGAGTCTTCACGGTAACACAAAGGCTTCGATGTGAAATCTTTGCGATGGGTGTTGGTCTCATCGATGCTGTGGGGTAGTCTATTGTTGGTATGTCTCCTGGCGACTGTTTGATCTCGGGGTGACTTGAAGACTTCGGTAAGAACTCTTAGCGATAGCCGTAAGTCTTGCCGACTATTGGACATTTCAAAATGACTTGGGAACTTCGGTATGATGTCTCACCAAAGGGAAAGTTGATATCTATGTGACCTTTGAACATCGGTATGATGTCTCATCGAATAACGATGGTCCTGCTGAATAGCGATACATGTGATGGATATCGGTACGATGTTTTGGTGCCAAGGGGAAGTCTGAGCAATAGCTTGTGAACTCAGTGTAACCTCTTGCCGATAGTGATGAGTTTGGACGATATCTATAGTTAGATCTTGTGGCATCGGGGAGACACGGTTAGTGTCTCACCGACATGCGAATAAGGTTTGATTTCCTTTGACCGAGTGATGACTATCCTACGTGGTGAGTCTACGACCAATCAAAGAAGCCGAATGGGAACCATTGGAACTTAGTCTGTTGTGGCCATTCTGTGAGGAAGTTCAATAAATAGGGATGACATGGATATATTCTGTAATTGTAGATGATGTTCAGTTCGATGGATGTTTGATCAATGTTCGATGCAAAGTTGGATGAACAGTTCGATGTATGATCAGTGTGAATTCAATTATGAAAGATTGTAACTTGAATGTTCTATACAAGTTTGATCATTGAATCTACTATTGTAATTTGACATCAGAAAGATAATTCTAATCTCTGTATGTAATCTCCATTACTGTAATACAAAGTGACTTCTATTGGTGTGGTGGGTTTTTCTCCCGAAAGGGTTTTCCCACATAAATTTGTTGTTCATGTGTGTATGCTATATTCTCTATTTTTGTTATTTCTTAGAAGTGTATCTTAATTGGACTGTAATTGAAAATTTAAAAGCACCTCTACATTCTTCCCTAAGGTTTTGACATTAGGAGAGTTATTTCTACACCTTAGCTTTCCTTACAATGATCGGCTATGGGTAGCGTGAAGTCACTTAAATAATAACTTAAGCCATTGTCATCATCAGTTTACCAACCTCGTTCTCTAGTGGTTACAGGCTTAGGTCGTACTTCAAATGTTATTACAACACATTTTTCTTTACTAGTGCATTTTGGTTTACGTTTGACAAAAATATGTTTGCATTGATGTGATGTGATGACAAGTGTCATCATTATATTGCATTGTATTTCCTCTTTAGAGAATATTTTCATAATGCTAGTGCATAGAGGATATGCATCGGGCTAAGGTGAATAAGAGATGGGCATGTGTCATATTGTCATTGCAACACAATGTTCCTTCATATCATATTCTTCTTCACTAAGTGCAAAGTGAAATGCACTAATATAATTTATGGATGAGCGATGGATGCGTGGAATTTTCTCATTGTAGCGCAATATCTCTTCACATCACAATTTCCATCTTCGAGCATAAATCAAGATTGTGTTAAGGAATCTATGGGTAGAATGGAGACATGTGGCATTCATTCATTTCAAAACTAAGTCTCTTTGCAACACTTTTTTGAAATTACTTAGCTTCAGGTAATTTGTGTTGTGTGATACACATGCTTTTGAAGATCAACAATTGGTGCAAAGGGTATAAATGAGATCAAATATTCTCCCTATAGTGTATTTCTAGTATGCTCAGACTTAGTTGCATGTGCAACAGTGTGAAATGTCACCACATGTCTAACATGACGTATGTAAGACAGATGGTGTGTTTTTGCTACTTTGTGGAAAGAATGGTGGGTCCTTATGTTAGCTATGCGGGAACGAGGAATGCCTATTCATGTTAGCTTACAATTGCAATGCATGATCTCTTTAGAGTGTAATTTCATTCTAGAGTGCAAAGGAAAGAATGCACTAAGCTTTGGTGTTGCGATATAGCAACACATGTCCTTGATGATGTCTACACAGAAAAGGCTAGACAATGTGAGTTAAGATCAACGGTGCACATTAAATAAGGATATCAGATGGTTGCTATTGCACCACATACATATTCATATTCCTTTATCCATAAAATGTGAATATGCATGATGTTGACATGTGTTCATGGTTGGTGGTAAAGGAAAGATCGATGGTCAATATTCAAACTGAGCAAACAAATATTTGTAGAAGACAAGATTTGATAGGCGGTTATAGAGATAAAGTCGATTTGAATGTATTTTTGGAAAATCGTTAAAGCGACTATTTCAAGGGACTGTGATTTAGTTAGGGTTTTTGTGTAACTATGGAAATAGAAACTGTCATGGTCAAAATGGCGGTGTGAGTGGTTTGAATATAAAAATCTGATATTTCATGTGTATAGTAGATATATTAATGTAGATTATTTGAATACATAGAGGTTACTGAATTGAATGTATTTTTAGGTTGGAGACAAAGAATAATGAGATAGACAAAAAGCTATCAATGAGATGATTTTTGTAGTATTTTGAATGGTGAATTGAGATAAGTAAAAAGAAAAGGAAGAGAGTCCAAGTTATGAATTAAAAAGGTGCATTCTCAAGTTGAAGAAGAACTAGTTTCAGTATATATGAACTTGTAATGTTGCAGAGGTTGGTGACTCAAAATTTGAATTGGTGCTCAATTAGGTGTGTAGTGTACTTGAAGGTTCATGCCTCAAAACATTGTCTTGCATGTCAATGTACCTGTAAGTTGGTGCTTATAAAACATGTCATATCTTTTGTTGTGAAGTTGGATTTGAGTAGTAGACTCAAGCAACTTTTCTCACTGTGGCTTTTCCCTTTTAGGTTTTCCCATGTATACCTGGTGTCTTCTTTGTGTGTGATGTTTTTGTGGAATCTTAAATCTTGTCTACTATTTTAATTTGGTAAAAATTTACATGCATTGATTCACCCCCCCTCTCAGTGTATTGGTGTTCTTTCAACAAAAACATCATGTGTCTTTGTCCTACCACAATCAAGACTTAAAGTACATTTACTAGAGATATTGGAAATTGAATTATTCCCAAGGGTCATAGAACCTCCTTCAAATTTATTAAAATTCATGAACTTAATTTTATCTCCAATCACGTGGCTTGAGCAATCGTTGTCTATGATCCACAAGTTCTTCTCCTTTTGAGCATGCAGAGAAATTTGAGCAATCATCAATTTTTCTAACTTCCTTTCTTCTGGAACCTTCTTCCAAAAATTATCTTATTCATGATTCTCACTTTCTGATCCTTTTCTTCCACTTTTCGGTAGAGGACTCACAATATTGCTTCAAAAATTTCTTGCAATGTGTCCAAAATTGTTGCATTTGTAGCAAATGATATTAAAGTTGTACAGAGGTGCATATGTATTGTTGCTAAAAAAACTATTTCTTCTTACCAGAGCTTTTCTACAATCCACAACCTTATGACCAAAATTATTGCAATTAAACCAATAACTAGAGAAATGATAATTAAACTTGGTGTTGTATCCTTGTCTTCCAAATCTTCTTCTCTTGTTCTGCACTTGAATAAATCCATCATTTTATGTCATGATTTTATCACTTTCCATGATGCTTTCATACTTTGAACTTTCAAAGCCAGTCACATCTAGACTTTCCTTAGTAGTCTTCACAAACTATTTTGTCACCTTGTTCCTCTTATCATTAAAACCAATTCAAGCTTTGACATGTGGAGCTCTTTGACTTCCCAATATTTGATCTAGAGTTTTGGTGCTCTTACCAAACTTCATCTACAATTGTTGATTCACTTTCTTAAGCTCTTTTCTTATTGTCATAATCTCTACTTCTAGCTTCTCATAGTCATTATCTCTTGATAGAAACTTTTCTGTTAGAAGTTCTTCAATAATTTTTGCTTCTTCTTTCTGAGTCTTCATATTCAAATCCTGAGATATTTTTTCTTAAGCCCTTACTTCTTCTACAATTATAGTCTTCAGCCTTTTGATTTCTTTTCTAGTATATAGTAATTCTCCCACAAGATCTACTTCATATTCATTGTTTCCAAAATCTATTTTTGCACCTCCTTCAGTAGTCTCAAAATCCACGAACAAAATTTTTTCTTTTTCATCTTTTGAGATGTATTCATCTTCTTCTTTAGTAGAGTAATCTTCTTCCTCATTAGTGTAGAAACTCTTATGCTTCCTCTAATCTTTATACCTTCTTTGAAATGATTTATTTCCATTCTTTTGGTTGGTATTGTTAGAATTCTTATGGGGACACTTAGCCATAAAATATCCTACTTCACCATAGTTAAAAAACTTAAAAGGTAACTTACCTTTCTACTCACCAAAACCTCTTTATAGCTTCCTGGCAAAATTTGCTTCTTTTAAATCTAATCCAAAATAATAATCTTGATCAACCTATTTCTTGGATACTCTAAAGGAAACCTCTTTCCTTATAGAATCTTCACTTTCAAATCTCATCTCAAAAGCGGTTAGAATTCCATGCAGTTCAGTCAACTTCAAAGCATTAAGATCCTTAGCTTCTTCAATAGTAGAGACTTTAGACTCAAACCTTCTAGGGAGATATATGAGCACCTTTTTTACAACATTATTTTCCTTCAAATATTCCCCAATACCTTGGATAGAGTTGAAAATTTCATCAACCTAGAGAAGGAATGTAGCAATATTCTCATCTTCTCTCATCTTTAGACGTTCAAATTGAGCTCTATGACTTTTCAAATTTGCCTCCTTAAATTTTTCATCACCTTCATAGATGGTATACAATTTATCCCATATGTACTCTGTTGTTTTGCACTGCATCACTTTCACAAATTAAAAATTAGTCGACCCACACAAAATAGCATTCATTGCCTTAGCATTGAGTTCACAAGCCCTCTTTCTAACTTGATCCCTAGGAGGGATTTCAGGAATCTCATATCCCTCTACTACTAACATCTAGATGTCCATCTCTAAAGCTATTAAATATGACTCCATTCTAACTTTCCAAGATACATAATTGGATCCATCAAAGATTAGTGCTTTATTTCCAAAGAATCCTGTTGTGAAATTTTGCACACACGCCCCACTTGGAGTGGTGACCCTCTTTTCTGATTTTGGGTGTCTCTTGGACCTTTGGTTTTATTGGATTTGTCCTTTTATGGTCTTGGGATGTTGGTCTTGCTTTCCTTGGTCTTACCCTGAAGGTTGAATTAATCAAACTTGGTTTTTTAATGGAAGTCCAGGTTTTGCCTTGGGTCCCGGATTTTTCGATTCACCTGGATTTTCCCGGGTCCTGGTCCATCGTTTGTCGCTATCGGATTTCTCCAGAGTTTGGGTTTTTGGATGAATCCAGGATTTTTTAGGTCACCCGGATTTTCCCAGATTGCGTCAGAGTCCCGGAGGGGTGCGTTGTTCGCGGAATTCGTGTTCGCTAGGATAGTCTAGCTAGCTCAGATTTTTTCGGAATTCCGTTTCGACCTCGGGTTTCTGGATTTTCTCAATATGTCTTATCGGCCATTAATGCTTTGGGTACATTTGCTCTGGCACAAATGTAAGCGAATTTAAAGGATTTTAGTGCCCTTCATCATTTCATTATTCATTTGCCATCTGCTCTAGCACTTGAGTGTGTCCATTTCAAACTTTGGTCATTGGATTTGCTCTGCTTGCGTGTGGATTCCTTGGGTGTTCATGTTTGATATTGTTGCCATTTAGGGTACCCTGGTTTGCAGTGATTTCATTGGGCTCGAAGTTCATTTGGATTTAACTCATGGTAAGTCGTCATTGACTTCTCCCTTTGTTTTGCGCTTTGATTAAATCTTTCGAGTTGTTGATGATGATTAGTTGGGTTGGCCTTCGTTTGTTTTTCATGGTTTTATATTTATCAAATTAGGGTTTGAACTCACCCTTCCATGGGTTTTAGCACCTACGTTGTGCATCCCTTTGTTTATCAATTGAACGTTAGGTACTCCCCTGTGACTAGGTGTTTTTGTTAGGGCCTTGCCTTGTTGGCTCGTAATCTGCTATATTTTGTGAAGATTAGGGTTTCGATGTATCGGCCCAAGGTTGCTAAATTTAGTGGAGTTGTCATGATCCTCTTGTCTTGCATCTTGCTCGACTTTGTTCGCAACATGTGAGACCCTGGTGCGCCCTAGTTTCATCATTTTGAGGGATTGTGTCTGAATTTCTAGCTCGTTTTAGCTCTCATGGCAGAGGATTAGCTGTCAAACTTAGGGCATGATTATTTCATTGCAGGGATCCACCATTTGGGAGTTTTTGGGAGTTAAATTCATGTGCAACCAAGATTTGGCTTATTGGGCTTGAATTCATGTTCGCTGGATTCAGATAGGGGGTTTTATATGGTCATTCAATTAACGATTTGCGCGTCAAATGATCGTTGGGTTTCCGTGTTGTCCGTGGAATTTCTGTGCACCTGAATTTTCTCGGATTCTTCTATTTTCCCGATGTATGATGAGTTCCCAAAATTTTAAGCTGTCTGCAGAAATTCGAACTGTCCAGATTTTTTCAGTTTTCTGCCTGGTTTCACTTGATTTTGATTTTTGAAATTGAAGTAATGAATTAAATGTTGGATGATGATTTCTTGTTGCTAAATGGGTGAATTTCATGATAATAATGCATCTCTTTTGTCCGTATTAATGATTTATTTGATGAATGGTGTCTTGGCAGCAGGAGTCCGTCTAGGTCGGATTTCTTCGAATTCCACCCTGACTGGATTTTCCCAGATTACTTCATTTTCCTGGGTTTTGAAAATGGATGATTAATGATTGATCTGAATGGTTTCCTATGATTTCAAGGCTAACATTTGATTGAAATATGGATGATAATTGGATTTTCATGAGGTTCTTTTATGAATGCAGGCTGAATCAAGCAAAGCAGCGGCAGGAAAGGCCAAGGGAGATACAGAGGGATCTTCGGTTACAGACGCAGAAAGAGTCAGGTTGGATGTGAAGAGTCAATTGCCAGATAGTAAGGTGGCTTCAATTTGGTCAGAGGTCTCAGATACTAATGTAGGAGCCTGGAGATATGAAGAATTTAAAGAAAGGACAACTCATAAAGATTTATCTGTCTTGACCAAGGGAATGGTGAAATTTGGATTGGATCATGTGGCCAGATTTCCTCCTACAATTCAGTGCTATGAACTAATATTGGAGTGTGCTCGACACTATGACTTTGATACTCAGAGGGTTGTTAGCACTGATGGGAGACTGCTGGAAAACTTTAATCCAGTTTCCATTGCCCAGGCATTTGATATGCCAGACTTGCCATGTGTGTGTGCCTTGGACATGGACTTGGATAGAACTTATTATGAAGATGAACCCACAAAATCCTAGTAGATGATCAATTCCTGGCTTGAAAAGCCAAAATCTCATTTCTCTAAGTTGCCCAAACAGTTGCACAGGGTCAAGTTCAGACAGGATATATATGATGCAATCACACTGTTGAGCAGGGTAGTTGGCTTGAAGAGTGCTGGGGCATTGGAGAATTGGATGGTGCATGTTATTAATAAGATTGAGCAAGGCATCAATTATCATTGGGCAGGGATTATCAGTGCAATGATTGACAGGCAGATGAGAGATGTGTTGGAGACAAATAAATTCACCATGTCATCTTATGTGGTATATGTGCTTGCTAGATTTTATCCATACAGGGGATTGAATCCAAAAGCAACATTTGGGCAAGATGTCATCTATGAGGTATACCCTGAGTTGCACCTAGGAAATAAAAATTATAGAAGAGCAAATGATGCATTTACTATGCATATTACTAGGTTGCTTCAGAATGTAGAACATGTGAGAATTTATGATGGAGCGAAGGAATTGATTAAGAGATATGGAGCCTGGTTCATACAATTCCCTACCTTCTCCTCTATCAGAATTGATGGATGTCCCACTGCTCCATATAGACTGCCAAGATATCCTACTGACCATGTCATACTTTTGGAGGTTACCCGATAGATATGTGATTTTGATGCTGTTGTTAAAAGAGAGAAGCACAAAGCAGGGTTTGGTGGGGACTTTCCTTTGAAAATTGGTATAGCTGAGGTTTTCCCTTCAATCCAATCGGCCCATGCAGCAGGGGAGGAGTTGAGTACTTCTGGTTTCTCCTTCCATTCTAAGAGGGCATGCTTTGATATCATTGGTGAAGCACAGAAGAAGGCCACTAAAGAATATCAACACAAAGATGATTTAGAGGATTATTGGGTGAACAACAAGGATGACTTTGAGGTGAGAAAGAAAAGGTATTCCAGGCTCCCAGTTGATGTAATCAGAATGTACAATGTCAAGTTGATTCCTGATTAGTTGGAAGATGATGGGAATTTAGTCCAGGATCATGCATTTGAATCAGTCAAGGATAGACATATTGGAGAGATAAACTGGTTAGAAAGGGAAATAACTGAGCTAGAGGAATTGATGACTCCCATTCTAAAATTTACCAAGTCATGGTTGAAACATAAAGTGTGGGAATTGGAGAGCGAGAAGGTACCTTGTACTTTCAATTTGATGGGAAATTTAAATGCTCATTCCACCTCAGAGGAATCTGGTGAGGGTGATTCTATAGGAAAAACTAAGGTAAGCTCACCTTTTAAGATTAAAATCAGAGGCCCTAAAGAAGATGAGCCGGAAAAGAAAAGAAAACCTAGGGGAAAGAAGAGGAGTCATATTGTGAAAATAGGTAAGTCTGCTGAAGAGGAGGAACTTGAGAAAGCAGAAAAAGAAGACATTCCTCCAGAGCCAAAAAGGACAAGGACACCAGAGCTTTTAAGAAGAAAGATCAGGAAACTTATAAAGATAAGGTGGATCCTCATGTGGTTGATGTAGAGAGCTCAAGAGAGAAAACTCGGGTTTACTCAAGAAGGTCAAGAACTCCATCTCCCAAGGAGACTATGCAAAAGGCAGATCCTCTTCCAATGGAAGCCACTGTAGAGCAGCAGAAAGATACCTCTCCTTCGTTGAATATACCTGAACAGATGACTCATGAGGAGCATGAGACCAGTGAGGAGGTAGAACTGTTTAAGGATGGAGAACTTTATGGCACAACTGCTGAGTTTGAGGTAGGACATGTGGAGGTGCATCCTTCCCCATTGGTCCAGTATGAGGATTCTCCTACAAATAGCAAAGATAATAGACCCCCTGAGAAGGAGGATGTCCTTGTTAAGACTCCATCACCCTTGCAAGAAGAGGAACTAGAGTTGGAAAAAAAAAGTGGCCAATCTCTTGAAAAGGAGAGGGATGAGATGGTAGGTCAATCTCCTGAAGGGGTTAAGAAGGATGAAATTCGGGTAGATTTTGCCGTTCCAGATTTGCTAGACAAAGAAATCAGGAGGAAGCAGGTCATTGTTGAGGACACTCCTCTCAACTGGGATGAGAAGTTGGCAAAGATTGGAAAGGGTAAGAAGAAGAAGGCAGCCAAGGTGGTGTCTAAGATTGAGAGGGATGAAGCTAGTAACAGGGTTATCCATGTTGCTACCCCTGCTGTTGATAAAGGTAGAGATGAGGTCATCAGGGAGGATTATAATGTACAAACCATTAATCTTGGGCCTACTTCTATGGAGTAGGATATTGAGGAATATGAGGGGTCCAGTGCAGTAATCATTGGGAGATTAAGGAAGGAAACACAGTCAAAGCATGAGCTAAAGAAGGAGAATGAAAGGCTTAGGAAATGTTTAGAAGATTTAATGAAGCCTTTGCAGTCTTTTCACCCATCCTCTTCTGCTACTGCTAGTTTCTTGCCGAAGGAGACCATTTCTGAAATAGAAAAGATGAAGGCTTCTACTATGGCTACAATAGATTGGTTGAAGGAGGTAAAGACTAAGGGATATGATGCAATAAAGGAAATCCTTTCAACTGGAAAAGATGCAATAAGGGCTAAGGATTCATTAGATTATGTTTTATCTCAGGATAAGGAAGACACTGATCTTCTATTGCAAAAAACCAAAGCAATCATGGAGTATAGTAAGGATCAACTGGTTGTTGATGGAATCCTTCATCTAGGGTTAATGAGCCTTGGGAGTGGTTTGAGGCCCTGCAAATCTGATGGAAGGCCATCAGGAAGGTCTATAAACAAAGGAAGCAGATAGATGGCAATCTAACTAGTGTTTATGATGGATGCATCACTTTTTTTGAGATAATGACTAGTAGGAGGAAGATTGCCCCTAAATACTTGAGTTTAGAACAATTGAGGGAATGGTGGCATGATGTCTATGCCCCTGATATTGAAAATGTTGTGACAGGACACCAATTGGATGATGCGGCTACTTATCTAGCTGTGGTGGATAAGTACTTAGCTTATAAGGGTGATTGGGATGCAACAGTTAAGCAGTCAAAGGAAGAAATTGAATCAATTGAATGTCGGATCAAAATCCTACCCTTGCCACCTGTTGCTGAGTTGGATAAAGTGTTTTTGAAAGTTCATGAATCGCTGGATCAAAGTAAAGATAAGGGAGGCAGTAATTAATGTCAACTTGGAGATTTGTGCTTCCCTATTATTATAGGGCATGTGTTGATTCGAGATGCATTGAGGAATGTGTTTTGGCTGACCTTGATGATGTATCAGCATTTAATGTGTGCCTTATTTTGAAATTCCTGAGGCCGACTTGTTTTGGCTATTTTATTTTGTAAATTTTTGGCTGGGCTGACATGTTTTGAGGATTCTCTATAAATGGCATTTGTGCCTCATTTGAAAGGAGTTAGATAGATAATAGAGACAAGTTAGATTAAGAAAGAGCTAGAGCATTCTATAGTAGAGATAGTAATTAGTTCTTTGAAGCAAATGTTGTAACACAAAACAGTGGAATTGTTGCTACATTTTGGTGATCTAATACAATTGAAGGCATTGTGGTTTCTCTGGTGAATTCTTTGTGTTAGTTTATCTTGCATGGTTCCTATTGTTCCATCTTTTGAAATTGCTTGAGAATAGAAGATTTGATGTTAAATTTAGAACTAGATTAGTTTGGTGAATAATGTTTATGGTTTCATGCTTGGAGTGTTTGTAGCAATCTCTGGTCTATACTCCTAGTAACTATCTGATTGTAGTAGGCTAGTGAAGTCAACCTGGACCATATATCTATTTGTGCTTATTTCAATTGTAGATGAATATCTATGATTTGAAAATTTGTATGCCTTAGAAGATTGCACCTTTCTTGTGATATTGCATTGTGGGTTAAGCAGGAATTGGTTATTTAAGATTGGTCCATTCCAGGAATTTATCATTTGCATTATTTATCTTAGAAATAGTTTAGATTTCGCTATATCTCTTACACCCTCATCTTTTGCTGTTTCTTGATTATTCGATTATACTTAGGATTTAAGATCACAATATTGCAAGATTTGATAAATTGGAAAGATACAGTTTGCTTGTAGTAAGGTCTGATTGTGATTACCAACATTTTCATATATTATCTGAGTTGTTTATGCATTGTCATGACCTGACACCCGAGAGACCTTGGGTTGATTTTTAGTAACTTGTTGAAAATTACCTTTCAAGAGAGATAGAATATTGCATTCTGTCTGAGTTGTTGCTGTGCAGAAAACACCATCAACAAATCCTTCCTGACTAACTAAGTGTGCCATCCCTAAACTACCTTAAAATTTTAAGCTTCTTCAAAGGAAATTGGCTCTAATACCAAGTGAAGGGCACATAATCTACTAAGAGGGGGTGTGAATTATTATATCTAATCAATTCAAAATTCTTAACTTTTGCTATGATTATCAAAGTATACGATTCTTCACAAAAAAAAATCCACTTAAATAAATAAAACATAAAAGCATAAAGCACAAAAGTTATATGTGGAAACCCAAGATGGGAAAAACCACGACGAGAATAACTTCTTGGATCTACTATCCAAATCCAGCCTCACGTACAAAAAAATATAAGTGAATTTTACACATCGAAGTAGGCACCAATCTACTAGAGACACCAATCCCCTATTGTGCTTATAGGCACCAATCTACTGGAGACACCAATCCCCAACTAAAATAATACAAGTAGAACACCAATCCTACAAGATTACAATGACAAAGCTTGCAGATCTTCAATATAACAAATACATGTACCAGAGTCACAATAGACACTCTTCCTCACAAAATATGATCTTTTGATACAGGCGCACACACTAAAATGTAAATCTCCCTTTTATCTTCACCACCTTCTCTTCAATTTGCACCAACAACCAACTCTTCTTCACACAGGTGTAATTCTAATTCACATTCGACACTCATAGATACATAATACATCTGTACAATAAATAATTATATACATGACATTGCATTAACACTCTTCTATGTCAGCCAAGGATCCACAAATAACCAAGATGACATAAGGTGGACCTAAATTCAAAATACATGAAACATGTAACATCTTGGTCCGAATTCAAATTTTCTTATTGCCAAAATATATTATATCATGTGCTACCACAAGAATCTCAATTAGGCCCTATCTTAACACCACATGTAAGATTTGAATTCTACATGCTACTAGCTATTACTGCACATGCCTTGAACTCCAACTGGTTGACAGACAGACATAAAGGACCTTCTATCATTTCAAAATTCTTGCATATTGAACATATCCTTTGGAAACTCAAGAATATGATAGAACTAGTATAGACATACTCTCCTTCCAAACTACAAAGTATAACTGCATTTTAGACAAAAATGTTGACCAAAATTGTATTGCCAGAGAAATCTCTCTACCCTAAACTAAACTAAAGCATACCGGTATAGAATTTTAGACCACCACTATCACAATGAATATATGTAAGCATGATATTGCAAGCATACAACAATAATACAAACACTCCTCTGCAACCAATAAAACATATTTCTTGATTTTACATCCTGACAATAAAATTACCAACATTGATCATACTAAACTTCTGACATCAATGACAACCTATGTTCAACATTTATTTCATGGTATATTTATTTAAAGAAAATAGATTAAAAGGGTAGGGAGAGATACTAAATAAAATCAAGAAGAGGAGTAGTCTTTTAAAAGATGCCACCTATCCTACAATCTTTGAGCAATTAAGATAATAAGTGCAATTTGTATTCTCATAGACCATTCAGTCTTGTGGACATAATTAAAAAATTTCACATCCATTTAAAGTCAAATGGCTAGAATAGAAAAAACGAGGAGGTTAAAACTATAATTATCTAACTAGATGGAGCTTCCTTTGTTTGATTATGCAAGAGTGTCTAGAAAACCCTATACTCTCTATGACAAGAGAGTGCAAAACCAATAGCTCTAAGTGTCACAAACTAAATAGTTTCATAGCAACATTAGTAAAAAATATAGTTAATAATACATGGTTAAAGGGACTAAGAAATTATAATGGTGAATTTTGCATACTTACATAAATTCTTATTTAGTTTTGGGCCCAATTTAATGGAATGGCTTAATATAGTTACAAAGTAATAAGTGACACACTCTTGTACTAAGTTTGGCTCACTCTCTATTTTTTTTATCCTCATACATCTCCATTTATACACATTTTCATACATTCAACCTATGTCCATTTATATAATTTACATGCATTTGACCTTATCCTAGCCCTATCTATTCACCTCATCATTAGCCTATACTTTCATACATTTATTCTAGATATCAAGATTCATACCTCCCTATCATAGGTCAATCCAACAATGCTTGGGATTGATCTTGAGTTGATCAAGATTAACCCCAAATTCAAAATTTCAACCTCCCACCTTTTCCTATTAGTCATTGTGGGTCAACTTTGTATAAATTTATGCAACACATTATGTCTTCATATTTAAAAACATTTAATGTTCAATTGAATCATATGAAACTAAAAGGAGAATTTTTTTTATGGACATTTCAATTTGGAGCATTAAAATGAATCCAATGCATCAAAATATACATATAGAATGTTTACATGCTTGAGAAGGTTGTTTATGAACATACACCCAAGGTCATAAAGCTATATCATCAAGGGGGTTGACCAAGGAGAAATTGACCCTTGTAATTTATTAATTTCCCCTATAAGGTATTTGTTTGTACTTCCACATCATTATACATTAAAGATTAAGGTGAACAGGTTTTAAAAGTTTGTGTTTTTTCATATCAAATCAACTTAACACAAATCAAATCCACATGAAAGGTAAGATCCTGGTGCAAGAGCATTCCAAGGTGTAAGAGTGATCTTGCATCACCCAAAAATATTTTCTTTGTTTTATTGGTTTAATGAACCTTTAGATCGTTTGTTTTTTTTGTTTCCAAGATTTTATTTACATTTCAATCATTACTAGACATCGTAGCTTCTAATGTGCATTAATGCACTTACATATTATACATCAAGGTTGATAAAACATGTTTGACACTAATCCATCAATATTGTATTCTATTTTCAAGAGATTTTGATCACCATAAAGGTCTATATCAACTTTTTACCCATTACTAAGTGAAAAGAAGCAATATATTTAGAAACACTTCCTAAGCTAATCTTAGAGGAGTATTGTGCAAATTTGAGATCTTTACAAATATATAGAGGAGAAACACATATAAAGCATAAAAAAAATCATTCCACAATAAAGGTGTATACGGGGAAAATCATTTTGGGAGAAAAACTCCACACTTCAAAGCAACTCAATATAGTATTCAATAATTTAAACATAGTTATAGTATAGTTACAAGGCAACCCTTTGTAGTAGTATCACCTTGACCAATGATCTAGAGCAATTTTGGAAGCATAATAATACCTAAAAACTTATTATACAATAATTCCATCAAGCAAGAATCTAATAGATAAGAGAAGTAGTGCACAAACCTATCAAATGATAATTACAAAACTATGAGTTATAACCACCTAAAATGTGGCATCCAAATATGTAGTCAAAAATTTAACACCCAAATCCCAATATGAGTTCACAAGTTAAAAATAGCATATTCCTTCCACCTTTCATAAGCACATCATAAACCACTCACCAACTCAAGCATTATTTTTTCACTTCATTATCTCCACTCAAAGATACCTTATGATGTGTCATAACACACATGATAAATTGGTCAACAAGTGTAACTCCATATTATAGCTCATTTATATCTCGTGGACGTTTTAAAATTTCCAATACAAGAGATAAAAATTCTAAAGACCATATCTTTTGATATGGGAAACCATTAGGGCCCAAAAAAAATATTTTTTCAAAAAACAAAGTCTATAGCTTATAAATTGAGTTTTTGTTTCATATTCCAAAAACTACATTTTTTACATACACAACATTAGGAGAAAAATTGAGACACATTTTCTAACATTCTCCCACTTTTCTTGTAAGAGAAAATGAGGTATGAATTAATTGCTAAGGGCCCAGAGGCCCATAGACTCATAAAACTACTTGAACTTGTATGTGCTCATTAGCTTTGTTAATGCGTCTACAACATTCTAAAAAGTGTCTACCATGTAATGAATAAAATAATACTAGACATCGATATTCTTTTTCCTCACATGAAAGTTTAAATTCTTTGCTAGATAGATGGCACTCTAACTATCACATAGAACCATATTAGCTCTAGGACTCAACCCCACATCTAAAGATAATTACTTAAGTTGGATGGCTTCCTTATAAGCATTAGTAGCTACTATATACTTTACTTTTATAGTGGACAATATGACCATAACCTACCACTTACTCATCCAACTGATACCACCACAAAACATAGTGAAAACATATCCAATAGTGGGTTTCCTACTATCAATATCTCCTACTCATTATGAATCAACAAATTCATGAATAGTCACCGAGTTTTGATTCCTCATAGAATTACCATAGTAAAAAATGGAGTACTCAAATAGAATTTGTAAATACCTAAGGATCATGTTCATTATTATTTTCAGTGTTGAGTGCACCCTACATAGAGCAACATTCAAAATCTCTCCCTAGTTGACAAGCATGGAAACATCCTAAGGTGTGCGAGTTTCCTGTAGATTATGATGAATCTCTAGAAAGGGTTGGTTCTATGCCTTACTAAACTAATCTATTCTATTACTTTCTCAAGGAAAAGGGGAAGAAAATAACAAAAACTTAAATCAAAAACTAAAAAAAGTGATGCACTAAATAGTCTGAGTGATTCTTCTTGCTTTTACAAAACATGATTAATGAAATTCCAATAAAACTTGCATAGAATTATGTTTCACTTGGTTCTTCTAAGCTCATATGAAGGTTGGGTTTGACAAAAGCTAATAGGAAAGGAATTGATGCACAATTATCTTTGTAATGAATACCAACACAATATACAAAAATACAACAACAACAAAAGCATATTCAAATGTGAAAGCAACATATTATGCACAACACAATAGAATGAAATATAGGTAATGATAGATTAATTTCATTAATTAGAAGCCTCAAGCCTTGTTTATAGTTACAAAAATGTAAAAATTACATAAATTTATTAAATAAATAGGAAAGAAGAACCATTTACAAAATACAAAAGTTCCTTTTATACTGAAGCATGATGCAAATTTTTTTACAAACCCCTAACCCTAACCACCCAAAGAGGATCCATGAGAATAGACACCTAACAAGTCAAAATGGATCTACAAAGCATAAAGGGAAATTCCAGAAGATGCAGGGATGGTTGGGAATTTATAGTGCCTTGAAAGAATGTGAAATTCCTTGTTAAATCCACTGCATAAGCGCCTATGAATGTGTGAGATGAAAAATAGCATATTACAGGAAGCTAAAAGAATACTGGGCCATGGATTTTTATCTATGGGGCATGGGTAACATTGAAGGCACTGCATTTTCCCTAGGAAGCCATGGAAATTCAATTTGTAGCCTCATCCAATCAAATATGGTAGTTGGCGATCGTTGGAATGCACTAATGGTGAGTTTTGGAATTAGAAACATGTGATATGAGTTTAATGGAATATAATGAGGTGATATTATATGATTTATGAAAATTCAAGCACCATCAAACTCATTGGTGGGAAAACAAGCTCCATTGACTCCTTAAAATTTGACAAATTAAACTTATTTTCTCAAAAAACTCATCAATTTGAATGACCTTTAGATTCTCATAATTATGGAAATTTGAGCCTCAATGGAAATTTTGGTAAAAAATATCTTCATTTACCTACAAGAGAATTGGAAACATCTACACCTTTTGATCTAGTTCACTTGAAAACTTCTATAAACCTCTCGCAAGTGGGACTTGGTGCTCATCAGGACCATGTGGAAATATGGGCTTCATTTTCCCATAAATCTATATTTATTCATTTTTACATCAACAAGTCCATTCAAAAATTTGGGCTCCATCTACCATGCAAGGTTTTGATTTGTATCTACACCTTTGGTTTCAACTAGTTCACTTGGAAAAATCCACAAAACTAACCTACAAAATTTGACTTTTTCATGTGGTTCTAGGAAAGAAGGTGGCATCCATCATACCACATATCTATACTTAGTTAAAGTTTCAATTTTGACATTAATTTGTGGGAAATCAAGTTCCATCTATACCATTGCAAAAATTCTATCTGCAATTACACTTGAGTGATGTCTGGTTTTAAAGGGAAAACCCACAAACTACTTGGATGCCTAATTCCTACAATTGCAGAAAATTGAACATCATCTAAACTTGCAGAAAAAATTTCTTCATGTATATGCAGGAATTCAGCCTCCAACTTCCAGCAAAGAAACTTAATCATTTTTATGATTAGGCCAAATGTGATAATTCATCGAGATCGATATGTGAGAAGTTGGCCTCCAATTTCACTCCCTTGCAGAAAAAACCAAGTCATCTACACTTGCAGGAAAGCCATTTACATCTACACCCTTTGGTTTAGTCCAGTTCAAACAGAAAAAAAACCTATTTGAATTGAACCTTTAAAAAATTGGTTCACTTGAAAACTTCTGCAATTCCATTTGTGCTTGAAAATTCTACCAATATGTACTTGCAATTACTCTTAATTGAACCATGCAAGAAGATGGCCTCCCTCTTTCCATAAAACCATACTTAACCATTATTAATTTCTTCTCATTGTAGGAAAAACATGGTGATCCATCCTTGTGAAATTTTGATTGAGCTAAGCCTTGTGAAAAGGTCCATCTACAATTTCACTTTGTGAGAAAATCCATTTGAATCAAATATTTATCTTAACTATTTCACTTGAAACCTTTCACAAAACCCGATGCACTTGAGATTCTCACAAATCTATACAACCATTTTTTAGGATTTTTCTCATTGTATAGGAAGATCTAACTCATATGCCCCTTGTGGAAAAATAGGTAAAGAGGGTTGTGGGGATTTGATGAGGGTCAAAATGAGCTTAGAATCTTTGCAACATCCATATGAAGTTGAAAAACCCACAACTGCATAACTTGGTCAATTTGTTCATAATTTCTTCAAGTTTTGGAATATGAGTATCCATTTGGCTTCTTTACAAGATGGAAATCTCAAAATTTTCCAACACAGTTAATATTTTGGGTTTGAACTTGGGTATTTGATTAAGGAGTAAACAAGGGGAGATCATAATACAAAAATTCAACCAACCCAGATACCCACAAAGATCTCTCATATTAGTTATCAATAGTGGGAAAATAACGGTGGCACAAATTTTCAACATCTTTGGCAACTTCTATGAGATGTTTTCCTGATAAACATGGAGAACCAAAAGCCTTAGTCATCCATTGGGTACAAATTCAAGGGTCTTAAATAGATTGAAAACTAGACTTGACAACTAGCTATTAACACCTCTAGATAGTAAACAAAAAAAGTATTAAAAAGTAAACAACTCAAAACAACCCCTAGCTACTTATGCACCAAAATTTGGAGGAAATATGAATTACACTATTGTGCAACAACACTTATTAATTTGTAATAAACTACCCTAAGATGTAAAAAATTAGATTATTAACTCATTAGCAATGCTTGAGATGTATCCCATTAAGTAGGATAGATAGCTCCTCTCCATCAAACCTAGACAACTAGAAATAATTATGTTTCTTACAATCATAAATCATGTAAGGTCCACTTTGATAGCACTATTCCAAATTTTTGTGAACTTTGGCTACACAAGCCTCAAAAAAGTTGCAAGATGTCATTCTTCCAAAAATATAAAAAGTAATGTATTAGAGCTTGAGAAAAACCCTACACCCTAAACCCTAGCTAGGTCCTTGTGATTTATTTCTAATATTTCATTGGCTACTTGCCTCAATCACCTAGGCCATTAATTTGTCTCCTCAAGGCCCTTGTTTCATTTTTCTGATCAACCTCATTGCCTAGGTACTATTTGAGCCCATTTTCCCTGCATTCTTATAGGTATTCACTTAAGCCTCAACCCCATTAGACCCCATCAGACACATGACACTATTTTGCAAGCTCTTTTCATATGTGTTTTATTTCTTTGGGATCATGCGATATGGTGACACAAATCCCCTTAAAATTGACATGTCTGGGTTCCCCTCTCATCATAAGCAATGTACCTACCGTTTTCATTCCTTTTCTGTCATTAACTTTCCTCCAAGTTGTTAGTTCCTTAAATTTTCTCATTAAGCCTTTTGGGTTCATGTGTTACATGCCCCTTTTTCTTAGTGTTTCAAGTTGTCTCAATTAATGCATGTATATTTTAAGCTCTTTAAGTTTTTTGAAGTCGAGCTTGTCTGGTGGTCCTCACTTTTATCCTAATTAGCACCATGTGTCATTATTTGATTGAATCCCCCCGAATGTTTATATTGTTGGACCTTTTATTTCCAAAAGGTTATCCCCATGAGAGAAAAATTTCTTCTTTAAAGATTTTGGTGAAGGGTTTCATTTTTTTGTGTGCAATCTTCTTGTGTCACTAAAACATTTGTGAAATATTTTTTCACTTAGTGAGTTTCCAAAATATTGCCACGTGTTGTATCATTGCTAATTTATGCTATATCATAGGAATTAACATGTTTGAAGGAGCATGTTTATTCATTCAACTTCCACTAAGTCCCAAAATGATGATACATGTCTTATACCAAGTTGAACTAAAGAGATTATCTTTGCATGAAGGAACTTAAATGATTATGATAAACTTTGATTTATGAAAGATCAATGACACATATATTTAATTGAAGAATGACTACATGCAGGTTGCACCTTTGCACATCTGAGAATCAATGGTGGATTTGGCCTATACCTGCCAATTTCCTTCAAAAATTTGGCATAATTATGCTTGAATTTTCTCTCCAAATTCTAAAAAGAGTTGTAGGGTGAAGGTTTTGTTGAATTCTTATTGAACAAGGGTTTTTAGAATATTTTATAAGGTTTGTAATGATGACAAAGTGGTAAATATTTTATTCCTTCCTATTGTACTCTTATCTCTGAAAAATGTTATTTTTGGTTTTTCAAGGAAGGTGTTTGAAAGTTGAAAAGGGGCCCTTGGATTAGTCAAGTTTTGTAGAAAATTTAAGAATTTTATAAAAAGGTGGGAAAAACCTAAACCCTATCTCTATAACCATAAAAACCCTAACCCTAATAGTCATGGTTAGAACCTCAAGAGGAATTAAAAGGAGATTGGATGAAGATATAATGGCACAATTATGTGGATCGTCTAAGATACCTAGATTTTATTAGGACTCTATAATTTTTACTAATAGCTTGCCATTGATAAAAATGAATGTTATAGAGATGCCATAATTCCTATCCATGGGTATGCATTATTTAAATATGGATTTAGAAAGTGTCTAGTTGACATACCAATCTATGATGTTTGGATACTAGGGGTTGGAAGGTTGGTGGTGTCCAATATTTTCATCAATATTGATTTAATCAAAACCATAGCTCTAAGGCTTACAACCCAAAGAAAAGGGAAAGTTATTGTGGATCAAGGGTTTTTCTAATAGGGTTTGACAAAAAATATGTTTGTGAGGTGTTTAACTTTGATAGGAATGCTCTATTGCTTATTGACCTAGGAGCACTTACAAAAGAATATTAGAGATTAAGAGATAGTTACAGAGTTAAAAGGCTACCTAGTTTCAAGCCTAGAGGGCAACAAAGAGAGTAGAAAAGGTTTTCTAGTGGAGAATCAAATCCATTTAATTATGATATCTTTAATGATTAGTTTGTCAAAACACACTTTGGTCTATGCCAAGTTCTAAGGATGGACTGTAAAACTCAAATGCTAGTTAATATGATGGTATTAGTTGTTGACATTCAGAGCAGGGATTTAAACAAACCCTATGATTTCATAGCCTTCATTGGTGATGGAATTCAGAAAGATCTATGTGCACTTGAGGAGAATTGTGATATTGTTCACTTCAAGTGGTATTATTTGTTACACCACATCTTTCTTTATAACAAAAGGAATATATGGTCTTCTAGTGTGTAGATTAGATCTTGTGATGCTTAGAGGAGATTATTTCCTATGCAAGAATGAACTTACATTTGGGATAGTAATTATGGTAAGTCCAATATATTATATTTGAGGAACTTTTTGTCAGATAAATATTGAGGAAAGTAGGCCAACAAGTGGATTGAAGATTATTTGACATGATTAGAAGATTCTTAAGGCCAAAGGACTTACAAACAAAGCTAGGAGTCAACCATAATTGGGGTGACTAGTTTTCTATACAAACACTAAAATTATTAGGGTTTATGGTGCCCCTATTACACATCATATCTTTCCTATTTTTGTTTAAAAAAAAATTCTTTCCTATAAATCTTATGGCAACTAAATGAGTCAAATAAGACTCATTTCAAAAATTATAAGCATGCCATCCTACCTTCAACATTATTGTTTTTATTTCCATCTTATTGCCAAAGAGGGATTGGATTTATTGTTAAATAAATTGATCCCCTGCAAAACGAGGGTAGATAAATTAGAAAATGTGATCCTAAGAATTTCATTCATAATGCTAGGATTAGATAAAAATTGGCAGGTTATTTCCATGATTATATGACCCAATTGAAGATTTAATCAAAAAAATCTTTAAAATTAAAGGCAACAAGGAGGAGAGAACAATGTGTCAATATTCAAATTGTAAAGGATACAAGAAAGAAGGTTGATCCTTCTTATAAAGGTGCACATATAGAGATTTAGGACCTAATCCTTAAAATCATCTCAATAATTGATAATGCAACCAATTTACTAGGCAACATACCTATTGATAGACAATTTTACATATGCAAAAGGTAAGGTATGCATCACCTTAACTCTCTTAAAAAATGAGAATGATCGTAACAAATCAATCACCTTCCAAGGCCTTGAGATTTGGGTCACAACTTTGTTGTCTAATTGAGTGGTCAATATGGCTACAATGTTCAATGGGCATGTTGATATTTATCTCAAACTATGTGATTTTTTTAAGATCTAATCCTAATGAAAAGGGATTTTAAGAAACTTCAAAAGATAGACCAAGGAATGTACGGAAATGCAAAGATATTTATTCTAATCAAATCTAATTTATTCATTATTCAAAGAGATATTTCATATAAACTATAAATAAATAAATATATAAACTATTTGATTATTCAAAGAGATGTTGCTTTCATTTTGCTTTCTTGGTTTTATTTTTCTATCCCATTTTCTCCCTGAAAGCCTATCCTAATATGCTTGGAGAAGCTTGGTTCATAGCATGAGTGTCTTTATTGGAATGTTTGACTTTCTTTTATGTACCATTTGATCAGTGAATGTATATATCTTAATATGCATAGAGAAGCTTGGATTTAGACATCAATTTCCTACTTTTTGTGTTCGCATGTTTGTTGTGTGTATACAAGTTGGGTAATGACAAGTGATATCCACTTGCTAATGTTCCTCTTCAAAGTAGCAATGTGTCTTGTTTCTTTTTGGTTATCATTCACTATATCATCTTTTTGTTGCATCTTCTCTCTATAGGTTTTATTTTAATATTTGATCCTTGGTGGAGATTGATTTCACTGAATTCATGTGCTAGTATACATCATATTATCATAATCATAATATGTGCATCACAATCATATATAATAACTAATAAATCATCCATCATCATATATGTATGCAATCATTATCATCATCAAATCATATAACTAATCTTTCTTGTCATGATCTCGACCATAAAATTACTTTTTTTAGCCAATCTCCTAAGGGGGCATCATATCCTCCATCCCATGGTCTATTGGGGCATGCTGAGGCATATCATCAAACTTGTTTCTTTGAAACAACATTTTAAAATACATTGTCTCAAAGAGGGGAAACATGTAGACACCTAAAATGGCTAATGCATTTTCATCTTATTATTTCATCATTATCCTCATAATTTCTTCTCTATAATAATTAAATAATTTTTAATTAGTTAATTAAGCTAACATTTTTCCTATTTTCATCCATATTAATTAATTTATTAATCTTTTTGTCATATCTATATTTAATCAATTCATCTCTTATTATTATCCCTCCAACATTAATTAAAATTAAATTCAATTTATCTTTGGTTCTCTATAATTAAATAATTTTAAAAAAATATTTAATTAGCTAACAACCCTCTTTTAAAAATTAAAAATTAATTTAAAATAAATCTTTTCCTCTATAGTTAAATAATTTACAAAAAATATTTAATTAGCTAGCACTCCTCTTTTAAATAAATTAAAAATAATTTATTTAAATTAAATCTTTTCTTCTAAAATAAATAAATAAATATTTATTTAATTTCCTCTTTCATCAAAATTCAAAATTTAGGTCTTACCCTATCTTGAATTTCCCTATCCATTGATCTTACAAATAAATCTCTACCATTGATCAAATGTTAAGTGAAGCATATAAATAAAAAGCTTTCATTTTATTCAAAGGCCTAACACTTTTATTGTCAAATCTTTCCTAATTATTTTATGATAAAAAACCCCTTTGCACTCCTATGATCTTAACACTCTTGTTATAAAAAATCTATCAAGCATTCAAGTATTATCAAGCATTATCAAGTATTCAAGAATTCACACAATCAAGCATTAAAGCATTATTAAGCATTCAAACATTCAAGCATTATCAAGTACTATTAAGAATTTTCAAAAATTATCAAGCATTTATCATTATCATTATCAAGAATAGGTATCATTTATCTTTGAGAATTTATCATTATCATTATATCATATCATTATTGTTCTTTCATAGTTTGTTACTTTGAAGAGAAACCAACAATGGAGAAAATCAAGATCTTAGATATGATGACTTTCCTTGTTATTTAAATTTCATATTTTAAGCCAAGATCTTGAACTTCATTGTGTGATCATGAGAGTGTGATTTTTGTATTATTGATACTTGTGATTTACATTTTCATCATCCATAATGTCCAATGGTGAAAACCACTTCGGTGGTGCCTTGGGCATGTACCATGGTGAAAACCCATTAATGCACCATGTGCAAAATCTATATACACCATCTACTAAGATATTTTCCATTCCATCCACATACCTTTATATCCCATTGTGTCTCCATGATCCCCATCTTGGCATAAATTTATACTAAGAGTATTCATCAAATCGTTACCTAACCCCATCACACATCTCCCCCATTCTATGATATATCATGGCTTGGTTTGATACAACTTAGTGTCATATTTCATTGCACCTTCTCTCCTTCACTTCATCCATCCTATTCTCCCATCATCATTCCATAGCCCTTGTTGTATGTCGAGGGAAAACTTTTGTCAAGTTTAAGGACTAAAACATTTTACATACCTAACACAATATGGATAGCCCTTTTCACATGGGTTTCATACATGATACATCCAAATACATTGAGATTATACCCAGTAAATTGAGCTTCCCCCATTACATCGAGCTTTCTAGACCTAAGACTACAAAACAAACCATACATAAGACATTGCATCACATTAAAAATCATACAAATGTCAAAATTATAAATAATAAATAGTCAACCTATATGTTGCCCATCTCCCTCATCTACATCACATCATTTTCATCAGGGATACATCCTTCCCATATTAGGTATAATCTAATACATCACCCTATTCTAATTTGCAAAGAGAATTTTTTTACGACTTGTTTGTAAGTTGCTCTTTTGTTTTAAATTATCTTTCTTAATCCATGACTATACCTACTTGAGGCCTTCTAGATCCTTTTATATCTTGGTGTGTTTTGAATAGTATATAATAGGGCATAATCTTTGTTTTGTGTGTTGTGTTTGTTGGTTGTTCTTTACATGACCCACCAAGGTTGATTCCAACCTTGTTCATGTAGGAATGCATTTATATATATTGGTTATTCATTGCATAAACCCACCAATACCATGAAAAGGACTTGTGTGTAAAAGAATCTCCTCATACTTTAAAGTTCATATATTATTTCTTGTGTGTATAAGGAAAACCTTTTGTTTGAGATTCAAGTCCACGCAAAGGTTATCTTATCACCTTGGTTCTTATACCTTTGTGCATAATCTCCTTTAATTTATCAAAATTTAGGATTTATCTCCACGTATCAACATACCCTACTCCATTCATCTCCCTTATGCACTTTATCCCTCATTTACTATTGAACAAAGGTTGTCATTGATGTCAAAGGAGTCCATTATTGTCAATGGTTCTTACTAATGGCAAAGGAAGATCTTTAGGAGATCAGTGAGAATTAAATGTAACTATATTGTCATATCATTTTGATTTGATGTAGAAGTATATATTACTATCTATATTGATAAAATAATTTGAGGATTGTATGTAGCATCAAACTACATCTATTCATGTTGACAAAAGTGATCCAAAATTTTGATTTGGAATGTTTTAGGACAATTACTCAAGGCAAAAAAAATTCTCTAGAAATACAATTATGTTTAGTATTCCTTCCTAAAGGAAAATTTGGCTCTACAATGTGAATGGAGAGTATTTATACACATGTTCTATCATATTCTAGAGTTTTCAAAATATATGTTCAACATACAAGAATTTTGAGTTGACAAAAGGCTCTTTGTGATTGTCTCTCAACCAAATGGTGTTTTGGAACTATGAGTTAATGGCTAGTCATGTGCAACATTCAAAGTTATCATGTGGTGTTAAGATAGGTCTAGGTTAAGGTTCTTATGGAAGTGCATGGCATCATGTTCTTTTGGAAGCAAAAAATTTGATTTAGGCCAACCTGCTACATGTTTCATGTAATTTGAATTTAGGTTCACCTTATGTCATCCTGGTTATTTGTAGATCCTCATCCGACATGGAGTAATGTTAATGTAATGTCTTGTACATAATCATCATACATTTGTGCAGATACAAGTGTGAAGTATATTTAAAGAGAAGGTGGTGAGTGAATATGCAAGGAGGTGATTGTGAGAGCTAAATTTATTCAATGTGAGTTACATCTCAATTGTGACATCATCAAAAGATCATGAGAGTGGAAGTGTTTGAAGCAAGTTCAGACTTGGTGTAAGTTGTGTAATTGGAATTGAAGGTCTGCAAGCTTTATCATTGTAGTTTTGTAGGACTGGTGTTCCACTCATAGAGCTGGTACTCAAATTATTGTATTGGGGATTGGTGTATCCACTAGGTTGGTGCCTATAAATGCAATTGGGTATTGGTGTCTTCGGTAGGTTGGTGCCTACTTCATATTGTAAATTCCCTTATTATATTCCTGCTTTGTGAGGCTAGATTTGGATAATAGATCTAAGTAGCTATCATCATCATGGTTTTTCCCATATTGGGATTTTACGTATATCTGGTGTTCTCTTTTTTGAATGTGTGCTCATGAATATTGCTTGATTAGTGGTAGTGTTGATTCAAGTTTCATGTTCAAATATATGTGTGTTGAAGTTAAGAATTTAAAATAGATTTTATCTACTGATTCACCCCCTCAATAGATTATGCGCCCTTTAATTGGTATTAAAGCCAATTTCCTCTATAGAAGCCTAACAACTTGAGGTAGATCTGAGATGGCACACTTAGTGGCTCAAGAAGGATTGTTTGAAAATAAGGTGCAACTCTTTGATGGATCCAATTATGTATCTTAGAAAGTAAGGATGGAAGCATACTTGATGACCTTAGGTCTTGAAATTTGGCAATCAGTTACAGATGGATATGAGATTCCAAAAAACCCTCCAAGGGATCAGGTTGGAAAGAAGGCTTGTGAAAATAATGCTAAGGCAAGGAATGCTATTCTACATGGTTTGTATAAATTTGAACTTATAAAGTTCATGTAGTGTAGGATAGTGAAGGAAGTATGGGAGAAATTGCACACCATCTATGAAGGTGATGGCAAGGTGAAAGAAGAAAAGATTCAAACTCATAGAGCTCAGTTTGAAAGTTTGAAGATGAAGGAACAAGGGATCATTAACACATTCCTGCTCTGGGTTAATAAAATTTTCAACTCTATCAGAGGTATTGGTGAGGAATTGAAGGAAAATATGATTGTGAAAAAGGTACTCAAATTTTTTCCTAGAAGGTTTGATTCTAAATTTTCTATTGTTGAAGAAGCTAGAGATCTGAATTCTTTAAAAATGGTTGAATTAAATGGAATTTTGACTACCTATGAAATGAGTTTTGAGAGTGAAAACTCTATAAGAAAAGAGGTTGCATTTAGAGCATCCAAGAAGCAAGTTGATCTAGATTATGATGTTGGATCAGATTTGGAGGAAGCAAACTTTGTCAGAAAGTTACAGAGAGGTTTTGGAAATTACAAAGGTAAGTTACCTTTCAAATGTTTCAATTATGGTAAAGTAGGGTATTTTATGGCTAAGTGTCCTTATAAGGACTCTAACAATGTTGAGAAAAATTATGGAAATAAATCATTTTAGAAAGGGAATAAAGGTCAAAAGAAACAAAAGGGTTTCTTCATTAATGAGGAAGGCTACTCTACTAATGAAGAAGATGAAGATATCTTTGGAGATGAAAGAGAGAAGGTTGTATTCATGGCCATGGAAAATACTGAAGAAACTGCAAAAATAAATTTTGAAAATGATGATGAAGAAGTTAATCTTGTGGAATAGTTACTCTATGCCAGAAAGGAGATCAAGAGACTGAAGAAAAGAATTGTTGAAGAAGTGAAGGCTAAAGATAGTTTATCTCAAAATCTTGAGAGTGCAAAAAATATGATAATTGATCTTAAGGTTCAAGAAGAAGAAGCAAAGAGGATTGAATAAGTTTTGACTGAAAGACTACTATCAAGAGACAAGGACTATGAGAAGCTTGAAGCAAAAATTATGTCATTAAGGAAAGACAAAGCAAATCATCAACTAAGAACGAAGTTTGGAAAGAGCATTGAGATCTTGGATAAGATTACTGAAAGTCAAAGATCACCACATATAAAAACTTGCATTGGTTTTGATGAACCAAAGAACAAAGTGGCAGAGAAACTAGTGAAGCCTGCTAAGGAGAATCTAGAAGAGATTGGTTCTAGAAGTTCAAAGTCTAAAAAAAGTGCGGAAACCAATGGTATAAAAGTGTAGAATGATGGTTTCATCCAAGTGCAAAGGAAGAATAGAAGATCCAGAAGATAAGCCTCAAGAGGACAAGGGTACAATACCAAGTTCAATCACTTTTTTTGGTTACTATTTTAATTGCAATCATTTTGGTCATAAGTTAGTGAATTGTGGAAGAGCTCTGATAAGAAGAAATAACTTTGTTTACAGTAATACATTTATACCTTTATACAATTTCAATATCATTTTTCACAAGTGCAACAATTTTGGACACATCGCTAGAAATTGTAGAAGTAATTTCATGAGTCCTCCTCTACCATAAATAAGAAGAAAAGGGTAAAAATGTCAAAGTCATGAATTAGATAAAATCTAGAAGAAGATACCAAAAGAGAAATTATCAGAGAAATCAATGATAGCTCAGACTGCTCTACATGCTCAAAAGGAGAAGAATCTGTGTATTATAGATAGTGTATGTTCGAGTCACATGTTTGGAGACAAAATTGAGTTCATGAATTTTAAATCTTTTGATGGAGGTTTTGTTACTCTTGGAAACAATTCTATTTCCAAAATTATTGATAAGGTTACTTTGAGTCTAGATGGTGGTAAGACAAAAACTCATGATGTTTTGTATGTTGAAGGGTTAAATAATAATATTTTGAGTGTCAATAAAATGTGTGACAAAGGTTACTAGCTTTCATTTAGTGCTAAAGGTTGCGAGATTCAAAAATCTAATACCAGAGAGTTGATTGTGGAAGGAAGTGGGACAAATAGTGCTATATATTATCTCAATGAACTAAATGGAAAAAACTACCTTACTATATAAAGAGAAGAGAGTTATCTTTGGCACAAAATATTGGGACACATCAATTTTGATGATATTATGAAGATTAGCTTAAAAGGAATGGTATAGGTCATGCCAAAGATCAAGAAACCTCAGTCTACAAATTGCAAACCATGTCATGAGGGAAAATAGACAAAGTCCAGATTTCCTACTAAGGAATATTCCATAGAAAAGGTATTAGATTTGATCCATACTGATCTATACATACCAATGAGGACAAAGAGTATACAAGATGATAGGTTGTTTATGATGCTTATTGATTATTACACTAGAATGACTTGGATTACTTTTCTAAAAGAAAAATCAAAAGTATTTGAAAAGCTTAAAGCATTCAAGGCATTAGTTGAAAATGAAATTGGAAGGAAAATCAAGGTTTTGAGATCAAATAGGGGTGGAGAGTTCACTTTTGATTGATATGATGTATTCTTTGGAGAGCATGGGATCTAGAGGTAATTTTCTGCTCCCAAAGCTCTGTAGAAAAATGGACTTTCAAAAATGAAGAATTGAACTATATAAGAGATGTCAAGAACAATGTTGAGTCAAACAAATCTAATAGATGTGTACTAGAGAGGATAAGTTCAAACTATATTGTATATCCTGAACAAAGCTCATATCAAACCTAAGTCTGATAAAACACCATATGAGTTATGGAGAGGAAGACTAGCTTCAGTCAGACATCTCAGGATATTTGGAAGCAAATGCTACATCAAAAGGGATGAAGAAAGCTTGGGTAAGTTTGATTCTAGATCTGATAAAGGTATTTTTCTTAGGGATTCTATGACAAGAAAATCATATAGGTGTTACAATAAGAGGTTGAAGAGGATTGTCAAAAGTGCAAATGTAAGGGTTGATGAAACAATTCAATCTACTAATAATCCAGAAGTGGAAGATGATGAAGATCCAATCTACAACAATGATGAAGACTCAAAAGATGATTTTGAGAACACCATTACAAAGAATCCGGCATGGTATGTTAAAAAAAAATCACTCTCAAGCTTAGATTATAGGAGATAAGAACAATGGAGTTTAGACTCAAACAAGAATTGAGAAAGAAAATGACTAGGTATTGTTAGCCTATTTTTGACTATGGGTTAAACAACCTTTAATAGCATTTCCTTGAAATTAAAGCCATGAAAAAATCTCAAAAAAATTCTAAAGAAAAAGCCAAAAAGGTGAATCACAAAGAGTTTATATTAGAAAAATGGAAGTGAAATGTTTGACCAAGTCCTAGGCACCAAGTATGGGAAAAGGATTTTTCTGTTTGTCTATATGAAGACCCACATAGCAAAAAAAACAAAAAAAACAAAATAGGGTTTTTCAGTTCAATTGTTGAAGGAGTCTAAGGAAGCTTTTCTCATGGCATTAAGCCAACAATTGTTTGTTCAAATTTCACCCACGTTGCAGGGGCATTGAAAGAGACTATCTCCACACCTGGCTGCATTTTGCTACAAACATGACACATTGCAGGATAAGGAAAAGCGACATGGAGTTTGAGAATTTTGGCACGTATCTAGGACTTGTGGAAAATAGTGAGAGTTTTTAGGAGTTTGTTGAAATCCTTATCATACTTTCCCAGGTATGATTTTTACACATCAAGTTTTATATTATATAAAAGTTCTTGAGTGTAAAAGAGTACTTGATTATTGTCAAATCCCTTTCTAGATTGAGAGAGGCCTTGTCAAGAACTTTCTGTTACTGTCACATGTATGAAACCCTGTAGGTCTCATAGAGCTATTGGGGAAAAAGAGCTTGTGTCGTAAGGATCAACAAAGGACCATGAAAAATACAAATTTCAAAACAATTCATTAGAGGATAGTCATGATAGTGAAAGTAATATCTCGAAAACTATGAACTGAGTTTTCATGATTTTTTGAGAAAAATTAGTAAACAGTTTGATGAAAAAACCCATTAAATTTAATGAAAAACCAGTTTGTGGTTTGAGAGAAAACTTCACCAGTCCGAGATAGTGAAGATGAATAAAGTTGTAAATCAAATGAGAGGTCACAAAGCAAGGTCTAAATAGTGGACTAATAAGAGAAAGAAAAGGCACTGTATAGTGCTATGCTATGACAATGGTATATGCATAATAGTCCAAGGATGCAAAAATGAGGTGCAAAAAACATTCATGGAGCAGTGAGGGTTTAAAGACACAATTTCAGAGAGAATAATCTATATTTGATTCAATCCATGGCAAAGTAGTTCAGTCAACAAGAAGGCAGAGTTTGTGGATAATACATAATCAAGAAGACCAAAATAGCTTGAAGCATGTAGAAAATTCAAAACATAAGTATGTGGGCAATGGATGGCTTAATTTGGGTGATAGCAAGGACAACATTGAGTTTCTGAAGGACAAAAAATTCATATTCTATAGGGAAAAGGCAAAAATCTTGCTAGATTACAATGTTGAAAGAGGCTAGATAATGATGAGAAGGTAGCATGCAATACTTCAAAACAATAGATCATAAGCATATACTAGGAGATAACTAGAAGCAAATCTCAACAGTTGATATGGGCTTAGAGAAATCAAGCATCGTTTGTTGATATCTCTAATGGGTCAAAGAAAGACTACCTTATTTAAAAAAGCAAGATGTTTTCATGTTCATTGCTAGTTTAGATAGTGCTAGTAGAATTTGTAAAGAATATAAAATATGATGGTGTAGTTGTCTCTTCAAGAGTTTAATAGCAGTCTAAAATGTAATGATCAAAGGATGCTAAATAATTCAAGTTTCTCAATGTTCAAAGTGACAAATATGATTGTTATAAGGCACTATACTAAGAGGACAATCATGCAAACTGTGCAATGATAGGGAGCAAGAAGATTTTAAAGGGCAACAAACCCCATCATTGGACACCTTTGTAGTTCCAACCTGAGTTGAAGAATGAATTGAAAAGGCCATCCCTATGTTGGGGGGTAGTCATGAGGTAACTTGCACAAGTTTAGTCGTGTAGAGTGACAGTCTTAGAGCAAGGTTTGTATGATGAAAGAAGGGTAGAGGGAACAATAAAGAGTGACAGTCAAAGAACCAGAGGACAGTCTTCTAAACCATACAAAAGCATGAATGATAGTATATGAATGACAATATTTGCATCAAGGACAATGGCAATGTGAGTGGAAAGACTTAAGGCATGCCATATAGAAGGAGAAAGCCTTCGAGTTGGTGATGAGCATACATGAAAGCCTTGGTGATCTTCATAGTCAATAGTGACAATCTTCATAAGATAGCTCAATCTTCACACTGAATTAATGATGGTTACCAAATACAAATTCTAGCGCATCTTGGTTTCATGCTCTGTTCATTCAATTAGTACGATGCTCTGGAAACTTTGTGAGATCTAGGTGAAGGCTAAGTATGATACTTAGTTACTAGTAGTAACTTTGTATGTATCCTTTGAAGGTGTTAAGTAATTTTGGAAGTATGGAAAAGGGGGTTAACAAACACATGTGGATAAGGGTCTTAAAAGAATTTATGAAGAGGTTGAGCAGTTAAGGGACAACAGTTGGAGCTTTTGAAAGTAGTAGTTGCAAGCGTTAAAGGAAATTGGGGTGACTTGGACAGAAGTTGAGAGAATATAGGGGTAGTTGCAAATATCTAGGGAGCTGTTCAACCTAGTTTATGGGAAGTTGAGAGCATATAGGAGTAGATTTAAGGGTTTTGATGATAGAAGAGATCAAGGAAGGACTTTTTTAGCCTTCAAATGCCTTTTTGGAGCAATTTAAGGGGTTGAAAAGCAGGGATTATTGTTTTGGACGACCAAAGGAGATTGACTTAGCCAACTCAAGTGATGTAGTAGGGGGAGGCCTGCAACACACAAACACACAATTCCAAACTGCAAACACAATTGTCAATTCACAATTTCATCAGAATCTCTTCATTCAACAAGTTCTCACTATTTCCTTGTAGCATATCAAAGTCACTCGATTAGGTATAATTTCACTCACACCTCCTTTCAACTTAGAACACATCACACATCAGGGACCCATTACATAGCCTTTCAACATATCTGACAATCACCAATGCTTGTTTTGTACCAAACTGCTCAAATAAGGTTTTCTATGCCTTGTAGGGCCCAAATTAGCCCACTTTTACAAAGGGACCACTCTCCAAACCTCATCAAACTCTTTGAAACTTTTGGGAAGCAATTTAAATGGTTCAAAACCACAAATTCCATAATTGGATCATAAAAATCCAAAAAACTTATAGCCAAACCATAAAACCCTCTTCCTAGGCTTAGAAACCCTAGGGTTTATTGAAAGTCACACTTCCCAAGCACTCCAAAACTTAAAAACTATTCAAACAAGCCTAAAATACCCTGCTCATGCTCAATCCAACATAAAATAATGCTTCCCAACTTAGAAACTCAATTTCACTCACCAAAACCTCATTTTTCTTAAGGAAAACTCAAGATTCACTCATGGGCTTCACACCCAATTCCCCTTCCAGACCTCCCCAAAACTCAACTCTCATATTTCCACCTTCTACTAATGGATTTTACCCATTCCACCAAGCAATAGGGCAAACAAAAAGGTGGAATGGGTTTTAGAACATTTTTATTCTATCAAAACCCTCAACTATGCAAGTTTAGGCTAGTTTGAGTAAATTGGAGATAAAATACACAAAAATCAATATAAAACCTTCAAAATGGATTCAATGGAAAGATAATTAAATCTACTATATAAATCAAAACAAATATGGATCAATTAATTGATGTACAGGCCGTACAACCTGCTGCTACAACATAAAAAATAGGAAAATGGAGAAAATCTGAGTTTATTTCAATCTTCAAGCTTCAAAATATGTTCAACAAGCTTCCATTCGAGTTTCTCATGCTATTTAAAATTTCTCCTATAAAAAAAAAACTAATTCAACTTCAAAAACTAACATTTGAAAGAGGTGACTATTGGTCTCCCTCTATAAAGCATTTTTAAAACCTTACATTACCTCAACTTAACAACTTGGCATATTTTGCTCATTTTCAAAACTCGACCAACTAGACCCCTAAACCACATCAGTAATGACTTATTACATCATTAAATGGTCATATAGACCTTATTGTCAAAAAAACTCAAAGAACTTCTAAAGCCTAGACCTTAGGAACTTAAATGGTTAAACACCTTTGAGTGGTGCTCTTGCACCATACACCCTAGCTTGAAGCTTTTCCAAGTCTCTTGGAAAGATGAAAGTCACATGTCATCCTTTATATTCTTCATGCCTTTGTCCTCTTTGATTCCCTTTGTCAAGCACCTTTTTCTCTTCACTATTTTTGGCATCTTTGTCTCCACTTGATCTTTGCTCTAACTATTCTTCTTGTGCTATGGGGTGTTTGTCATCTTTTCCAACTTCAAACACTGTCATCTTACCTTTCTCTTCAAATGTATTATGCTTTTCTTCAACTGTTGTTACCTTGCTTTGTTCTTCATACTTTATCCACTATCCTTTAGTCTTCTTGTCTACCTTTCCATCACTACCAAACTCATAAACCTCTGTGTCATCAGTCATCTCTGGAAAATCTGCACCTTCATCTTTATCTGTCTCATCAGACTTTATTACCACTGTTAGACTTGTACCTATTCTATTTACTATTCCAACATCATTACTCACATCTATCTTCTTATCCTTTGTCCTCTCAATATTGAATTCCCCTGTGCTAGTAGCCTTGGTCATTTCAACATGAAAGTTGCTTATCCTCTTATTCACTATACTATTACCTTCACAAACCACTGTCTTCCTTTTTGTTGTTTCACCAATAACTTTTACCACTATCCCTTTACTCATTGTCCAAGTAGTTACATTACCTTTTGACTGTGCTTTTGATTTGTTCTGTGTTATAGGGCATTCCACTACCCCAACCATGATGCTATCACTATGTGCTTGCCTTTCCAAAGGCTCTTCACTCTCACTTTGTCCTTTACCAGTCTAAAACCTTTTACCATCAACCTTCTTTTTCCAAACAAAAGTATTTTTCCTTATGAATAATTGCATGCCACCTTCATGTCTTGTGTCTACTATCTCTATCAATCATGGTATTTGCTGCTACACTCTTGTTCTTTCCTTCCACCACACTCACACACTCTTTTCTCCAAAACATGATAATCTCACCATATTCTTCTAGATTCTCAACCAATGGGGTTAAAAGAAAATTTCTCCCATCATTTTCTATGGTGTAAGTATTTTTTCTACCATTATGCAAGGCCAACCTGTCAAACTTCCAAGGCCTTCCCAACAATAAATGACAACAACTCATGGGTGGTATATCACAAAGAACTTCATCTTTATATGGACCTATTTGAAACTCAACCCTTGATTGTTCACTCACCATCAAAGATTGATTTTCACTTACCCATGACACCTTATATGGCCTTTTCCTAGGTACTCTTTGCAATTGCAATTTCTCTACCATCTCATGAGACACAATATTATCTATACAACCTGAATCAACAATGACCTTGCATACCTTGTTTCTACACTTGTAGGTTGTCCTAAATAAATCCTTTCTTTGAAGCAACTCTTCCTCCTTTGTGGTCTTCAATATTTATTTCTTCATCATCAACATTTCACCAACTTTAGTCCTTGCAATCAATTTGCTTGAACTGGAACTACTTTTAACCTCATCTTCTTGAATTATTTGAGCTCTTCTATCTGGTTTTCTTCCTCCTCCACTTATTGATGAACTAGCCTTCTCAGGGCACTTCCAAGTAGGATGTCCAAATTCTTGACAATGATAACATCTTCCTACAAAAGTGTTAGAGTTTCTTCCACCTCCAAATCTGCCCCTTGTGCCTCTATATCCACCTCTAAAATCAGCAACTTGTTCATCTCTCTTGCTTGGTTCTTCTTGTTGATTTTTTGTTGTTTTCCTTAGAGTAGAAAAGGTTCCTCTTCCTCTCATGGTGCTGCCTCTTCCTCTTACTATTTTCTCTTGTCTTCTCTTTACCTTTTCTTCAGCCTTCAATGCCATTTTGTAACATTCTTCTACATTTCTAGGATTAGTCAAAGCCAACTCATCATGTATGTTCATTCTTAAGCCACCCAAGTACCTAGCAATTTTCTCATCTTCATTTTCATTGTGGTTAGACCTCATACTCAACCTATAAAATTCTTTAGTGTATTCCTTTACATCCATTTCCTTTTGTCTCAAACTTTGCAACTTCTTAAACATTTGAACTTGATAATTTAAACGAAGAAACTTACCTTTTAACTTAGCCACCATCTTGTCCCAATCCACAATCTTAGATTTTCCTTGTTTCCTTCTCTCTGATTGTAGATAATCCCACCATACAAGTGCATGTACTTTAAGCTTTATTTTGGAAATCTTTACTCTTTGTTCTTTAGGAATCTCTTCACATTCAAAATAGTTATCCAAACAAGCTATCCAATCTAACAATTCCTCTTCATTCAAATTACCACCAAAATTTTGCACATCTATTTTTACCTTGTATTTGTCACCTTTTGCTGCCTTTATCAACTTGGCCATTCTCTCGTCGACTCACTGCTCTCAACTGATTGTCTTCTTTTATTGGTTTCTAAGGCTTCCAATCTCTCTTTTAGTTCTCTAATCTCTTTGATGTACTGGTTTCTCAATTCATTCATCTCCTTTGCTATGTTCTTTCCTTTTGGAGGCATCTTTGCAATCTTGCCTCTTCACCTTCCAAGCTTTCTCTCACAATCTTCAACTCTTCTCCACACGAATCTGGTACCTTCGCTCTAATACCAATTTGATGTAGGAGGGGGAGGCCTGCAACACACAAACACACAATTCCAAACTACAAACACAATTTTCAATTCACAATTTCATCATAATCTCTTCATTCAACAAGTTCTCACTATTTCCTTGTAGCATATCAAAGTCACTCGATCGGGTATAATTTCACTCACACCTCCTTTAAACTCACAACACATCACACATCAGGGACCCATTATATAGCCTTTCAACATATCCAACAATCACCAATGCTTGTTTTGTACCAAACTGCTTAAATAAGGTTTTCTATGCCTTTTAGGGCCCAAATTAGCCCACTTTTACAAAGGGACCACTCTCCAAATGTCGTCAAACTCTCTGAAACTTTGGGGAAGCAATTTAAATGGTTCAAAACCATAGATTCCACAATTGGTCATAGAAATCCAAACAACTTATAGCCAAACCATAAAACCCTCTTCCTAGGCTTAGAAACCCTAGGGTTTATTGAAAGTCACACTTCCCAAGCACTCCAAAACTTAAAAATTGTTCAAAAAATCCTAAAATACCTTGCTCATGCTCAATCCAACATAAAATAATGCTGGCCAACTCAGAAACTCAATTTCACTCACCAAAACCTCATTTTTCTTAAGGAAAACTCAAGATTCACTCATGGGCTTCACACCCAATTTCCCTTCCAGACCTCCCTGGAACTCAAATCTCATTTTTCCACCTTCTACTAATGTATTTTACCAATTCCACCAACAATAGGGCAAACAGAAAGGTGGAATGGGTTTTAGAACATTTTTATTCTATCAAAACCCTCAACTATGCAAGTTCAGGCCGATTTGAGTAAATTGGAGATAAAATACACAAAACTCAATATAAAACCTTCAAAATGGGGAAATATAATTCAATCTACTATGTAAATAAAAACAAATTTGGATCAATTAATTGATGTACAGGTTGTACAACCTGCTGCTACAACAGAAAAAATAGGAAAATGGAGAAAATATGAGTTTATTTCAATCTTCAAGCTTCAAAATACGTTCAACAACCTTCCATTCGAGTTTCTCATGCTATTTAAACTTTCTCCTATAAAAAAAATACTACTTCAACTTCCAAAACTAACATTTGAAAGAGGTGACCATTGGTCTCCCTCTGTAAAGCATTTTTAAAACATTACATTACCTCAACTTAACAACTTGGCATATTTTGCTCATTTTGAAAACTCGACCAACTAGACCCCTAAACCACATCACTAATGACTTATTACATCATTAAATGGTCATATATACCTTATTGTGAACAAAAATCAAAGAACTTCTAAATCCTAGACCTTAGGAACTTAAATGGATAAACACCTTTGAGTGGTGCTCCTGCACCATCAAGTGAAGACGTATCCTTTTCTCTCTCTCACATGTTTTTATCTTCTTTTAATCTATTGAATATCATAAAGGAAAGGCCTTGGCACTTTTTTCACTAGTTCTTTTTCTCTCTAGTCTTAGTATTGTAATTTTTTGGAGTTCTTTCTAGTTGGAGCAACAATGAAACTCCACTTTCAAATTTGTCCACAACTATGTAACACTTATTTTGATCAATAAAAGACAAGTAATTTTCCTTCTCCAATTTGTTTTTGTGTGCATGTATGAATGATGGACGTATTTTCTGTGATTTGATATGAATCCTCAATCTATGTCTCATTCTTTAAGCACCTTCTTGTAGAAATATTCATGCATTATGCAGGTCATAGGTTATGATAATAGTTTTGGAAACTTATAATTGTGAAGATAATTGCTTTTCCTTTTAGAATTGAAAAAATGCCTCATCTTTCCTATGAAATACTTATGTGCAAGCATGTAGAAACTTGAGTTGTGCTAAAGCAACTTATCCATTTTGGTCATATTGTAAGTTCCAAAACAACGGTGTAGGTTTGAAAGACATATTTGGTGCATCACCTTTTAGAGTTTAGGTTTCATTACAAGTTATCCTTCTCTCTTTTCTCAAAAAGCATCATTAGTTTAGTTCATTTTAGGAGAGGTATCATAGGAACCAACCTTCTTTGGAGGTTCATTCTAGGTTTTAGGCAATCGACAAGTCTCAGAATGCTCCCATGTATCAACATGTAGCTGAGTTGATAACTTAGCCTCAAGTGCATACTTTGTTGATAATAGGTACATTTTTCCCTATTATCAAATATTGAATGATCTAGAGTAGTCTAAGGATGTTCCAGAGTAGTCTGAAGGTGACAGAACTGAGAAAAACCAAAATTTCAATTCTTTCATTATTTTCTAGGTTCTAGTAAACTGTAGTTTCAGAGGTCTTTAAAGAAAAATTTGGGATTAAAATTGTTGTCAGTCCCTTAAATTAAATAGTGTAAGCAATTTTGAATTTTGAGCACTTAGTAGAAAGTTACGACCCTACCAAGTTAGGGTACCTAATCTCATAGTTTTGCTATTTGTTTTATTCAATAAAACTATTTGTTTCAAATTTTTTAGAGCCTGGAGACTATTGGGATTCTAGATAATTGTATAAAAAATCATGTTTGGATAAGATGTGGTACTTTTGGATACAAAAATATTTCTTATGAGTTATGCTATTGTCCATTTCTTTCATAACAATACTTGCAGGTTTCTGCTTACCTTGTATTGTAATTTAAATTCTCTGTTGAATTCAAATAGTTGAACCAAGTTCTTATAAAGAGGAAAGAAAAGAGAAAGGATGGGTAGATTCTATGGAGGAATATTTATCTCAGATAAAGAAAAATGAAACTTGTGAACTATTTCCAAGACCTAAAGGCAAGAATTTCATTAGTACTAAGTGAATCTTTAGAAACAAGCTGAATGAAGATGGAGAGGTAATCCAAAAAAAGGCCAAATTTATGTGTAAAGGATATGCTTAGGTTGAAGGAATTTAATTTGAGGAGATATTTTCTCTGGTAGCAAGACTAGAGGCAATCAAAATTTTTTTAGCTCTTTCAACATTCAAGAATTTCAAAGTGTATCAGATGGATGTAAATTTTACATTCCTGAATGGATAGTTAGAAGATGAAGTTTACATTGAGCAACCAAAAGGATTTCAATGCTTAAAGAATCTAGATTTTGTGTGCAAATTGAAGAAGGCTCTTGATGGAATTAAAAAAGCTCCTAGAGCTTGGTATTCCAAGTCGGAAAAGTATCTACAACAACAGGGGTTTCAGAGAGGTAGTGTGGATAGCAATTTATACATAAAAATAAAAATTGACAAGTTGTTGATTGTTTTTTATTAGAGGTAAAATAGGTTTTGAAGGGACCCCGAAACCCTTTACAAAAAAGATCAACTGAAGAAAAAGATAACTACAAAAAGAAAACAATAGCCAAAAAATAGCACACCATCAACACGACAACAACCAAAAAGGAGGGAAAAAAGTAGCAACACTACATATTCTTTAGGATATCAGTAGCCTCCATGTTGCTTGCCACAATCTTATGATAATAACCCATGACTTTAGGAAAATATTAGCAGGAGCCCTAGCCTGCACCTTAGTCTTATTACATGTTCTAGCATTGGGCCCATCCACATTCACCTCACTAATCAAAACTTTCTGCACCCCACTAGCCTTGTCAACAAACACCTCTTCCTCCACAAGCCTACCACCAACACGAGCTTCCTCACCAGGAGCAATCTCCTTGCGTTTCTTGTCCATTTCAATAGGAGCGGAAATGCCAACAGATTCATACTTTACAACATATTTAGTCCCTTCTCCACCCTTCTCCAAATTAGCACAAATCCTTTCCATTTGGTCCTCAAGGCTCAAGATTATTTTCTCTAACATCTGCTTCATGTTCAACGTTTCCTAGACAAGTTGATTATTGTTGTTGTCTATGTTGATGACATTATATTTGGTAGAAACTGTAAAGTCTAAGCTAATGTATTATAAACTTGGTAGAATCTACTCAATTCAAAGGTTTAACTAGCTGAATAGTCCACTTTACATAACTTAAGACCACATTAAATTGTCTACCCAAGGCTTGTAAGCTTATGATGGTGCAACATTATATATGCCTTCATAGAATTAAAACTTCCTAAACTACCCTACTTTTGGAAATTCACATAACTACAAAATAATAAAAACATAAACCAGAACTAGTTGCTATGGGTACCTACAACAAAGACTATAATTGAACTGTTGCTAATAAAATGATACCGTATTAACTAAAAAACTTAATAAAAACTAATGACTCGACTAAATTCATTCATAATAAGCAAGAAATAAAATTTCAATTAACTTGCATATGATTCATGGACAATGATAAACTAAAGACAACTATTAACAAAAATAAATAACTGAAAGATGAAGTGAAGAACAATACCTTGAGTGGTGTGCTCAAGTATCTGTTCCCACTTTAACTGAACTCAATCTAACTAATAGATTCTACACATCCCATAAGATTAACTCCATTCATTTCATATTGTAAAAGATTATAGAAGATCTTTCCACAAATTAGACTCAATCATTTGGAATATTTTTCATGTCTTGAAATTAAAAGTAACTAGTAACATAAAACTGATAAAAACCAACTATCGTATGGATTCAACCAACAACTATATACAAACTAAGGGAATCTTTATTGAAAGCAACAACTAACTGAAATCGTTAACTCCACTCCTAGATAATAGAGTGTAGAATTGTGTAGGAGCGAATTTGCACCCCTTGGGAAAATTCCCCTTTCACATACCCTCACTTTAGAAAATCAAATCCAAAGGTGAAATTCCACATCACCCACCCGCCTTCCATCCACTTGGCGTTTGTCTTGTGCGCCGGTGAGAGAATATTTTTCGAGGATGAATGTGTGATGCACAGATTTCTGAATGTCACACCGTCGTCCCTAACAGATTCCTGCATTTGAAGTTGGCAGGGGCATTACACACTCAATTAGGGCCGAATTGTAACATCCCTCTTTGACCAATTGACCCGAAAATGCCTTATTCCTTCTCCTCCCACCTTCAAAAACATCCATTCTCCCTTCATTTCACTCTCTAAGAATTTTCTCACTTCATTCAATTCACTCTTTCACTCTCAAGCAACATTCTAGCACTTCCATTGTGAGCATTACAACAACTTTGAAGCTCCATCAACTCCACATTGCAAATGTCAGGCAAATCATTGAAGTGTGGGCTTGGAGTCTCACGAGACCTCCCTTCATCACCACTGCAGCTATGGTGACTTTTCCAAGTTCATACCTTGCACTCTCCTCCATTGGCTAGTGAGATTTTGGTTGGAGGTGGTAACGCCTCACTCCTCTCCTTTGTTATTTGATAGAGTAACATTGTATTGTTTGTAGTGTTCATTTCTATCTTTTATTTCCTTTATCGCATATTCTACTCCATTGCTTTTTGGTTGTTCGTGGAGGTGGTAACACCAAAGTGGGGGTTTGACTGAGGCAAGCCCCTATACAACCCCAAAAATTTTCTCTTTCTTGTGTGTAGGTGAACATACACGTGGAGCTACCTGGTGAATAGGTGCTTTTGTGAGATCATTTTCATCACCTTAGCTGTCATTTACTTACTTTATCATCTTCGTCTCTATTTCTTGTACTTATTTTTTCCCCTCAAGATCAACTAGCTAGCCTGTTAGACCATTTTAAATTAATTTCTATTGTACTTACTATTTTTTGGCCATATGAATGCCATGATGCTTGAGAGATGCTAGTGCACTACGCTGTCATCCCAGAACTACGTTGTCATCCTTAGACAAAGAGTTGTCTAAGGTGCAGTATTGACTCTGAAAACCAGCCCACCTAGCCTAATCTTGGTATTTGGGTATGTAGAGTGACAAATGCACTATACAATGCTCTTCATTCTCGATTCCCATCCTTTAGAGTGAGGTAAGTTAGGGTATCTCTCCGCTCTCGACTCTCCATGACCTGGAGCCTTGACGTGGTTGGTCCCCCTCTCTTACATTTTTGGTAAACTCAACGTGAATCATTTTGGTTCCATTTAGCGGTATTGAAGGATCCTTTCCTCGTATTCTAGGAGCATTGTAGGTGTGAGTGTTGTGAGGAATTTCACCTTACAACCCAACCTGCGACCCCTAGTAGGTGTAGTTGGAAGGTTCCGTAAGGATTGCAAAACGAAGCATTAACTAGGTCACTGTCCTATCTCAAACCCTTGTGGGGGGATTTGTGAGAGTATCATTTAGTGTGCATGATGACCTCTTTTTTGCATCTTCCTATCCCCTCTACATAGCCTGCGAGTAGTAGTACATGTATAACCTTCACCTCATAGGACCTTCCAATGGGTTTTAATAGAGAATTGTCTCCTCTTTACATCCCTGCGCAAATCAACGGGAACACTGTAGCCGATGTTCTTGTTGACCTGATGTCTCAGGTGAATATCATAAATGAGGAGATCATGCTAATTAACTTCCTACATAAAGATGGGTATGACACACTTATGAGCACCATTCGTATGCATGATAGACTTTCCATACCTCCCCTTGGTAGCATCATTTTTTTGGTCCTTATCGTACCTAAATCTATAAACCTATTGTTTGACACAATCCTGGGGTCCAAAATCTTTAGAGTGAAGCTGGGTATCCCCTAGCTAGTAGCTATGAATGCAATTCTCTTGGTTGTGCATAAATGTTTGAAGTTTATTCATGAGGGTTCAATGCATGTGATCCATGACACTAGTTATAGACCACTAGTTGCATGTGGTAGCTATTCTTTAGACCACTTTTGGCCTACACCTATTGGTCCTCTCCTGCCTAGAAAGGACCTCTTGTACCAAACTTATCAAAAGTACAAGAAAGGGAGCTTAACACCTAGAGTGAGATACCCTCCATCACATTATGATGTTTCACACAGGGCTTGTTTAAAATCTAACAGTGATGCCGCCAAGTCCTGTAGAAGAGAAGCACTCTCAAGGTTCCTCTTCTTCCTCTTCTGCTATCCAACCTGCCATTTCCTCTAGCCTTGCTATGGTGCCATTGGATTTTGCTCCGCATTTGCGATAGAACCTTATGGTGCCTACTTGGTGAAAGCCCAAGCATCCTGTGTTTGAGCTTCTTGTTCTACCCATAGAGCCTAGACCTGTTCGATACAGTAGAAGGAAGGGTCTTTGAGGGGAATCCTCTATGTCTCAGCCTTAGCGGCCTCCTAATGCTCCTGCTCCTAAATTAGTGAACATGAAGAGGCCCACCACCGAGGTGCTGGAGCTGACTCCCCCTGTGGTTTCTCAACCTCTTCCTCCTGCTCCCATTCAGGAGTTAGTCCCTCTTCCAGAAATGGCTGTGATGGAAACTCCTATGGTTGAGTAGGAGCCTTTTGTCCCTTCATAGCTCAAAGATTCATAGAAATCGCCTTGCGTGTGAGCACAAGCACTAACGAAAGGCTCTAGTAGTTGAGTAGTTTACTTTGTAGAGAAAGGGAGAGGATATGACCACCCCTACTTTAGGGATTCCTAATGCATCCTCCTCTCTCCTCCCCTTAGCTTCTGTTCAATTGAGCTTAGTCTCAATTTTGGCTCTCGCTATGAATGTGAGTACACCTAACCCCAAAAAGGTGCAGGTGTTTATTGCTGCCTCGACTGAGCTGCCCCTGTTGATGTCCCTTCCAGATATCCCACCATTCTCTAAACTCGTGGACATGCCACATACCTCGGTGGTATCTGCCATGGTTTTCTCCTCCTCCTCCTCCTTGCCTCTTGCCTCATCTATGGGAGTTCACATCCTCTGATGAAGTAGAAGGTAGAGGTTGGCCCTTCCAACAACAAAGGGTGCAAGAGGAGCCCACCCTCTCCCAAGGGTGGTCCTGCATTAACTTGTTCTATCCTAGTGACAGAGCAAGTCTCAGCTTCCCCTAAGTTTTTCACCACTCTTGAGTCACTCAACAAGCTAAGCGGTGAATCTTAGGCACCATCCTCCCTATCTATTGAGGTACGACATGGCACTTCTGGAAAGTGCATGTTTAACTCTTTGGATGAAGTTTTAGCCTTGTTAGTGATTTTTGCAAAATCGCTGACCATAGCTCCACAAGAGCCAAGCAGAGAAGACCTTGTGGGGCCTTCTTCCTTAGTCCTTGTTGCGGGAGGGTCAGAAGCACCTCCCCTTAATATTCCACCACTATAGGCTCATCTTCCTTCTTCTTATAATGATCTAGATTGGGAAGCGGGTGACCTCTTGGTTGATGAGTGTTAGGGGGAGGCCTCTTCTTTATCTTTAGAATAGATGTGTGTGTTGTGATGTGTTCCCCCATGCACATGCTATGTGTTCTTGGATGATGCTTGTCACCCTTGTTGGTGCTTGGATACAAGAGTGATTTTTGTGTCGTAAACCTTCCTCTATTTGTATTGTCATTCTTCCTCTGTTATGTGCTTTGACTTTCGAAAAATTGGGGATGATGCAAAGTGTTGGGGGCATTTAGGATTCCCTTCCATGTTGACCCAATTTTTTATTTTTACTTTGTCTTCTCGTGCATTCTTCACATGGTTTTTTATAGTAGGGGGTTGATGAAAGTTCATTTATACACTATTATTATACTTATATATATTTATGAGCAGTTCTGACCCTGAAATATTAGATCACCCCTGTGTCTCTTGTTCATGAAATTTCTCTTTCACTCTTTTGTCTTTCTCTTATTTTCTTAAGTTGTCCCTTGTGTGTGTGACAACATCACTTTTATAATGTTTTAATTTTTAGAAAATGTATTCGTTGCCAATGAATCTTTTCTCGAGAATCCTTGCAAACCTTTTTTCAAAAATTGCATTCTCAACTCGGATCCCTAACAGAACATGTTTCCTTCATCATGGGTTTGCAAAGAAAGAACTTGATAAAATTCCTTTGAGGTGGGAGCAGCTTTTCCTGCAGGAGAAGCCTTGACCTTCCCCTCATGAGGGGGAATCTTCTTCTTTTTGAATTCCTTGATGAAGTGAACATCTTTCAAAAGGATTCCTTGATGATGAATTAATTTGAGAAAAAAATTTCTCTTTTACACTTTCAAGCAGCACGTCCCTTGAGTGGACCCCTCTTATTTTGAAGGGTTTCCAAGGGACCCCTTTGAAAGCCTTCCAACTTGGCAATGGTCCACACAACTATCTACTTGTTTTCTTGCATGGATGTTTTGTTTTCTAGAATGTTTTATATGCAGATTAATGTGTCACTTTGCAAGTGTGCCTGTAAAGCCCCTTTCCCATCTAACTCTACGGAGTCCCCTTGCATTGGGCTTCCTTCATGAGAGAGAACTTGGGGGATGCCTTCTTGTAGGTCTATAGGCCTATAAGACGCTTACTTCACTGGGCTTCCTTCATGAGAGAGAACTTGAGGGTTGCCTACTTGCAAGTTTGTGGGCCTATGAGGTGTTTTCATCCTATGGGATTTGTCCATCATTGATCTGAGGGCCTTCAATGTACTTTGTGCAACTTCATATTTTTGCAGAGCTATGGAGTCCTTTTGTTCGAAACTACCTAGGGAGAGTACCTATGGAGTCCTTTCCCTGCCCTATGCTTTCAAGTTCATTAGATCACGGTATGCTTCCTTGACGGTTCAGGTATACATCTCTAACCCTACTAACTCTTTGATCTAATTTATTGAACACTCATCAATATTCATGCTCACTAAAGTGGGGGAAAAATGTATAGGAGCAAATTTGCACCCCTTCAAAAAATTCCCCTTTCACATACCCTCACTTTAGAAAATTAAATCCGAAGGAAAAATTCCACATCACCCACCCGCCTTCCATCCACTTGGAATTTGTCTTGTGCATTGATGAGAGAATATTTGTTAGGGATGAACGCGTGACACGTAGACGTCTGTGTGTTGCACTACCGTACCTGACAGATTCCTACGTCTGAAGTTGGGAGAGGTGTTACACACCCTATTGGGGCTGAATTGTAATGTCCCTCTTCGACCAACTGACTCGAAAATTCCTTATTCCTTCTCATGCCACCTTCAAAAATATCCATTCTCACTTCATTTCACTCTCTAAGCATTTTGTCACTTCATTCACTTCACTCTTTCACTCTCAAGCAAAATTCTAGCACTTCCATTGTGAGCATTGTAATAGCTTTGAAGCTCCATCAACTCCACATGGCAAGTGTGAGGCAAATCATAGAAGTGTGGGCTTGGAGTCTTGTGAGACCTCCCTTCATCACTGTTGCATCTTTGGTGACTTTTCCAAGTTCATACCTTTCACTCTCTTCCATTGGCTAGTAAGCTTTTGGGTGGAGGTGGTAACACCTCACTCCTCTCCTTTGTGATTTGATAGAGTAGCATTGTATTGTTTGTAGTGTTCATTTCTATATTTTCTTTCCTTTATCAAATATTCTACTCCATTAATTTTTGGCTATCTGTGGAGGTGGAAACACCAAAGCGGGGGTCTGACTAAGGCAGGCCCCTATACAGCTCCAACAATTTTCCATTTCTTATGTGTAGGTGAACATACGCGTGGAGCTAATTGGTGAACATGCGCTATTGTGAGATCATTTTCATCACCTTTGCTGTCATTTACTTGCTTTATCATCTTCATCTCTATTTCTCGTACTTCCTTATTCTATTTTTTCCCTCAAGATGAACTAGCTAGGTTGTTAGTTTATTTTTAGGTAGTTTCTACTGTACTTATTATTTTCTGGCCATATGAACGCTAATGCGCCTAAGAGACACCAACGCATTGCGTTGTCATCCCAGAATTGCATTGTCGTCCTCAGATAAAGAGTTGTCTAAGGCGTAGTATTGACTTCGAAAACCAGCTCGCCTAGTCTAATCTTGGTATTCAAGTGTGTAGAGTGACATAAGTACTATACAATGTTCTTCATTCTCGATCCCCATCCTTTAGAGTGAGGTAAGTTAGGGAAGCCCTCTGCTCTCAGCTCTCCGTGACGTGGAGCCTTGATGTGGTTGGTCCTCCTCTCTTACAAGAATTAAGACTTGAATTTTTCAACCTATAATTGAAAAGGAAAGAGAATCCTATTAGAACTAGAACTTTGTCAAAACAAAACTGTATGTAAACATACAAACACTAGTCAAAATTCCATAGGTGAAGGAGACCTCTTCTTTAACATTTATTAAACTATTTATAATAACACACATCCAATCTTCATTAAGTGCCTTTGATCAATGATCACCATGTTTAGCTTAACCTGGAGCTTCCCTTGCTTCGATGTCTAGCCATCCCTTTTGCTACGAGTTCACCCCACAACTGTTATGCTATGATTCCTCTTCAACTGCAAACAAGTTAATTCCGTAAAACATGTACATGAGGATAACTATCACAATTAACTCATAGGATTCCATCAACATTCCATACATTTATTCATATAAACCATATAATAGTAATATATTATAACCATAATTCCATCATCATAATTAATGTTTAAGTCTGCATAATGGATATAAAAGAATAGTATAATGTAGGAACATTGTCTGGAGAATGTGTTTAAAAGTATCTTAAAATAGATATAAAACAACAAAAACTAAGCCATTATCTAGACCTATCACTCCCCCAAACTAGCTTTTTGCTTTTCCCAAAAAAAAACACTAGGGATCTTGATTGTACTACTGAGAAATTCTTCTTAGGTCCATAACTGTGTTAACACCCTAAATCTGCCTCAAATAAAAACCTTGATGTTTCGAAAGCTACTTCATCCGGATAGTTCTTACTCTCTCCCATTCATCACTTTTCTCCCCTGTCCAATGTGGGATTAGATAAAGGAGAATAGGTGGATGAAAAGTGAGTGGCATCCAATGAACTCCCTTACTGGTACTGATTGCCATGTAATTACATGTCCTCTGAAGCATAGCAATGAAATTATGCATGGAATGTGGCTCTTTCTTCCACAATTCAGGTGTCAAACTGTTCCATCTATCCTGCACATACTTAAAACATTGTTGTCATAGTCTGCCTCCCTAAGCTTCATAATTTTCTTACTTACTCCCTTATGTGTAAGGAGTCTCATCCATTCATCAATTATTGTATATGGATCCTTAACCTCTCTTCTGATTGGAAGTGCAATAGATTTTTCTTTTTCTTCATACTCTTCCATAATCTCACCCCTAAGCTATTCATTCCTATAGTAAGAGGAAGGTTCCCTAATTTGAAGATCCCCCACAAAGATTAAAAGGTTCCATTTTGTTTCATCAGGTATCACACAGTTGTGCAAATAAAATTTAGATAATTGATCCTTATCTTCAGGTGTGGAAGCAACAAAAACTTCATGAAACTTAGAAGTTTGACTCATGCCAATTGAATTCTTGCTAACTAATCTATTGAGTTCTAAAAACATAAAAACCTTTCTTGTAGAAATAGTGCATAAGTTCTCAGTGGAGGCCTACACCTGACTATTTGTGTAGCCTTATCTTCTATCTCCTCCAAGCAAACTACTATTTTATTTAGTTCCATGTCCTTTTCCAATTCCTATTCATATTTTTCCTTTTCCTTTCTCGACTTCTCCTTCTCCTTTGCAAACTTATCAGTTATTTTCCACAATTGGTATCCAAGTGAGCAGGTTGTATGATAATCAAGAGTTTTAAGAGGAGGAGGTCTCTCATTTGACATTGCTAGTTCTTTGTCCCTTATATTAGTAACAAAAAACTGTGCCAACACATCTAGTTTAGTGCCATGACCATATAGCTGCAGTTTTTCCTCCATCTCCATTTTTTCCTCTCTTTCTTTATCCTTCTACTCATAATTCTGTACCAGTTCCTCTAGGTGTTTACTTCTGTCCAGTGCCTCCTAGAGTTCCTTTCTTACATCTCTATCTTCAATGTAAACTTCCTCTACATTCTCAAACTACTTATTACTCTCTTCATAATATCTAGGAATGGGTAAGGTTTCTGCCCAAAATTTCTTGGCATAAAATATGTCTTCTGATTCAGAATCAAAAGTGGTCTCTACATACCTTCTCTTTTCACTGGTATATTCTCATTAGCAGGAACATTCCCCTCTAATTCAGAGTCTATTTCTATATGCATGATATTCCCCTAAGGTTGTTCTTTTTGATGTTGTTCTTCCTGAGGTTGTTCTTATACATTTTCTTTTGTAGCACTTTGTTTCCTGAGCCTGCCAGAGCGTTTAGGTGTCAATACTTCTTCCTCAAATTTCCTCTTTCCCTATTTAACACTCTTTTTCCTTTTAGGAACATCCTCCTTTTTTCTTCTTTTGAGTTTCCCTCTATTATTTTGAAATATCTTCTTCTGGTTTTGAGGGTGTAGTGGAGATAGATACATTGCCTCTTTGGCTCTTAGATTTTTGTGACTTAGAGGAAGAAGTTAATTCCTCATTTATGGGTGGACTAGAGTCTAGCTCAGTAGGTTCTTCATGCTCGCCTTGGCTATGGGTAGGTGAGGCCATGGGTGAAACATGAGGGTTTTCCTCTTCAGGCTCATTTTGGTTTTCTCTATCCTCAGGCACTATGGGTGCATCCAACAAACTATTAATGTCTATACATTCCTCAAACCTAAAATCATCCCACCTCACTTGTGGGTGTTGAATTCTTAGACTTATTTTTATCAGTAAGGTAACTAAACAGTGATGAGAGAGAAGTATCACATTCTCTTTTTTGGTATTCTGAGGCCATCATTTCAAAAAGTTATAAAGAAAATTGGTACATTTACTACCCTATTATGCTTGAGATGACTTAACAATTTGAAATGGGTTGTATACAAAAGGTTTTGTCTACCATCACATGTAATATATCTAATAATGTAAGAGGTGCATCTTTCCCACAACCAATGGAGAGAAAGTCTCTTCGTACCTTATGATGAGGAATCTAATTCCTCTCCTCTTATGCAAAATTCTTCTCGAGCTATAACTTCATCAGACCGAGCTGGGAATTTTGTTCATATCCTTGGTAGTTCTGTAACCTGTGTAATGGTAGTTTTAGATGCATCTATAGAAAGTCCCTTTACCATGGATTCATCATATTGAAGAGTTTCTACAAATATTCTTGTTAAGTCATCACTAAATTCTGTTAATTTCATAAAGTAGTCGAGCCATCCAACCTTTTTGAAGATAGGCAGGACTGATGCGTCCTCCAAATTTTTTTGGTGAGTTGCTGACTCTCTTCTTATAACATCTCCTCCCATCCTTATTTCCTTCTCTGCTCAATATACCAAATTCAGCTTTGAAAATTCAATTCAATCTTCCCACCACCTTTGAACTTCTCTACCTCTTCAAAACCTCTATTTCCTCATATATATCTTTAATACTATACCATACTGCAACTAAAAATTCCCTTTTAAATTCAACTCTAGTCTAAACTAAGCCAAATTTCTCATAAGCTCTTAGAGTTTCAAGTTTTAGAAATTTTGAAAATGGCAATGAAAATAACAGCAAAAATAAAACATAACTAAGGGTTTTGCATATCATAGTATTCATTAAATTTGGTTGTGGGTGGCAGATTCGAAAGGATTGGTGAAAAGATTGAGGAAGGCATACCCTCCCCCCAACTTAATTGGTGAAGTGACCTCACTTCACGTTGATAATTTGGAGGTGGCGTAAATTAATAATGATGGAAATTAAAGATATAATATTTCTCATACATGGAATTAAATGAAAAAGTGTATGAAAGTTTAAAGAAAACTAAATTAATCATAACAACATACCTTAAGTACTGCCTTGTAGAAATAACCATCTTTCGTGCATGTAAACTAAAAGAACATATTTATTCGTTGATTTGATATGACACATATTAACTACAAGATAATGAGTAGTGGGTGGTGAGTGGATATTATGGGATGGAAATGATGAGTATGAGCTGGCGATTTGACAACCCAAGTAATTGAAATGAGAGCAGGCAATAAAAGAAATATGCCACGTTATTTTTCGTGAAATGATGGATATGATATGTAAATATTTTCAAAATGAATGTGAATGAAATTGTAGTAAATATAGTGCCAAATGAGTTGAATATTCTTCTCGGCTTCCAAACATTGCTATGGGAACCTACAATGTCAAGTCCCATTTTGAACATTGACAGTGTAAATCTATAGATCCCTTCGGCATCAAGACCCTTGTGAATATTGAAAAAAAGTCCCTTTGAAGATACCATGGACATTATTATAATGTGCAGTGTGTGTGTGAAAAAAAAACATAAAAATTTAGTGCCAAGGGAGCTCAGGAATTGAGCTGTGTAACTCAATCTTTGGGCCACTAGAAGTGCTGGGTATGCCCCATATTACTGAAGTAGGACTCTATGTATCAGATTCTATATCGAGTTCATTGAGAGCACCATATTGTTGGATCAGTGAAAATATAAAGTCATCCCTCTATAATGGATTTTTATAACTTCAGTCTATGGCCATTAATAAGAAGGGAAAATCGAACTGCATCAATGGTATGCAATTGTACTACCCCATTAGGGTAAACCTTGCTAATCTTATAGGGGCCCAGCCATTTGGATTAGAATTTTTCCTTGAAATCTTTATACTGTGAATCATATAATAGGGCCCAATCTCCCATAGTGAACTCTTTTGTTTTAATGTACTGATCATGCCACTTCATCCACTATTGTTGTACTACCTCTATATGATGTATTGCTTCCATTCTTATCTCATCCAACCCATTCAAAGAATGAAGCCTTTCCTTTTGTGCATCTATTAAATCCATTCCCAATTCTACTGTTGTCCTCGATGTTTTATATTCAAATTCAATATGAAGGACTAATGTCTTTCCATATAGACTAACTCATATGGTGTAAATCTAGTGGTTGTTTTCCATGTAGTTTTGTATGCCCAAACTGCTTCAGGTAACCTTGAAACCCAATATTTCCTATGCAGCTACACTATTTTGGTGAAAATTCTTTCTATCTCCCTATTAGTGACTTCCACCTGACCATTAGCCTATGGATGATAGGGTGTTGATTTCTTGTGTCTAATTTGGTATTCTTCAACCAACTTGGAAATTAGATCAAAAGTAAATTGTGGCGCTTGATCAATGACTATTTATCAAGGTACTTCATACCTAGTAAAAATATCTTCATATAAGAACTTAGCCACATTACCATCTTTGACAAACTATAGAGCTTTAACTTCCACCCATTTTGTCAAGTAATTAGTGCAAACAAGGCTATATTCCTTGTTGTTTGATGTAGGAGAGATTAGCCCAATGAAGTCTAAACCCCATTTGTCAAAAGGTGCCAATGTCAACTAAGGTTGTAAGGGAATCTCATCACTCTTGGTTGGCCTTCCTATTCTTTGACACATATCACAACTTCTGGTGTATTTAACATCTTTATGTAATGTAGGCCAATAATAGCCAGTTGTGAGGATCTTAAAGGTAGTTCTCTTTGCTGCAAAATGATCTCCACATGGCTCATCGTGGCATGCTTTCATGATATCAAAAATCTCGTCTTCCTTGATACATCTTGTCATGATGTTATTAGACCTATATAAAATAGATAATCGGATATCCAGGAGTATGGAAAAAATTTGTGAATCAGCTATCGTTTCTCTCTTGGTGATAAATGTGGTGGAATATTCCTTGTGACCAAATAATTAGTAATATCTGCATACCAAGGTATTTTTACTTGCAAAGCAAATAAGTGTTCATCAAGAAATGAATCATCCACCACTCCTTCAGTTGATTGTGTTGGAAATCTTGATAGGAAGTTTGCTACCACATTTGCTTTACTAGGTTTGTCTACTATGGTAATGTCAAATTCCTATAAGAGAAGTAGCCATCTTACCAATCTCCCTCCAACTACTGGCTTATTCATCAAATACCTGATCGTTGTGTGATCTGTATGAAAAAAGATTGAATAGCCAGTAATAAAGTATCTCAATTTATTAATAGCATATACTACAACAAGCATTTATTTTTCTGTTATAGTATAGTTTAACTCTGCCCCTTGAAGACTCTTTTTGATATAATAAATTACATACTCCTTTCTTCCATCCTTCTAACCCAAGATTGCTCCAATTGCAAAATATGAAGCATCAACATGTATGTGAAATGGGAGAGTCCAATTAGGCCCTCTCAACACTAGTGCTTGAGTTAGAGCTTTCTTTAGTTCTTCAAAGGAGTGTTGACACTCAGAGGTCCATTCAAACTCAATATCCTTACTCAACAAAACAAATAAAGGTGCTATAATCTTGCTAAAATCTTTGATAAACCACCTATAGTAGCCTACATGACCAAGGAAGCTCCGAATATCTCTTTTTTTTTAGGAATAGGTAAAGTAGATAATATCTCTATTTTGTGTGGATCAACTTGAATTCCTTCACTAGATATAAAGTGTCCCAACACAATTCCTTGTGTCATCATCATGAAACACTTCTCATTGATGAGCGACAAGTTGTGTTCTTTACACCTTTTTAACACTTTCTCTAGATTATTGAGAGCTTCCTCATAACTTTCACCATAAGTGTGAAGTCATACATGTATATCTCCATGTAGTCATGTACACAATCAAAAAATATGCTAAGTATTGATCTTTAAAAGGTAGATGGAGCATTACATAAGCCAAAGGGAAAAACAAAGGAAGCATAAGTCCCCCAAGAACATGTAAATGTAGTTTTGTCTTGATCCTATGAAGCAATTTTAATTTGGTTATAACCACTAAAATCGTGAAGATATGAGAAGTACTTCTTCCCAGCTATAGAATCAAGTACTCAATCTATGAAGGGAAGAGGAAAGTGATCTTTCCTAGTGGTTGTATTAAATTCCCTATAGTCTACATAGGCTCTCCATTTCCAACGTTTCTTAGGATCAATTACCAAAGGTGAGACCCATTCACTATCTGATATTGGATAGATAAAACCTGCATCAAGGAGATTTTGTAGCTCAACTTTTAATATCTCCCCGAGAGCAGGATTCATATGCCTCTGTGGTTGTCGAATGGTTCTATAGCCATCATTAATATAAATCCTATGCATACATAAATTAGGGTCTATGCCTTTCATATCATGGTAATCCCATGCATATGCGGCCGAGTGTGCCTATAACACTAATTGCAGGGAATTCTATTGTTCTTCTATCAAGGCATTATTGATATTCAACTTCCTTCCTGGCATGATTTCCAATTCCTTTGATGACTCTTGAACTAATGAGATATCAAGGCTTGGTATAATGGGTAGACATTGTTGAGGTAGTAATGAATGAAATAGCTATGATATCTCTTATGTAGAATTAGTGGGTATGATACTTTGCAAGGGGTCTTGTAGGAATATGAGGTAGTCATGTTGTTGTGGGCTCCTACCACAATCATTCAATGAGATCATCTTCATCCTAGTCATCCAAGAAGGGGTTGCGATCTATAGTCATCAGTGTATGCAAAGAATAATCATCCTCCTCCTCACCCAAATTGGGCCAAATGGTGTGCTCCATGTTTGCATATGGTTGAGATGGTGGATAAAGAACCAAGTTGTTTGTAACTATCCCATTGGATATTATCATTTTACCAGACCTAGAACCTATATATAAATGCATCAGATGCAACTAACCATGGCCTGCCTAGGATGAGTGGGTAACCTGCAAGATTTACTTTGGGTTGTAACACTATGAAGTTAGCAGGGTATTCCCAATAATCCAATGTAATGACTAGGTCTTCAATAACTCCCTTTAGCTTAACTGTGGACCTATCAGCTAGCTGCAAAATAATTTGTGTGGGTTCGAGGTTGACCAATTAAAGCAACTACAATGTTTCTTTTCTCATGAAATTGATGGCTGTCCCCAAGTCTATCAGAGTATTCAAGTAATGAGGGTTCTATTAATCTTGATGTCCACAACTAGACTACCAAAATCTATATACTTAGGGACTGTAATGTTCCCTAACATGATGTCTACAAGATTTCCCAAGACATGGATTGTCTATGGATCTTTTCTTTTCGTACTTGGTTTATTAAGACATAGATCTCTTACAATTTTGGTATAGATAGGGATGTCTTTGATAGCTTGAATAGGTGGGATTTTGATGCTCACATCTTTCAATTGTACTAAAATATCTATCTCAGTCTGTGTGTGATTCTTTTATATAGCTAGGCATTTAGGAAAATGTGGCTTGGGATTTGAGGTAGTTTCGTGTACCTAATTTGGCTCAGGTTCCAAAGATGATTTATCAGAAGCCTCAACTACATGTTCCTTATCCTCCATTTTTGTAATTTGGGGGGATGAAGGTCCAACAAGTTGTTTTCTAGATCTGAGGTGGACATCACTCACCTCTACTCGATAAGTGGGGTATTGCATAGGTTTGTTAGTATAAGCCTGCTGAACAGGCTTAGTGTTAGGGTTAGATGTAGGTTGGGTAGGTATTTTCTACTACTTGGGTGGTTGGGATGTAGGATTTTGTGGAGGCATTAGAACTTGTTGTTTTTGTGGAGGAGGGAGCATGGGCTACTGGTAGTTCATATTTTGCTACTACCATTGCTAGCCTTTCTACCACTGAGGTTGCCACTGATTTTGTTGTTTTAGCCATTGTGGATTGTAATTGGAACCTTGAAATTTTGTTGTGGCCAAGGATTTCGTTGTTGGTTCCAATTTGGTTGAGCTTGTGGCCACTATTGAGGGTTTTTCCATTGGTTTTAGTTTACTTGCCAAGGCTAAGAGTTCCAAGCAGAATTTTTTTGATTCCTAATAGGAAAGGATGAATTAAAGCTAAGAGGATCTTGTGGCATACCTTTTCTCTACTACCATAGCCTCCTTTGTGCTATATAAAAGAGCTATCCATCATCTCCTTTAATTGGTTGGAAATCAGGTTTCTTAACTTTATCTTGTTGGATACTGGCCACTCTTTTGCATTTACAATTTTCTTTTCTTTTCCTACAACTTGGACAATATTCAGTGAGCATAGCCTCAACTTCCTCCTACTTTTTCTTAATGTGGAAAGTATCTAATGACTGATTATATCCTCCTTCATGTTGGATAACAAATTTCTCAACTGTATATTTGAAACCCCAATAGATGATTTACCAATCACTGATGTTCTATCTCCTCTTGGACTATTTGTAAAGGTCCTAGAATAATTCCTGCAGGCCTTACAAATGTCTAAAAATGGTAGCTGGGAAATATCTCCCTAGCCAATGAGGTTCAAGGCATCCATACAATCTTCATTGACTCCCCTCAAAAAGACTAACTTGAGAGACTCTTCTAATAACTTGTTCTGGTGGTTTTTCTTTAGAGCAAACTGAAATCTTTCCACATAATCTTCTAAGTGCTCATCATCCTTTTGTGCCATTCTGAATATATCATCTTTCCTCCTATCAGGTCTTCTATAATAGTCCTGATACTTCTCTAAAAAAATTATCTTCATGGTGTCCCAATTAGAAACAACATCCTTACCTAATCCCATGAACCATCTCAAAGCTGCATCTTTGAGAGTGGCAGGGAAAAGCTTTAACCTATGTGAATCAAAAGTATAGTCATAAATTATGCATAGGACATCAAATTCAAAGAGAAATGTATCTGGGTCTTCATTCATTAACCCATAGAAGATTGGTAATGCTGGAGGAATGTTCTTCAACACTGTTGGTCAGTGATAGGAACTCAAATGTTGGTCGGTCAACATCATCTTCTGCTACATCACCCATGGTATGGTATGTTCCTTCTATATGTGTGCTAGAGGTTGGTGAGAAGGAAGTTTCTTCTTCAGTGGTACCTTCACTCTGAGTACTATGGTCACCAATTTTTGCAATAGATTCTTGGCATGTGGAGGGAAGGAACCTACCCAAGGAATATCTCTGCCTCCACATACATGAAATATAGCTTTAGATTCAGTGGTCCTGCACAATGGTAGTATATGTATGGTATTGAAAAAGATGGAATCTAATAATCCTAATGCTTGAAAAGAGAAATTAACTATGAAAACTGGAAAAATTAGTCTATGAAGATAGCACCATCCCTAGAAATGGTGCTAAAAATGTAGATTCTAAGCTAATGTACTATAAACTTGGTAGAATCTACTCAATTCAAAGGTTTAATTGGCTGAACGGTCCACTTTACATTGCTTAATACCACATTAAGTTTTCAACCCAAGGCTTGTAAGATTATGATGGTGTAGCATTATATTTACCTTCATGGACTTAAAAATACCTAAAATACCCTACTTAAGTTATTCTAATTGCTAGAAATTCACAGAATTGAAAAATAGTAAAAACATAAACCAAAACTAGTTGCTATAGGTACCCAAAGTAAAGACTATAATTGAACTATTGCTAATAAAATGATACTATATTAACAAAAAAATTAATAAAAACTAATGACTCGGCTGAACTATCCTCTGAAGTGTTACTAATATCCATTACATGTATATTCACAAACATTCATTCATAATAAGCAAGAAATTAAATTTCAATTAACTTGCATATGATTCATGAACAATGATAAACTAATGACAACTATTAACCAAAATAAATAACTAAAAGATGAAGTGAAGAACAATACCTTGATTAGCCTGTTCAAGTAATTGTTTCCACTTTAACAAAACTCAATCTAACTAATAGATTCTACGCATCCCATAAGATTAACTCCATTCATTGCATATTGTAAAAGGTTACAAAAGATATTTCCACAGATTGGACTCAATTATTTGGAATATTTTTCATGTCTTGAAACTGAAAGTAACTAGTAACATAAAACTAATAAAAAAAATAACTATCCTATGGATTCAACCAACAACTATGTATAAACTGAGGGAATCTTTGTTGAAAGCAACAACTAAAAAAAAATCATTAAATCCACTCCCAGATAATAGAGCGTAGAATCAAGACTTGAATTATTCAACCTATAACTAAAAAGGAAAGAGAATCCTATCAGAACTAGAACTCTATCAAAATAGAACTGTATGTAAACATACAACCACTTGTCAAAATTCCATAAGTGAAGGAGACCTCTTCTTCAACATTTATTAAACTAGTTATAATAATGCATGTCCAATATTCATTAAGTGCCTTTGATAAAAAAATCACTACATTCAACTTAACGTGAAGCTTCCCCTTCTTTGGTGTTTTGTCATCCCTTTTGCTATGTGTTCACCCCGCAATTGCTGCGCTATGATTCCTCTTCAACTGTAAACAAGTTAATTTTGCAAAACATGTACACGAGGATAACTATCACAATTAACTTATAGCATTCCATCAACATTCCATACATTTATTCATATAAACCATATAATACTAATATATTATAGCCACAATTCCATCATCATAATTAAGGTTTAAGTTTACATAATGGATATAAAAGGATAGTATAATGTAGGAACATTGTCTAGAGAATATGTTTAAAATTATATTAAATCAGATATAAAAACAACATAAACTAATCCATTATCTAGACCTATCAGAAACAATGATGATATGTGCAAGGAGTTCCAAAATACAATGTAGAGTGAGTTTGAAATGTCAATGCTTGGTGATTTATCTTTCTTTCTAGGTTTAAAAATTTCTTAGCCAAACAAAGGCATATTCATTTTTTAGAACAAGTACACAAAGGAAATGCTAAGTATGTTTAAGTTAGAAGAACGCAAACTGGTAAGTACACCTATGGTTATCATATGTAAGTTTAGTAAGGATGATGAATTTGATCTAGAAAACTAGACCTTGTATAGATCCATGATTGGTAGTTTTTTGTATGTGACTGCATCCAAACCAGATATAATGCATGCAATTGGAATGGTTGCTAGATTTTAGGTAGCACCCAAGGAAACTCATGTCAAAGCAGTGAAAATGATATTTAGATATCTGAAGGATACAATAGATTTTGACTTGTTGTATTCTAAGAGTGAAAATTTCACTCTAACTACATACACAGATGTGGATTGGGAAGGAATCATATATGATTGAAAGAGCACAAGTAGTGGATCTTTATTTCTTGGTGACAATCTTATACCCTAGTTAAGCAAGAAACATGATTCAATTTTTTATCTACTGCAGAAGAAACATACGTTATGGAAACTTCATGTTGCACTTAGGTATTATGTATGAAGCAAAATTTGAAGGAGATGAAGATTAAGTTTGATGAACCTATTTTCATTCATTGTGATAATACTAGTGCTATAAACATTTCAAAGAATCTAGTAATGGATTCAAGGACAAAGCATATTACAATAAAGTATCATTTTTTGAGGGAGAAGGTTGCAAAAAAGGAAGTGAAGTTAAAATATGTTGAAATCATGGAGAAAGTAGCAGATATTTTCATAAACTACTTCTTAAGGAGACTTTTGAGTTTCTTCGAAATAAGCTAGGAGTTATTGCTCCCTCCTCTTGAATCAAGAGGAAGTACAAGTTGAGGGGGAACTTTTCCTCCCTACTGCAAGAAGGATTGGTGGTCTTGCAGAGCATTGTAGAAGCACTACAATATGGTACAGGTTTAGGGGTAGTGTTAACTTCCTAGTACAAGAAGGCTTGGTGGTCTTGCAAAATGTTTTCAAAAGTGGTGTGGTATAGACTCAGGGGGAGTCTATCCAACAAACAAGTTTTCAGATTGCACAAAGTGTCAGAATTGAAAAGGAGGGTGTTAACCTTTCCCATTGATGTCAAAGGGAAATAAATGGAACTCAAAATGCTACATCTTCCAAGGGGACAAATGGAACTCAAAATGAGGTGGTTTCTTGTTTTAGACACAATTTGTCTTCAAGTGTGGCCAATATTTTATTGTTTGCCATCAATAACAAAGGGGGAGATTTTTTAACAAAGGTTGTCATTGATGTCAAAGGAGTCCATTGTTGTCAAAGATGCTTATTGATGTCAAAGGTGTATTTTTAGGAGATCAGTGAGAATTAAATGTAACTATACTGTCATATCATCTTGAGTAGATGCAGAAGTATATATTGCTATTTATATTGATAAAATAAGTTGAGGATGGTTTGTAGTATCATACTACATCTATTCATGTTGAAAGAAGTGATCAAGAATTTTGATCCAAAATGTTTCAGGATAGTTGCTCACGACAAAGAAATTTCTCTAGCAATATAATTATGTTTAGTATTCCTTCCTGAAGGAAAATTTGGCTTTGTAGTGCAAATGGAGAGTATGTATACACATGTTCTATCACATTCCAGAGATTTTGGAATACATTTTCAACATGCAAGAAGTTTGAAGTGACAAAAGACTCTTTGTGCCTATTTGTCAACCATTTGGTGTTTTGGAACTGTGCAATATTCAAAGTTAGTGTGTGGTGTTAAGATAAGTCCTGGTAAGGTTCCTATGGAAGTGAATGAAATATTATTCTTTTAGAAGAAACACATTTGATTTAGGACTGACCTATTACACATTTCATGTAATTTGAATTTAGGTCCACCTTATGTCATCCTAGCTATTTGTGGATCCCTAGCTGACATGGAGTAATTTTAATGTAATGTCTTGTATATAATCATCATACATTTGTGCAAATGTAAAGTATGAAATATAATTGAAGAGAATGTTTTGAGTGAATATACAAGGATGTGATTGTGTGACCTAGAGTTATTCAATGCGAGTTGCATCTCAATTGTATGCCATCATCAGAAGATCATAAGGAGAGTGGAAGAGTGTCTGAAGCAAGTTCAGACTTGATGTAAGTTGTGTAATCAACATTGAAGGTCTGCAAGCTTTATCATTGAAATTCTATAGGACTGATGTTCAAATCATAGAGCTAGTGATCAAATCATTGTATTAGGGATTGGTGTCTCCAATAGGTTGGAGCCTACAAATGCAATTGGGGGTTGGTGTCTCTAGTAGGTTGGTGCCTAGTTCATATTGTAAATCCCTTATTATATTCCTAATTTGTGAGGTTGGATTTGGACAATAGATCCAAACAACTATTCTAATCATCATTTTTCCCATATTAGGTTTCCATGTATATCTAGTGTTCTCTTGTGTGAATGTGTGCTCATGATTATTGTTTAATTAGTAGTAGTGTTGATTCAAGTTTCATGTTCAGATATATGTGTGTTGAAGTTAAGAATTTTAAATAGATTTGATCTACTGATTCACCCCCCCTCTCAGTAGACTTTGTGCCCTTCATTTACATCCATATTTTTTATACACAAATTTACTAACTTGAATCACCCCCCACCTACACTATGATCCATCCAGACCCCATCCCAAGGATCCAATTTATTTTCCCCCATACCATTCTAATACGTACTCCCCATTTTATCCTCTTTCCTCTCATTTTGTATCATGATAAGAATTAAAAAAATAACCATCCATCACATACATGTTCACCTTGCATATCCTACATCCACCCATAATTAGATCACCATTTCACATAGCATAATATAAACATCCATAGTATACCCATAAAATCATAAAAATACCATCATACACATCTATAAACAATATAAAAACATTTAGGATATATCATAATCACCTATACATCCATAATCACAAAATTAGATCACTATCCATGTATTAAATATTGCCATTACATCCATAAGTAAAACTATTCCCATGTAACCTTTAAATTCATAAATATAACATAAAATCATACATTATAAAATCTTATCATGCCATACAAGAATTTATGGTAAAAATATAGGAACATAATCATATAATGGATTCATAAACCATAAAACATAAACATCATATGTATAATCCATCACATTCATAAGATATATCATGTGCATAACGTAAATCAATTCCATGCATCACATGCATCATGAGCATAAAAAAATATCTGCATCATAATCATCAAATAACACATCATATATTGCCACCAAAATCATCTCATATATAGCAAAAAAATATCAATTACAATACAAAGTGTCATCAATGTTTGTACAAGAGGCTCAAAAGAGAGAACACATATACAAGTGAGCCTATATGTATATAGCTCATTGTAATGTCCTAACTATTTCTACCACCATCTAATGATGATGGGGATCCAGATATTTCCCACGATCTTGGTAGTGGTAGTTGTGGAACCCAAGGTGGTGGAAGCCCCATAATCATTGACGACCCTATAGATATTGATCATCTTGATCTACTACTCTCTACATAGCTCAAAGCTCTCTAACCTAGTAACACAACCAACTCATGCAAATATTGATAATACTCTACCTTGAATTCTAATTGTGTCACCTCCATTAAAATTGTGACATATCTCACACAATTTATCCTATACTATGACCTACCAACATGCCCCTCATAACATCCCTCTCTTGTATGAGTCTGATCACATCCATGTCTCCCCTCTAGAACCAAATCAAGGTTACATCTCACTCTATGATGGCCCTATCCCTCTTTGTATTTATCTAGGAAAACCTATCTTGTTCCCCTCCATCAAGATATATATATAGAGAAATTTCCATAGTATTATAAACATATTTCTCTACTTTTAATATATCTATCTCTATGTATAGTCAGTCAATGTTGGCCCTCTCTACATCATAGGATACCTAGAGACCATCTCTCTCAATTTTCCTCTGATCTAGATTTACTTGCACTACATACCTCTCTTAGTGACAAATTTCCAACTCTAACATAATTTTACCTAGCCACACCTCAGTATTCCCCCTCATCCTCATCCTCCTTTCCTCCATGCTCATCATTCATGTGTATCTCCTTTCACTCTTATCCTCCATGTCCTACTTCCCTTAAGGGTTTTGCATCATCCCCTCTTTGTCCCAAATATCTACCTCTCCCACTCCCCCTCTCTCCTAGCACCACCACCTCCTATATTACCCCATCATCTCCATCTCCTTTTTCACCCTACCATCTCATCCCACTATTTCCTCCCCATATGGGATAGTTGATATCACTATCCTATGACCAACCCACCATGTTGTATAATCAACTGTCACCCCAAAATCATCTATCATTGGTATCAGTGCCCAAATAGTTGGCTACATCATGAACCACAATTATATATCCAAAATTGGATCCATAGACATATACCACAACTCAATCTCTTAGGTAAGATTTGAGAAAACATAAACTCTCTCCTCTACATTGTTTGTTGCTATAAAAATTTCCTTAGTACTCTCCTTGGCATATATTGATCAATAATATGAATTGTTTGACCAATCAAATAATAGGTCATCTATGAAAATGATAGGTTCTCATTGTCATCATCCCATTCCTTGCATTCCCACCATAAAATCTATATCACCTCATCAATAACATTCATAACTTGTCTCTAGTATGCCATATCTCCCATCCAAGTATGATGTATGACTCCTCCATAGAGATACATAAAAGGCTACTTTATTTCTCATTACCTCAGACATATTGGCCTAAATATAGAAATATTCTCCCATGCCCATATTTGTAACAAGTTCACACCAAATCCCAGATTCCTCCCTTCTTGATATACTACCATATGCATGTCATGATAAAGTTGTGCCAATACATAGTACCTCCATCCATACACCACTCCCTCAATTAGCCTATGATATAGTACATGAGACCATCCAATCAAAAACCCATGATATCTATGATTAGGCATCAATATAATGCTAATCAACCTAGCTAAGTATAAAGTTAGTGCAAATAAATCCTCCATCCTTAGTGCTAAATCCATCTTAGTACCTTTGATAGGCAAATCCTCTATCGTGAATGAATACTTTAGGTATAGTTGCTCAATCACTGTCTCATAGTCTATTAGGGAATTTTGAATAGGGAGACATAAGATCCTCCACATTTCCTCTAAAGTAATAGTCATCACATCTATTAGTAGATGAAAGTTGCTCATCTTTTCCTACAACCACTCTACGAGCACTAACAACATAGCATAATGGGAATGAATCTTTGGTCAAAATCCCACCTCATATAGTCTAATTACTACCAAAAGCTACTTGTCCATGTTAGTTATCTACAATCACAATCTCATAGTTAGTGGTTTCTTCTCCCAAGACTAAAATGGTGGCAATCACTCCTACATCCCATCCAAAACAAGTCATTAGCCTTAATAATAAACCTACACATGTTTTAAAGTGATATTGTACACAAGCACTACTTTATACTTTACATGTACCATTTAATGTAAGTTCTAACCCACCCCACACAAATTCTACTCCATGTAAGTGTCATTAGATGAAATCATTACAAAAGTGCTACACTCAAGAAAGAAAACTATTTTTGTGTAAGTATTACAATGTGCACATTCAATAACTTGACCATGAAAAAGCTAAAGAGCCCACACTAGCACTAATCTACATAGTATCACTTGTCCAACTTTCCCTATCATTTAATGCACCTAACACCACCCTTGGTGACCCAATTAGTAGTATATATCATTTCTCACATGCCCTTTGGCTATTGGTATTGTCAAACCCGCTTCGTGCAATGTGTATGATGTGGAATCTTCACCATGATGACTAAAGCCTAGCTATGCTAAGAGAGATTTGATCTCCTAAAATTAAGAGTGAAAAAAGCCTAAATAGCCCCCCTATAGCCTATTTGTAGACCCAAAATCTTATTTCAATGGCCTACACCTTGATTTTTGCATCATTCCCTTTGTTTATTTTTTCATTTGCTTGTTTTTAACCCTTTTTCTTCATTTTTCTTTCAATCAACTTTATTTTTCATTTTCTACACCTTTATAACATCTATTTCTTCTTTTCAAGAGTTCACCCCAAAACATTTTTTTGAGCAACCTCTCAAGGGAGCATCACTCTTCCACCTATGTTCTATCCTAACCAAATGGGGTGTGTTATTTTCCTTTCTTTGATATGACATCACTTTCATTAATCACAATGTCATATCAAAGAGGGGAAAAATTTAGACATCCAAAAATTGAACTTTCACCACATAATATTTAATTAATTATTTCCTTGGCCTTGTGTTTTGAATCAATTGCTTCGTCAAAGATAGATTGAAAATTCCCCTTTCCTATTTTAGTTAAAACTCTAGGCCTACTAGTTTTATCCTAACTTGTGATATGTTTTTCAATGATGATGATCTTGCATGCATATCCCATGTTTTGGATTACTTATCATTGTCTTGTCTAGTTGATGCAAGAGCATCTAGTGGTGTAAGGGCAATTTTGCATCACCCAAAAATAGTTAAATTTCAATTTTCTCAGTTTTTAGATATTTTACATTTTTGGATACCCTTTTCGTCATAATGAAATTCCCAATTTACGATTTTTATTTTCTATTCCTGGGTTGAAAGATATTGCAGTTTTAGTTTCCTAGATTTGCACCTGAAAAATATTCTGAGTTAGATTTGAGGCACTTAGAGTTCCCGGATCAACCCCGAAACTTGCTAAAATCGGCATAGCAATTTTCAAGAACGTTGTTGACTTTGAGACCTTTCCAACGGTTCAAACGATTCACGAATCAGAGTCCTGGATCAAAAGTTATGGCCCCGGGAAGTTGGCACACTTTCCAGAAGATACAAGTGCAAATGTTCTTTTGAAATTTGAACTTCAAGTTGTAATTTTTTGGCGCCAAACCGCCTAAACTCAAATTTGAATGTTGTTTTGGCTCCAAACTAAAGAGGAGCTCTATTTATGGGCGGGTTTCTTATTTTTGGGTAACTTTTTGGGGACGAACTCGCATATTGTGAAAGGGTGATTCTGTAGCTTTCTGTAGCTTGCATGTGTTGTAGAACTTGGGGATTTGAGATCCTCTGCATGTAAGAAGTTCCATTTTTCCGAATAATATAATTATTCTCTTGTTTGTGCGTTATTTTTTGAGTCTCGGGTTGCACCCTCATCAAGTGGTATTAGAGTGAGGTTTTCTTGAGCGTGTGGAAAGAACGCCGATCGTGAGGCAGTTCGTACTAGGACCATGGTTGTGGGTCGAGGTCAAGAAAGATGCTTCCAAGAGTGATGCCTGGTAGGCATGGTGGTGCTAGAGGTCGTCGAGGTGGCATAAATGCTGGTGGAAGAAATGCACTGGAAGCCCTCCAGAGATAGATTGATGCGTTACAAGAGCAGTTGAGAAGAGGGTTAAACCTGAGGGAGGAAAGTGAGGATGAAGGAGAGGAAGAAGGTTCAGATGTAGAAGAGGAAGAAGAAGTAATTGATCAAGACCAAATGTGGCTAATAAGGGCCATTTCGAAGATCAGGAAAAGACCTAGAGCAGAAGTCCCTAGTTATTCCGGAAGTTTGAACCCGGAAGAGTTGATCAACTGGATCAACGAGCTAGAAGAATATTTTGAGTATGAGGAAATAGAGGACCCAGATTGGGTTAAGTTTGCGAAGATGAAGCTGAAGGTCCATGCTAGTATTTGGTGGAAAGAGGTCTAGTTGGAAGAAATCGAAGAGGAAAAGGAAATATAACTAAATGGGATCGCATGGTAGAGAAACTAAAGAAGCAGTTCATACCAGTGGACTACGAGTTAGATCTGTTGAAGAAATTGCAAGGGTTGAAGCAAGGAAGTAGATCTGTGAAAGAATATACTAAAGAATTTCACATGATAATCATCAGAACAGGCCACACAGAGGCCAATAAGGAGAAGGTAGCCTGATATCTTAATGGGTTACGACCGAGCATTCAGGAGGAGTTAAGCCTAGTCAAAATGACCACCATTAAGGATGTGTATCAGTTTGCTCTGAAGGTGGAAGAGAAGCTAAACAAAAGATTTGATGGAAAGAAAAAGGACGAGGAGGTCAAAGTGGAAGGGGCAATGGAAGACCTTCAGGAAGCCGAAATGATGATGAAAAGAAAAGTGAAGATGTGGGTACCAGCCGAAGCCAAAGAAATGACAACTTCTACGCCCTCGTGATCAAAACGTGGTGATCAAAGAGGTAGAGGACGAGGGAGATATGGACAAGGATCTGGAAGAGGTGGTTTCAAAGGAACGTGTTTCCAGTGTGGTGAAGAAGGGCATCGAGCCTATGAATGTCCACAACACCAAGGAAGGGTAGACAAAAGGCCAAAGGTCATGGAAGGGTTGCGCATGCAGATGAGGAGGCCCAATCTGAACATTGAATGATGCTGAAAGGGAGAAGCCCTAGTGATTAGGAGAGCCTTGGTGACTAAGGAAAAGGAACCAGAACAGAGGAAGAATCTATTTCACACAAGGTACAAGTGTGAAAGAAAATGTTGTGATGTCATTATTGATGGTGGGAGCACTGATAATCTGGTGTCAGAAGAGATGGTCACAAAGTTGAAGCTGAAGAGGGAAAGGCACCTGCATCCGTATTGGATTGCCTGGATGCAGAAAGACCACAAAGTTTTGGTCAATGAGCAATGCCAAGTAAAGTTCAAGATCGAGAGCTACCATGATGAGGTACTTTGTGATATCATCCCCATGGATGCATGTCACATGTTGTTGGGGAGGTTGTGGCAGTTCGATAGGCGAGCTATACATAATGGCCATGCAAACACTTATTCCTTGACAAAGAATGGGGTTCGTCACAAGTTGAAACCCCTGAAGGAGACCAAAGAAAAGGTATGCAGTAGTGCTAGAATTTGTTATGTAGATGGAAGAAATTTTTAGAAGGTATGAAGAATGAGTGTGTGTATGCATTGATTCCTAGAGTGAGTAAGGAGGGCGGTGAGAAGGTTCGAAGAAGTTTATGGGATGTTGGATGAGTTTGGGATATTGTTTCGATAATGTACTTGAGGGTTTACCACCAATAAGGAAGATGGAGTCATTAGATTAACCTTGATTCACGGAGCCAGTTTTCAAATAAGGTAAGCTCATAGAATGACTCTAGCGAGAAAATGAGGGAGTTAGGCAGACAAAGTTCAAGAGGCTGTTTAGAAAAGGCTTGCAATCACGGGAGAGTTTGAGTCCATGTCGCATTACACAGTACTAGCACCAAAAAGGATGAGGGGAGTGGAGGATGTGTATAGATTTCTGAGCCATAAACAAGATAACGATCAAGTACAGATTTCCCCTACCAAGGAAGGATGACCTGATGGACTATTTGAGTGGAGCTCATTACTTCACAAAGATTGATCTGAAGAGTGGATATCACGGATCGATTTGAGAGAAGATGAATGGAAGACTGCCTTCAAGACCAAAGAGGGCCTGCACGAGTGGTTAGTCATGCCTTTTAGGCTAACCAATGCACCAAGCACATTCATGCGGCTCATGAACGAGGTACTAAAAGAATTTTTGGGAAGTTTTGTTATTGTGTATTTAGATGATATCTTGATTTTCAGTAAGACATTGGATGAGCATCTGATGCATATTCGGAGAGCCTTTGAGAAGTTAAGAGAAGAGACACTATTGATTAATCTGAAGAAGTGCAGCTTTGTGAAGAGGGAGTTAGTGTACTTGGGGTTTGTTGTCTCAATAGAAGGTCTCAAGATGGACACAGAGAAGGTCAAGGCTATTCTGGAATGGCCTACCCCAAGAACTGCTACTGAGGTGAGATCTTTCTATGGTTTAGCTAGTTTTTATAGAAAGTTCATTAGAAACTTCAGTAGTATTTGTGGACCCCTAACTAAAATAATGAGAGGGGATAGAAAGGAGTTGAAATGGAGCACAGGGGCAGTGAAAAGTTTTGATCTATCGAAGCAAAAGGTGATAGAACAGCCTATTCTAGCCCTCTTGGATTTCAATAAGGTGTTGATGCTAGTGGTTGTGCCATTGGAGCGGTGTTAAGCCAAGAAGGTGGCCATTTCCTATTCCGTTAAAAGAAAAGTTAAATGATGCCAAGAGAATATTATGTATATGATCAAAATTTTATGCAATAGTTCAAGCATTAAAGAAATGGAACGTGGCTGTTGCGAAGAATTTGTTCTATATCTCTGCGATCCTTCCGGGCCTTGTAGTACCTAAATAGTCGGAAAAATTCATCGAGGCCATATGAAATGGTGAAGTTTTTGCGAGTTATACCTTTGTTTTGAAGCATAGGGTGGGAAGTCGAATAGGGTTAGATGCCTTAAGTAGAGGAGGCATACATTGATGATAAAGATGCAGTTAGAGAGTGGTTAGGTTCAATGAACTTAAAGACAACGTATGCTAAAAGATCCTAATTCATAAAGGCTTATAGGAAGCTTGCAAAGGAACTATTCACAGGTGGATAGGACAAAGATTGGCTAGATTTCATAATCGAGGGATGACATGTTATTTAAGGAAGTCAATTTATGTACAGGAGTTCCATGAGAGGAACACGATAAAGGAAGTATAAGCCGGAGGAATGACAAGATATTTTTAGTGCGAGGATAAGACCATTTCCATTATCAGTGAGCATTATTATTGGCCTCGGTTATCACAAGATGTGAAGAAGTTTGTGCAGAGTTGCAGAGTAAGCCAGATGGCTAAAGGAGTGATCCAAAATATTGGGTTGTATTAGCCCTTACTTGTACCAGAGAGGCTGTTGGAGGATATAAGTATGGAATTTGTTCTTGGTTTGCCAAAGGAAACGAGGAATGATTTAGTCTTTAATGGTGATAGGATGGCACATTTCATTCCATGTCGAAAGACCCATGATGCAGTCCACATTGCTGACTTGTTCTTCAAAGAGGTGGTGAGGCTACATGGTCTGCCAAAGAGTATTGTTTCAGATCGTGACACCAAATTTGTGGGGTACTTTTGGAGGACCTTGTGGAAGAAGCTGAAGACAGATTTGAAGTTCAGTTCTGCACACCATCCACAAACAGATGGGCAGACAGAGGTTGTTAACAAGAATCTGGGTAACCTACTGAGATGTTTGGTAGGAGATAAACCCAAGGGATGGGACTTGATCCTACCCCGGAGTAGAATCTTCTTACAACAATTCTGTCATGAAGCAGTAGATCATTCCAGATTGTGTATGGAGTTAGCCCTAGAACAGCTCTAGAATTGAGGAAGATGGACCAAGAGAAGAAAATAAGTCTTGAAGCCAAAGATTTTGCAGAACACATCAAGGATATACATGAGAAGGTAAGAGAACATATTAACAAGATGAATATGCAGTATAAGGCTAAGGCAGATCAGAAGAGGAGGTATAAGGAGTTTCAGATTGGTGATGAAGTGATAGTCCACTTGAGGAAAGAAAAGTTTCCAGTAGGAACATATAACAAATTGAAGATGAAAAAATTAGGTCCCTATAAGATTTTGAAGAAGCATGATTCAGGGAATGCATATGAGGTAGAGTTGCTAGATGGATTTAACATTTCCCCATGTTCAACATTTCAGATTTGGCCAATGAGTATCATGAAGGTGGTCACAGAGGAAGTACCAATGATGGAGCAGGTGTGGGATTCAACACCTACTTTAGAAAGGAGGAGATTGAAATCTGGATAGTCATGTGGGAAGGAGTGCAGAGCAGTGATTATGAAGAGAATATCTGGCTGGTGAAATAGAAAGGAGGCCTATTGAAGATTCATCCTGGTTGCCTAAGGTAGAGGTCGATTGGTTGGGTTTTCCTCAACCATCTGAGACGTGATGGATCACTTCTCAAATTACCCTGGGTGTCTGATGCAGGAGCATCTAGTGGTGTAAGGGCAATCTTGCATCACCCAAAAATAGTTAAATTTTAAGTTTCTCAGTTTTTAGATTTTTTTACATTTTTGGATACCCTTTTTGTCATAATGAAATTCTCAATTTACGGTTTTTATTTTCTATTCCTGGGTTGAAGGATATTGTAGTTTTAGTTTCCCAGATTTGCACCTGAAAATCTTTCGAGTTAGATTTGAGGCACTTAGAGTTCTTAGATCGGCCCCAAAACTTGCTAAAATTGGCATAGCAAATTTCAAGCGCGTTGTTGACTTTGAGACCTTTCCAACGGTTCAAACGGTTCATGAATCGGAGTCCCGGACCAAAAGTTATGGCCTCAAAAAGTTTGCGCACTTTCTAGAAGATACAATTGCAAATGTTCTTTTGAAATTTGAACTTCAAGTTGTAATTTTTCGGCGCCAAACCGCCTAAACTCAAATTTGAATGTTGTTTTGGCTCCAAACTAAAGAGGAACTCTATTTATGGGCAGGTTTCTAATTTTTGGGTAATTTTTTGGGACAAACTCGCATATTGCGAAAGGGTGATTTTGTAGCTTTCTGTAACTTGCATGTGTTGTAGAACTTGGGGATTTGAGATCCTCTGCATGTAAGAAGTTCCATTTTTCTGAATAATAAAATTATTCTCTTGTTTGTGGGTTATTTTCTGAGTCTCAGGTTGCGCCCTCATTACTAGTTATGATTCGCATTGATATATTTATATTTTAGAAATTAGCACCATCCCAATTCATTGTTGAAGCCTTTGACATAAAACATATATTATCTCCATTTAAGGTATTATAGTGTCTATATGTTTTTTTTGTAATGGATTGGAGCCTATGCTTTGTTGGAGACAAAAAATCCCTTGTTGATATAAGAAATTCTTATTTGATTGGTATAATGAATGGTGGGAAAATGAGTTTGTTGAAATTGAGGAAGTTGAATGAATGTTAAAAGACTATAAGCATAAATATCTTTCTTGGAATTTTTATTTGTATTTTTTTTATTGTGCACTATGACTAGATTTTAGATTGAAACATCTTGATATCCCTGATGATATGATGATTTGGAATGAATAATTACATCAAATCTTTTGAATCTATCTTTTCTACCACTTTACTGCACTCAAGTAGACTTTAGGCTCATGTGAAAGGTTAGATACCAATTTCATACTCTTCAACTATAGAATCATGGCTTTTTTTTTTTTTTCCCATTAGATTACATAATCTCCACTATAAGTTTTGTCCATAGAGACCTTACAAGACATATGGGATAGGAAATTTGGTTATTAGTTTGAAATGATGGTACTTGAGAAATAAACTTTATTTTATGTAAGCCCTGCAATATTTTGATCTTATTCCTTTAAAACAAGAAAAAGTCTAGCACATGTGGAACATAATCTACCATGGAAATTCCAATGAAAGACAAACATATTATGAATTTTTGCATTAAATTTTATCTAATTATCTCCATTTTAGTCAATTGTGTGTTTCTTTGTAAACCTATACAAGTATTTCCCATTTAACTTTTCAATGTTATGTGTACTTATATTTTGCTAGCATCTTTGAATATATTTGATATGTGGCATTCAAAATTTTAGGGGACTGAATTTACAAGTGTACAAAAATACATATTGGGTTTGATTTTTTCAATATGACATTTTAGAATAGGGGAAATTTTAAATGTTTGAATGCTAAAAAATGAAAACAATAGTTGGATTTAATTGGGGACTACATTCCTTGGCAAAAACTATAGAACTTTAGAATCTTTAATAAATAAAATTTCCTATCCATTGAGCTACAAAGTCACCAATCAATAAAAAAGATGGGGAATAATTGAAGATTTGAAAAAAATCCAAAAGTGAAACAAACACAGCAACACCCACACAACAAGAAAAGGAACAACAACCCAAGATATCTATGTACCCTAACTATGCACAATTTATTGGAACCACTTTAGGAAATTATGCAAAGCCTCTAAAATTCACAAAAAAATAGATACCTTTGTGAAAAAGAGAGATATATCCATGAAGTTCTTGCAAAATCAAAAGTAAGTTAATGATCATGAGCATAAATCTAGAATTTATTAAGTAAAAGAGCTTGAATAACATATTTTTTGATGGTGGTTTTAGCACACCCAACTCTAACAGTTGATCACTACTCCTCTTGTAAAGTAGTGATTTCTACTCCAAGGTTCCTTTGTCAGGTCTTGATCGTGATGGGTAGCCTAGTGGTCTATACATGATTAGTTTAACAAGGGCTATTTTTGTTGGTAATCTAGACTTCCAGAATATGTAACCTCAAATACATGTAAATACATATAAAATGCATATCTATCCTTAACATATTGTTTATAGCTGATCAAATTTAGATCTATTGCATTCCATCAATTATTGCATCAAATTTAGTAGATTTGAAACATTCACTTGCTCTTTTCAACTTGAATAGACAATGATAAATTTTATTCAATCTATCAATTATAAAAGGTAAGGAAAAATCAATAAATTGATATCATAATGATCATTATTCACATAATCATACGTAGCATCAATGCAATCATCAAAGGAAAAATATAATAGTTAGATTTTTCAAGCTACAACATATCAAACTGTCATATTCCAAGCATTGATTTGAGACAATAATCTATGTAACACACTAATAAATTAATGATTCACTAGTTTATTTACTTCAAACAGATAAAAAATGAGCATAGCATAATCAATTATTAAGAATTCATCTTCTAACAATAGGCACTATCTGTAGACACATAAAATGTCCTGATTGATGCTGGATATCTGATTTTGATCAACTAACACCGTTTCTTCTAAAATAATCTCAAATTCATCAATTAATTGAATAATCAACATTATTTAATTAAATTTAACAAATTTAGCTATTAATCAAATAATTAAATTAATTTGATTAATTCACCCTTCTTCTAACTAATTATTCATCATATTTAATTAAATAAAATCATTTAATTAAATCCTTTTTTAAATCCTCCCATTTGATTAAATCAATTAGATAAAATGCCACATCTCCTAATTCACTCCAATTAATTAATTATGGATTAATTAATCCTAAATCAGCTTTCTAATCATCATGATCAATTTCTCCAGCTTTTAAATCCTCAAGAGTTAAATCAACTCATGGTCAACTAACTAGGTTGCACATGAAAATAATTTTAATTAATTATTTAATTCATCTATTTATCCTCACCAAGGCATATTACAAGGAATATTTCTCTCAACCACCTCTCATTCAATTTCCCTCCAAAGGTTTTCAAAAACCTATCACATCCTCTTACATTTGCAATAAATTCTCTTACAACCTTTCAAATCTTCTTACATCCTCTCAAATCTCATTCAATTCCTCTTACACCATTTTCAAATTCTCAACCAACAACATTTATTTCTCTTCCATTGTCCTCCACTCACACATTTCCCAAAATGTGCTCCAACTTCCTCCAATAGAATTGTGACACTTGGCACATTCTCATTGGCTCTCAATTTATCCCACATTCACCAATTTCCTCCATTCTTCAACCCTTTACTTCTATAAATAGAGGCATCATTTTCATAATATGGATCCACAACTTCATGCATTTCCATTATAGTCATTTGAGTTCACAACTTTTCATCATTTTCAAGCATTGTAGCTAGATTATAGTCAATTTCACTCTTGGATCATCAAAAAATCATCAAGCTTATCAAAGGGATTGGGAAAGGGCTTCTTTCCACATCAAAGGAGCACCACTCCCCCTATGGGATGGAGGTTTAGCTAGTTCAATTTTATTCACATGCTATCTTTCATTAGTTTCTTGTTATTTTCATGTTTTCTCTTGAATTTAGCTAAAAAATCTCATAGGGAATTAGATTTGCTTTTCTAACATGTTTGACACTTGTTTTGTGATCTCTTGTTAGTTTGTGCAGGTTTGGTGTTCACACTATCCTTTGATAATATATTAACATCCACAAAATTTAGTAGAAAATATTAATGCTTGAAATATATCTTTTATTTATTCAAAATGATATATGATGCTTCAAATTTTTAAAAAGGAAAAATATATAGGAACCATGAATTCCATTAATTATGGATCTAAAAGTAGTATTTTGAAGTTAAACTTGGGTGATCAACCCTAACTAAAAATAAACAAATATTTGAATTAAGACTAACTAAAAGCTAACTGAAACAACTGCATATCTACTGAACACTCTATGCTACATCTGCATTTTTCCAATTTGGACGTTGATTTATTACAAATTATTTAAAATGAAAGAATAAATGTTTGGCATAACATCATTTAAAGATAAGAAAAATTTCTAAAAATGAATCAATGCCTTCATAAAGTTGTTCATGTTTGGTCTTTTATGGTATTACAATTTAATCCTTTAGAAAAAGGTGTAACTCTCAAGATTTTCTTGTAACTCATCCAAAGTCACTAACTCATCTTGAAAGCTTCAAATATCTTCCATATATCTCATCATCTAATCAATAGATCCTTCAATGACCAAACAATGCAGAGAGTCTACAAACTCGCTAATCATCTTTGTTAGAGAGGCTACCATGGATGGGGTTTCCCAAAACATGCAAGAAAGACTTTCAATGAACTATTTTTTCTTTACCATAGCCTAATTGGATAGACTTTTATTCATGTTCAATTTGTCTTTGCACTTTTTCAACTTTAACCCTCAGTTGTTGATGAGGGAGATTTTCCATGCTCTAATACCACTGATGAAAAGGGAGGTTCTTCCTTTTCAAATCTAAAAACAAACACACACAATAGACTGTGTAAGAAGGAAACAAATTACAATGTAGCACAACTTATGGAAGAGAAATTTGTAATATATATTGTATTCAAAATCTAAAAATGGATTACATAAACACGAAGCTCATGGGCTTCCTTACAATTCGAGCTCACTATATACAAAAATCTATAAAAAATGAGTCTTCAATAACTTGGCTTCATTCGAGAAACATCTGGGTATGCATCCATAAACTCTCCAAAAGCCCCCTCTCCAAATGAACTTGCATCAATAAATAGAGAAATGTGAAAGAGGATACCACTAATGGTTTCTCAAAACCTCATATCAAAACCACCTAGATTCCCATGCCAAATTTGGGGAGTTACATAATTGGAAAATGAAAAATAATTAAATTACAGGCATGGCCTTCACATGGACGTCTAGACCTTGACCAACTAAATTTAGTCAGTTGTGACATCTTATAGATTCTTTGCAACCCTATTGGTTACAATGTGCATGCAACCACTTACAAGACTCTTGTTGGTTACAAATGTGCATGCAACCACTAACAAGATTCCAAACGGTTACAAATGTGCATGCAACAACATGCAAAGTCAAATAAATACAAAACCAAATTGGTCCCACCTAGAAGTGGATGCCCAAATGGAATATTCTCCCATTTATGCCTTTGAACATTTACTAGTACATAATTTCTACCAAAATTACAATTACCATTTTTCCACAAGTGAAATTACAAAGTTGCAAATAAAAAATATTTATTTTCATAAACCCTAAGCCCTTATTGAAAATAAACAAAAATAAAATAGTAATATTTTTGGTGATGTGAGATTGCTAGTACCCTTAGATTCTCTTGCATCACACACTTGGGGTAGGAATTTTTTTGTGAATATGGATTCACAAAATGGAGTTGAGTGGTAGTACCACCTTTTCAGATTGCAAACAATCCTCAACAAAATCCTTCACTGAATTTGGTACCTACAACTAATGCTTCTTTCTCCTCTTCCAACACTTAGCCAAAAAAAGCTTCCTTCTCTGACAACTCTACTCTTCACTAAACCTCTTGAATGTGGAATCAATTCCACCATAAAATAACTAGCTCCTCCTAGTGTAATTCACATCCTCCTCTAATCTTGTAGGATTCAACTCACCATAGTATGTCCACCTCCACCAATTTTCACTTGCACTTAATTCTGTAACACCATATAAATCCTTCTCTACATACCAATAATATCTAACAAACTCTAACTGAACCATCTCATCTACATTCACTAACTCATCCATTTCAACATGAAAATAATTATTCTCAAATTCTCTAAAATTTGAATTTACCTTTTCATCACCTGTTGCATCTTCAACTTTGTTTTCTTCTTTCATGCCTTCTACAAGAAATGTGACTATATCAATTCCTTGTCCTATAACTAGTGCTACAAATTCAATGTCAGTAACACAATCAAGATATTCATCCTTTCCATCTTCCTCCTCTGCATCCATTTCAATGTCAGTAACAAAATCAAAATATTCATCCTTTCCATCCTACAACAAATTGTCACTCATACAAATCTCTTTATCAAACTCCTCTCTTACGTTCACCTCCTATTTCTCAATTTTGACCTTCTCAAATTTTCATTGTTGCAACAACTTTATCTATTTCTACATTCTTATCATCATCAAAACATATATTAAAATATGATTTTACGTCATTCCCTTCTACTACAACTTTCATTGTTGCAATTTTCTTTCTTCACTACCACTTGTCATATCATTCAAACTCAAATAAAATTTGGTTCAAACCTCATCAAAATTTGATATTCCTCTCTTCCTTACTGCTGCAATAAAACTTTCAACTTCCTCATATTCCCCCATTCCATTCACAAAATTCATAAGCAAATCAGAATCACCAATTAACTCACAAAATGTAAGTTTTATCTCCTCTTTTACTGTTTCAACTTCGGTGTCCTCTTCTTCAATGTTCTCCATTGCATTTAACTCTTTTTTTGCTGCTAAAACCTTTATAATTTCATCCTTCATGTCTTCCAATAGACATCCCTTAGATTCAATTTCATTAATTTCTTTGTATTCATCCTCTTCTTCTTCTTATGTGTCACATGCATGACACTCTGTTGCATCTTCTTTCTTTCCTACATTCAAAATATCATTAGAAAGATAATTAGAATTAGCTCCAACTCTCCTCTCTTCTTGTTTTATCACTTTGACCTCTACCAAAGGGATGAAATACTTTTTATTTTTGATCTTCTCTTCCTTGTCCCCTTTTATGAGAATGTTCTTCTTCTAGTATCTCTCATCCTATACTCTCATGTCCTCCTTAACCATGTTTTCCAATACATCTACTTCAGCCTGGAGCTTATAAAATTCTTCATGGTACTTACTATTTTCCACTTTTTCCCAATATTATTCCCAAAATAAAATTCTCATGGGCCTCTTTAAGACCCATCCCATCCTCTCAACTACTGCAATTTCCTCACCTCACATCACACAACTCCAATCCACAACACTCTATGGTTCTATTGCAAACTACCTCACATTCGGTGATAAATTTACACACTCAAGAACCTCTACTCCACAAATATTTTGTGTAGCTTCTCTTGCAAGTTGCACATACACCTGCAACAAAAAATCACACACACTCCACCCCCAGGTCCTAGTGTAAACTGCCTCACATCGGTGCTTCTTCCTACACACTCAAGAACTCCTCTGATACAACTAATGAAGGAGATTCACTATACTATGATACTGCTAATGAAAAGGGAGGCTCTTCCTTTTCAAACTTAAAAAAACACACACAATAGACTATGCAAGAAGGTAGCAAATTGCAATGTAAAACAACTTATGGAAGAGAAATCAGCAACATATATTGCATTCAAAATATGAAAATGGATTACATAAACATGAATCTCATGGGATTCCTTACAATTTGGGCTCACTACATACAAAAATCTGAAACATTTGAGTCTTCAACAACCTGGATTCATTCTGATAGTATCTGGGTATGCATCCATAAACTCTCTAAAAACCCCCTCTCTAAATGAACGTGCATCAATAAATAGAGAAATGTGAAAGAGGAAACCACTGATTGTTCCTCAAAACCTCAAACCAAAACCACCTAGAATCCCACACTAAATTTGGGGAGTTACATAATTTTAAAATGAAAAATAATTAAATTGCATGCATGGCCTTCACATGGTGCCTAGACCTTGACCAACCAAAGTTAGTCAGTTATGACATCTTATAGATTCCTTGCAGCCCTATTGATTACAATGTGCATGCAACCACTTACAAGACTCCCATTGGTAACAAATGTGTGTGCAACCACTTACAAGATTCTAGTCAATTACAAATGTGCATGCAACAACATGAAAAGTAAAATAAAGAAAAAATCAAATTGGTCCCACCTAGAAGTGAATGCCCAAAGGGAATATTCTCCCATTTATACCTTTGAACATTTACCAATGCATAATTTCCACCAAAATTACTATTTCCATTTTTCCACAAGAGAAAGTACAAAGTTGCAAATTAAAAATATTTATTTTCTTAACCCCTAAGCCCTTATTGAAAATAAACAAAAATAAAAAAGCAGTATTTTTGGTGATGCAAGATTGCTAGTACCCCTAGATGCTCCTGCATCAATTGTCCAACCTTCAACCATTCCCTTAAATTGTCTTGGTAAACTTCTTTGATCATTGATGGCTTTATAAGTTCTTCTGTAGATGCAAATTTTATTTTTTACAAAATTAGGATATAATCATCCCACATGAGAAAGTCCTCATTTATTTCACTCAATTTCGTGAGTCAGGCTAGCTTCATCACTGATACAGTGATAGGCCTTCCCTACCTTCTTTATTACTTTGGTTCCTAGTGCTTTTAGAGCCTCTCTCCATTCCTTAGCATATGAAATGATTCTTTCATGGTCTGGATGTTGAGTATCATTATTTAATGTGGTTTGCAAGATTGGTGCAGGCGTAATTGAATCAACTGGAGCAATTAAGTGATTTACATAAGCAGTTAATTGTGAAACATGAGCTTTAATCTCTTCCTTAGTGTTATCATCCTTCTACATTCTATTTAGGATAATGAACACAACCATTTTCAAATATTTATTATCTTTCTCTTTGGTTTGGTCTCCCAATTTTATCTACTACATTTGGTAATGCCCATGCACCATTTCTAACTCTAGTTTGTCAACCATGGGGATAGAAAATTATGCTATTTTATTACCATACTCATCAATGGTTGTTGTGTAAGGCATTCTTTCCATTTTCTTTCTTCTAGTAGGTGCTTGGAATTCCTAAGAAAGAATAGAAAAATCCTCTTCTTAGATGTATGTCCTTTTCCTTTTTTGAATTGTATGCTTTAACCATATTGGGAAGGTAGATACTACTTCTTACGAAGAATAGGAAATAACCTTGATGTATTCTAAATATTGAGAATCTTCATGGTCATCCTCAACTTCTCTCTTTTCTAGTTTGATGTTCTCCTTTCCAACATGGAGGATTCTACAAAAAAATGGAAAAAGGAGCTTGATATAAAAGAAAAATCCACACTTGTACAAACAACTCTACATGCACAAAATGAAGAAAATCAGTGGTGCATTGACAGTGGTTTCTCAAGATATACGACAGGCAATAAAATACATCTCATCACTCTGAAAAAGATTAATGGAGGCACTACAAAGTTTGGAGACAATGCTAAAACAAGAATCATAGGAAAAGGCACTCTTAGCTTAGATAGTAGAAAGGAAAAGACCGAGAATTTATTATATGTCGAAGGGTTGAAGCACAATATTCTAAGTGTGAGTCAATTGTGTGATCAAGGGAGTACTCAAATTTCATCCAAGTAGTTGTGAAATTAGAAAAACAAGAACATGGAAACTTGTTGCATGTTGAGCACAAGGTGATATTGAGAGGGGGGTTCAATCAGTATCAAACTATCCTTTTCTTTTCGAAACTTAATTTAAACATTCAAGTAAGATAGAGCAATTAGGAACACAATAAGAACACACAATTTATGTAGAAACCCTTTCAAGAAAAAAACATGACACAATTTTCTTATATATATAAATAGTTTCCTTTTCTCGTAGGCTCCAACCTACTAGAGATTCCAATCTCTACTTGACATAAATATAGGCTCAAGCCTATTAGAGGCTTCAACCTCTCCACACCAAATGAGATCCAACCCAGCTTGAGGCTACAACCTCTTTATTGATAGTCTTCAACCTATTAGTCTTTCAATTGCTGATATGATATTCTCTTTCAGTCAAATCTGATCAACTTCTAAATCTTCACATGTCTGAAAACTCTTAAGTCTTTTCAATATTCTCAAATCTAATTCAAATTATATATCCTTAAAGATTCTCATCAATCTATTTAAAACTCATATATCTTCCTTTATAAATCTAAAAAAATTATTAATCCATCGCACTAGAATAATTCCCAATAATATTATTTGCATATCTTTATGCAAATTGCTCTTGCATGTTTGATTTTCTCCTTGTAGAAGGCTAATCCAGGTTTTATAGGTGATCTTGGTTTTATGGAGTTTATTGTAAAATCTAACATGGTATCAGAGCACTGATCTACAAGCCCCTTCTCAGATCTAGGAGAAATTCAATCAAAGAGTTTTTTTTGGGGATCCTCAAGGGATCAACCTCAAGCAATTTTTTGGTGCATTTTGGATAAAAACGGCCAATATCTTTTTCTTTGTATATTTTTGAGAAAAATAATTTTTGGGCTTTGTTTAAAATCATGAAATACCATCTGAGTATTTTCTATATGTTCTGTAGTTTTTAATTTTTCAAAAATCAAATTAGAAGGGTTGTGTCTGCATTGTTCGCTGACAAAATTTACCCTTTTTTCAAAAAATCATAACTTGAGCATACAGTGCCCATTTTTTGAAAACTTTATATTGTCGAAAAGATGATTTTGTCCTATACACAGATTTGAGGTCAATTTTTTTCATGGAGGTAGATATGAAAATTAATCCTTGCATGCAATCTTTCCTTTTTGCATGCTTTATATTTTCATTTTTTCTTTGATTTATGCATATTTTGCATGTTCTCCTTTTACAATCTTGGGATATTGTAATAAATGAACTTCAATAAAGTTCCATTAGGGGGGATTCTTGCATAATAATTTGATTAGAGTGTAGTCGCATGGCATGCACTTTGATCCCATCTTCATATTGATGACAACTCGCATGATTTGTATCTGGATTCTATAGTTTCTTTTGGCCACAATCTTGCTCATAACTTGACACATTTTGGTTCACATCAATTCATACCTTAGATTGAAAGTCTATGGTTAATGATATTGAATCACATCAAATTCTCATCAAGTCACATCTCAGTTTGAGAGCCATTTATTTTATGGTTAATGTTCTAGAATCTTAATGGTACTTGCTCCTATGGATTAGTTTTAGTCACAGTTCGACATTGACATCGAGATACACATAACTTCCAGATTATTTCATCATATCTTTCCCTCTTATTGGGGGGAATTTATTATGTATCTATGTGATGGATGGTGTACTTTGGGGATCTTATAGAGTCCTCCATCTTTCATCACTTGGTTGCATTCTCTATTTCTTTTGCATGATCATTTTTCAATTGACTGTTGCTTCATATATTCTAGGGTTGTGCTAGTTTGTGAGGTTTCTAGTGTTCTTTGGCATTGGGTTTGATGTCTATTTATCATGATTATGACCTAATTCATTTAGTGACTCTAATATGGTTTCTAGTAAACAAAATTATATTTCCTCTCTTGTCGGATTAAGGATTCTAATGTTACTCCACAAGAGTGCTTCTGGTGCTTCTTTGCAGTAGGTTGTCTCATTATGGGGGGTATATGGTCTCTCTTGTCATTATTGTATCTTTTGGGGAGGAGTTTTGTCCCACTAGGTTTTCTCCTTTTCCCCTTTTTTGTATATGTACATGGGTATCTAACATGGCCTTGTAGTTGGGACCCATTCATGCTTTCATGCATCCATCCTTGCATTATTTGCATGTTTCTTATTCTCCTTAAGTTGCATTTAAGGGGGGTGTTGGTGTAATTAAATATTTAATTACACTTTGTTAAGTTTACTTAGGTCCTAATTAGGTTTTACCTTCAGGGTTTTACATCTTTCTTTATAAAAGGAAGTATCTCATGTAATTCTTTATTCCCAATAATATTATTTACACATCTTTTATAAATTTATCTTGCATCTTTATTTTTTCTCCTTGTAGAAGGCTAATCCAAGTTTTGCAGGTGATCTTGGTTTTATGGAGTTTATTGGAAAATCTAATAGTATTTTCTATACATTTGATTTATTCTTCATTTTTCTACTCTTATTCTTCTTTTTAGATCTACTTTTAAAACTCATAATTACTTTTTTATTCCATATTTTCCTTGTATTTATACTTTTGTATGCCAAGGGATGTGTCCATTTTGAGGGTTATGTCTATTGGAATTGTTGTATCCCTTAAAAAATCCTTAATCACACCCTTTAATTTAATTAACTTCTTTTGTATGAGGTGTAACCTTTTTTAAAAATGGTTCACAATATTTAGTTTTTTTAATCTTATTAATATCATCTCTGCATTCTTTTGTGGTCGACTCCATTTGGTATTGTTGTATTCCTTTGTGGTCGGCTTCATATGATATATGGTCAAATATCTTTAATCTCATCATATGGTTGGTTGTCTTTAATCTTATCATGGATATCAATGAGTTAGTTGTCTTTAATCTCATCATATGATCAACTGTCTTTGATATCATCATGGACATCAATGATAATGTATTCAACAATCTTCCCCTTTATCATTGGTGTCAACCCAATCTTGAATATAACTCTTGTTTTCTATATTTCTCCCCCTAATTATACTACCCCCCTTTCTCGAGCATCCCCTTTCTCTAACTCTCCCCTTTGACATCAATGAAAAATGATCTCCCATCTATCTTAAAGCTTTATCTTCCATGGAGCTACAAGATAATGCTTGTGGGTATCTCCCCCTAAATATATACTTCCTTTTAATTGGATGAATATGGGACTACTCCCAACTTTTCCCTTAAGTACTCAAATGTGTCCTTTGGAAGTAGCTTTTTGAATATGTCAGAAATTTGTTCCTTTGTAGAAATATATTCCAACTTAACTTGTTCTTCTACCACTTGCTCTCTCAAAAAGTGATACTTTATGGGGATATGCTTGGTCCTTGAAAGCATCATAGGATTCTTTGATATTGTAGACACTGAAAAATGTCCTAAGTCTGTGAGCGTCATTTTTCTTGGTCGTCATCCTCTAATAATTAAATAATTTTAATTATTTGATTATCCTTGATCATATTCCTCTATTAATTAAATAATTTTTAATTATTTAATTAATTCACTTTCTAACCCTTATTCTCCCTTGATCAATTAAATAAATTAATTACGTCGCTAATATCCCCCTTTCTTCAATAATTAAATGAATTATTATTTATTTAATCATTTGCTTGTCATCTTTCGTCTATGGTTAAATAATAATAATTAATTATTTAACTATTCACTCCCCCTTTTGATTTGTCCATTGTTAAATAATTGTCAAAATTATTTAATTGTCCTCCATGTGTCTCTTGTATTAAACAATTAAATCAATTTAATTATTTAATGCCTCTTTTCACATTTCCTCTCATTTAATTAAAATAATTATGCAAATTATTTTAATTAAATCTCCACTTGTCCTTTTTCTCAAATAAATAATTTGAATGAATTATTCATCCTCCACTTGGCCAAATATTTCTTTCTCATGAATTAATTATTTTTCAATTTTTAATTCATCCATTATCCTCCCACTTGCTTATTAATCTTTGTCATAGCTATCTTCATCATAGCCATTGGTGTCATAGTTGTCCCTAGCCCACCACTTTCTAGTGCATCAATCCCCCACCATTGATCTTGGCATCTTTCTAGAAGCTTGATCTTGACCGTCCGTTTGAATGGCTATCTATAAAAGAAGCCATTCTCCACCTTTATTGCCTTAACAACCATTACCTCCAAATTTCTTGCTTACAATTTGCAGGTATTTACACAAGTGAGACTACAAATATGAGGGCATATTTTGCAAAAGAAGGAGAGACAAGAGAAGTGATTCAAGTTCAAGCATGGGGAGTGTTTTGATTTGATGCTTTTATTTTCCTTATGCTTTCATTGTTTTCTCTTGTTTAGATTAGGGTTTTAGCTTATATTTGTGTTGTGGCTATCACTTAGTCTTTGCTAACCTAGTTTTCCCCCATCTTACATTGGTGAACCTGACGTGAATCAAAGTTTTTGTAGAATCGTATGGTATTTTGTTCATTTTGCAGGTTTTTAGTATGGAACGATGCATCTATGGAAAGTAGCAACACAACTGCCAAGAAGCGACACAACTGTTAAGAGGAGTGACACAACTATTGGATGGTTTTCGAAATTAAAACAATGACGCATCTGAGGAAAGCAGAGACACATTCGTGGGCGGGAAAAATTGAATTCAAAATCATGATGCAATTGTTCTAGTGTGACGCAATGCAGTGACACATTTGCATACCCGAACAATGCAACTGCCTGTTTGGTATAAAACTTTTAATTTTTTGTTTGCTTTCAATTTTCTTTTTGGGTTTTTTGAGTAGAGTAGGGTTTTGGTTGCTAACTTTCTATTTTTAGCATGTGGCTTTGGAGTTAAGGAGCTCTCAAAAAAATTATTTGTTTAGAAACAAACAAAAAAAATTCAAGCTTTACTTTAGTTTAATTTTAAGAAAATTTCCATTTTGTTTATTTTCTACAACTTGCATCAGGGTCATAAGGGTAAAAAGAACTTTCATATCTCACTCATAAGGGTTTAAAAAGAATAACAATCTGCATATTACACTCATGGGCATTAAAATGAACATGCATAAAATGTCATTGGTTTAAAATTTACAAGTGTCTTCAAATCATAAGGAAAGGGTAAAATCAACAAGTGTCTTTCGTGTATGGTGATTTGCAACTATCATAGAGTGCATATGCTCTCCTCTCGCGCTGTTTGGTGATCTTGAGTGATCAAAAGTACCTCTTTGGCATTTGTACAATCACACCACACATTTGGATTTCGGGCCTAAAATGAACCCCATGTGAGTGTGAGGAAAAGGCACAAAGTATGCTCTCTCCTTGCGCTTCGTGTGATCTGGGAGATCAGAAATAAGTGTACTTCCTCTCTATTATTTACCTTTTATTAGAGGGCCTTCCACCCTGCTTCGAAAGGTGGGAATGACCCAAGTGGTAACAAAGCTAATGCTAAGCTCTTCCAAACTGCTATATAAGATACGTGCTTCTTAACGAAAGTCATTTAACAACAGGTGTGGATGTGTCATAGGAACAAGTGCCACCCTTAGTAGCCCCGTGAGCTACGTTAAAATCTTTCCTTAGGGAAAGGACTGGGAGGCCTCTTGACTCGCCATAGTCTTGAGCTAATCTTTCCACATGTATGTCCACCTTGAATGGATTCCCTTACTAAGAATCAATTTGTGTTAGTGGCCAAAAGAATTTTTATACGCTTGTTGATCATAGGAGGTCAAACCTCTGAAGGCGCCCCACGTCTTCACTGAGTATGTGTAGAGACAAGAATTCCTCCTTGGGGGAATGAGAATTTTTGAGCTAGAGAAGTGAGTGTCATGGAGGGGAGCCAGTGCCACCAAGTATCTAGCTGTCCTCCTTGCTCAAGTGGTTGGAGAAATCCAAGTGGGGATATAAACTAGTGGTTTCCTTTCCAACCATAGGGCTTGTGCATTGTTGTGGGTGATCCCACAATAGTGGTTTACACTTTTTGGCCAAACTAGACACTGATTTTTTTTTTTTTTAACACAATTTCCACATTCGGGCACCTATAGCGATTAAACCGTAAAGAATTTGAAGATGATGCAAACTAGAGTCTTGTCATATTTTGTTTGTAGATTC